>VXAV01005020.1:1133902-1178122 GCA_013399715.1 Alectura lathami | reverse complement strand
TATGGAAAAAAGTTTCCAAAATCAGGCGTGCCCTGGCTGCTTTGTCCAGAATTGTAGTTCTGGCGGGAAATAAATGTCTTGGTCTTGTAAAAGCATGTGAGTGGTTTAGACAATGTAAGTGAATTCATGTCAGTATTCTTTGAACCTTGGGATTTGAGTTCTTTATTTTCAAAAGAGTCCATTGACATTGGCACTTGCATTCGTTTTTTCTGTTTTTGCAAAGTTATTTTGTGCATTGCTGAGCACTTCTGTAGTCCTGGCTAGGCTCAAGTGCAGCTGAGCTCTGTGCTTCTGGGGAGCCAGACTTCAGACGTGATCTGCTCTGCTCCATTCCTGTTGGAAGTTGTTGCATTCGTTCCTTAACCATCTTCAGATCTTCTTCGTAACCCACTTGGGCCATTATTATGTATGTGGTTAAGAGTTATGTTGCCCTGTTTTGAGGTAGGTTATCACTTTCAGTTGAAAATGCCAGAAATACTGAGCAGACAGCATGGCAGACTTGAGTGGTGGGGTGATTTTTTCCACGGCATAGATTTGGGGTTGTGTGTTCTGTCTTCCTGTGTTCGGGGTTGTTGGTTCGTGGGTGTCTGAGGATGAAGGGTCTGCCAGAAAGACTGAGGGAGCCAAATTTGGCATTACACGTAGACATACTCTTTGTAGCATGCACACACAGTGTGCCAGACAGTTTCCGCTTAGAGGTACCTCATAGTTTGTTCCAGAAGCAAGCCAGGGTGAAAACGAGGTTTTGAGCAGCGTAGATGATGAGGGCACCTCAGTGTGGGATAAAACAGGAAGAGAACTGAGTAACTATGTGCACACACACCCTTACAGCCGAAGGCTAAAGGAACAAGGTGACCTGGAGAAGTGGCATCAAATTAATCATACTTGCAAAGGAGCTATGTCTCTCCATGTGGTCTTGGGGGCCACCTCCCTGAGACAGCATGCAGATTATGGAGTACAGTTAAATAAAACTGTAAGAGGCAACAGGAGAGGATAGAAAAATCTATGCGATTGCTATCTTTTTGTATTTGACTGCTCTTGGATTGCTGTTTTCAAAAGCGATCTGCAGTGGCACCACTTGGCTTCCAGGAAGGCAATGGGAATTTTGTAGCTGACGTCAATGGGAGCAGAACAAGACTGATGTTAAGTGCTTTTTTTAAAATCCTGTCCCTGGTGTACAGGCAGTTTCATTGTTTTCCCTGATATTTTTGTGGGTCTTGCACAGATCAAGGAGGAGAACATAGCACTTAAGACAACAAGTTGTGGTTGTGAAACCACAGTGACTGCCAGAGAGACTTCGAGGGCAACTGTGGGTCTTGGGACTGCTGTTAATTAACATTACAGAGATGACTAGATTTGAGTGTGACACTATTACTTCGAGCCTTTCTCCTTCCCAGAGGTCATCATTGTCATCAGTAAAGCCCACTCCTTCTGACATGAGAAAATCCAGTGCTGTTCCACTGATGAGCTCCTAACTTGGGGTGAGTTTTGCCCTTTGGCTTCTTTTGTGTTGTTCACTTGAAGCCTAGCACTCCTCAGAAGTTCATGTGTTTGGCGTGGGATGCAGAATACGTCTTCCCTACAGCAGTTTGTCAGGCTGATCCACAGCAAAGCCTTTGCACTGAGATGTCAGGTCTCCCTTGATCCACATGTCTGACACCGATCGTCATGAATGACCACCAGTATGTAGTGTGTGGAAGAGCTGTTTAGACCTAAGTCTTAACTTATCCTAGCACTCAGGGCTAATCTCTTTCACTCTGCTAAAGTCAAGGTTGAGAGATGACTCCGAAGAGCAAAGGAGGGGAAAACCGGTTTGGAAATTCGTACAGAGTGCACACGCAAAATAGGTGTCAGGAAATGCTGATTCATAAATACCTCCTTTTCTCTCTTTTTATTTCCCTATCCCAGACTATTTATAAATATTCAGGCTATTTGTAAGTATTGAAAGACATGGTAATAAGGATTTGTTTTTTGGAAGTGCTGATTTAAAAGTAGTTTGAGCTAAGCAATAGGTGGTATATTTGAATGTGGAGAACTCGTAGCTGGATGACTCAGGATGGAGTAAGGAGTTGCCTCTGCACGGTCTGTCCACCTGTTGGAATGTGCTCTCACACGCTGCAGGAGTGGTGTGCTTATGGCACGTGGGGGAAAAGCTGTGGTTTATGGGACAAAAACCAATTAGGGTGATCAGCCTTTGCCCCATCTCCAGGGCACTGCTTTTTAGGTCAATCAGGAGAAATCTGTGTGGAATGTAATGGCATTTGTTGAGAAATCAAAAACTTACCCTTGAGCCTACAGACTGCTCTTGTGGTATTTAACACACGCACAAAGAGAAAGATAACTAGTGTTGCTCTTTTTGCCTTTCTTTGAGTAAGGAATAGTAAGCATCCAGCACTGGCAGGAGTCTGTCATATTGTAGTTTTGTTGTTGACTTTAATTGGATAGTTTAAAAGCTCATATGAGAGAGAGTCTTGGTACACATGAACTAGGGAATGTAGTAAGGCTGTTGTTCAGCAGTCACGTACCACCATAGAGAATACAGTATTTTTGAAATTATAGATGAAGTGTAACATATGGGAAGAAGCTGAGCCTTGCACTGATCTCATTGTTGTATGGTCTGTATATTTCTTTGGTTCATATTCTTTTAACAGTATTAGCCAAAACAAACTCACTCTTTACCTCACTTTCTTGTTAGAAAGAAATTACAAGGTTTATTTGTGTGGGTTTAACACCCTTACATCTACTCTGAAATCGTCATATGTAAAGAGCACTAAAATTGCGATGAAGTGTAGCAGGTTTATAAAAGTGGACCCTTTAAGGTACCACTTAAGTCTGTGAGATGAGATAACTTCCTGCTCATTTAGTCACACACATGAGCTCCTGGAGTAAGAAGAGGGGCAGAAGCCTGCTGTATGGTAAAGGCGGCAGTCACGGCAAACCTGTGCATTCCCTCAGCTGAGTGCTTCAGCCTACCTGTGGTGGTTTTTTATTCCAAGTGAAGTATTCATTAAACCCCAGTTGTGCAGATGGTTTTGCAAGAGAAGACCTTTATGCTTGCTCTTGAAACAGCATGGAAGCTGATGAGGCTTTGCATGCGGCGGTCTACGCATATGTCTGGCAGGACTTTGGCCAGAGTTCTCTGGCTCATGATCTGAGAGGAAAGAGTTCATCCTTCAAATGGGAAAAGGCTATTTTTTTTCTGCTGTTGTATATATAAAGCCAGAGATTGTCTTTGTTTGAAAATAATTTTGGTATTTCTTTTGTTTGGAGCATACCATGTCGCAGCGTCATCTGAGTTCAGCGCAGCATTTGCTTTCAGTGTTGGAAAGCCAAAGCTCTCATAAGGATTTTAAATTGTCTGATAATATTTAATCAGTTCGTAGACTGTGCGTGCTTGAGTTGTAAGCACTTCTGAAGAGCTTGCACCTTTAAAAANAAAAAAAAAAAAAAAAAAAAGTGAAGTACACTGATAATATTGCAGAGTGTAGAGAGGTTTAAAATTATTGGAGCACTTAATTTTTTCTATAATTGCTTCAATTTGAAGGGAACTAGGCAAAATACCAAGCTGAAAATGAGTTGCATTAATCGAAAAATTCATCAGTCAGAAAGTAGGATTTAAACCAAAACGCCCAATTAAAACAAAAACCATGCTAAAGCTGTTGGAGCTGAAGCCTTAAAGTGATGAGGCTTGTATTCCTCCATGCAGGCTGTTGACTTCTGAGGATATTGGAGCAGCCTCGCGCGTTTGTCTCATTGAAGATGGCTGAGGAGTTCAGGGAGAGCCTGAGACGCGCTGCTTGGAGCAGAGGGAAGAGCAGAGGGAAGCTTTCTTGCTATGCACCTCAGTGGGTAACACTCAAATGTGAGCATAGATCAGCTGGAGGTTAAAATTCTTTTGTAGTAAGCTGACAATAAGCTAAAATATTTAACACCACTGTGGATAGCTTGTGTTGGGTGTAGAGCTTTTTGGTACTAAGCAATTATATTTCATAATGATTTAATGAGCTTTATTTAAAAAAAAAAAGCATCGCTTGAAAGGTTCCACCAAGACCAAAACCAAAATGAGGCGTACTGCTGCAGTTCAAGGCTCCTTATAAATTTTCAAGTCAATACGTTTACCATTAGAAGTCTAATTTGGCTGACAGTCTGTTTTTTTCTGGTCTGTCTTAAATTTAGCATAAGCACTGACTGTTACTAAACAAGGAAAGATAGAAAGAAAGTTTGTTTGTTTTTGAAAGGGGATGAAATATTAGTGTGTGCCTTATACATCACTGGAAAGTAGCTGGTCCTGACAAGTGAGTCTTGCTCACATATGGTTCCAGTACGTCATACTGTAGATTTTCATATATCAGGTATCACGGGGTTATACGCACTGATACAGCCAAGCGAAACCAGACACCCAGCTTTCAGAGTGCAAATAGTCATTTGGAGTCCATGGGACAGCCCCTGACTGGACGTGGATATGGATTTGGGTATCTTTGCAAACCTGAACCGCCATACCCAGCCTTTCTTTGCCATCGCGTGCGGTATGTTCTGACAGTGTGCTGTGGTAGGGCACAGACAGCTGGGTAACTTTGATTTTGTGTTTTACCTTTTACCTTGCACCACACAGATGATAGTGATACGTGGAGTCGTAGCAAGTGAGTAGTGACAAACGTAGGGGGAAGGAACTTGAGGTGTGCTTTGCTCTGCGTGGAGTCTGAGAGCACATGATGTGCCGGTCATCGCCGGCTTGCTATGAAGGCAGCACGGCTTGCATTTTGCCTGCGAACCTCGTGATGGCAGCTGGCTTCACAGTGACGCTGGCAACAGCAGTCTGCTTGCCTCAGATCCCCACCTGCGAAGCTGTGAGGCTGCGTCTTCTGCTTCTGTGGTGTCCCTTCCGTGCTCCTTACACCTCAAGTTTTCCACATTTTGATCTTTCAGCTCAGATCTGGCCTGCTACAGAGAGTATGCAGCTAACTACCTGGGGTAGTACTCTGTGAAACGCTTTCTATTTTTATGTGCTTTTTACTAATGTAAACAATAAGCAGTAATTTCTAAGTCTAAAGTACGTGTTAACAACTTCAGATGACATAATTGCATGCCAGATTTTTATATCTGATACTCTGCATCCATTCTTCCCCCCTCTTTTTCAACTCCCTCTTGCTGTTGGTCATATTAATCATCCTCAGGAGCATACATATTCTACAAGTTGCTGTGCTGGAGATTAATGCTTTAAATAGTCATGAGTTGGTTGATTTTTTTTCCCCCTTTCTCACCTGCACCTCAGCCTGTCCTCAGTGCAAAATGAAAAGAAGTGAGAGGAACAGGAGTGATGGTTAGTTATTTTGTAATTCCACTGCATTTTGCTTAGCCTGCGCTCAGTTTGCTTGGGTTTGTAATTCACTCATTGAGGTGGATACAAACTCGGAGAAAGAAAACCCCAGCTGTGTTTTTGGAGGAATTTTGCCATTTATGTTTTTATATTGGAAACCAAATTTCCACTATTAAGCAGTGGTAATGAGAGATGGCGAAAAAGAAGCTGGGCCATTTTGGAACTGTGTATTGTGAAAGGAATATTCTTCCACTGTTTTTTTTTTTTTTTTTTTCCTGATAGTATTGAAAAGAATTGTTGTCTAGTATGCTTATTTGTCCATAAAAGTTATTATTTTACTTCTTGGTGAGTGTTGCTTGCTTTAAAGATATACAAAGCTGCCTTGTGGGATCTCTTATCATCCCTCCTGTACTTTTATCTCTTTAATGTATATCTGCAAATACCTGTGAACGCTCCTTAGGGTGATGCCTCTTCTGGAAGTATTATATATATATTACATATATATGGTGCAAATACAGTAGCGAGTCACAAACGTGTCATCGTTAGTCCTCCGTTACCCCGCATTAACATGCATGACGCATCTGGTTTCTTGATGTTAGTGGTCTTTCTTCTTATGGATTCTTTATGTAATCCTACTGTATGTTAGGGATCTTTGCAGGACATGCTGCTTAACCCCACACTAAAAAGAAAGAGCAGCTTTGAAGTCAGATCCTATTTTAAATCATGTTGCTCAAGTCATGAATCACACCAAGCTACACTGGGGGGTTAGGCCCCAAACAGATGAAGTACGGTTGTACCCATTTTCTCCACACGGCTTGACCATATGAACTCCCACAGCCACCCCTCAGACCAGGGCCCCGCAGGAGGGCTCAGCAGTGGCCAGAGACGCGCAGACACCCTGTGTGCGCCCCGCTCGCTCTGTGTGAGGACCGAGAACCTCCTGCGTCTCATCTCAGAGCGCTCGCTGGCTGGTGGCCACCGGTACCCGGCTCCTGTAGAGACTTTGTGGAGGCTCCGTGACTGAAACGTATGGTCTGACTTGCATACGGGAGGAGACTTTATTTTGAATGTAAAATGTGGATTTTCTCATCCACACATGCATTAATTTTTTCAAGGCCTGCCAAGGTCTTTTAGATGGTTTCTTAAGCTAATAGTAAGTTACAGAGTGTTTGGATCTTTTTGCATTTCTTGAAAAATTATTTTAAATATGTTATATACAATTAACTGTATGTCTTGTACTAGGAAAAGAAGTAAACATGAACAAATGATCTCTGCACCATTTACCATTTCACAATAAAGCCCTCTATGAACTGCAGAGCATTTTATCAGAATGTCATGTAAAAACATTTTATGCTTCCGAATATGGAGGCAAGAGGAAAAAGGTCCTTCCTGACAGCATTATCATCAGCGCAGCCATCCTGCGTGCATGAGCTGGCTTCGTGCACGTTAGTGGGGGGTGAGGAGTACGTGGGGTCCATAGCTGATGGTGGTGGTGGAAGCTGCCTAGCTTTAGGCTGACATACAAAGAAGAGACGTTGGGGAGCTCAGCTGTGGTGGTTTGCTCTGTCTGGAATGGCACAGGTGTTTCTGTATCTGCTTTGGAGACCAGTAGGGACAAGAGTTGTTCTTTTTTTTTTTTTTCTTTGTTTTGTTTTAATTTTTTTTTTGTGTATCTCTGTGCTGCAGGAGGTGATAGATAATCTGAAGTATAAAATATATTACAAAGCAATAAAACAAGTGAATGGAAGAAAAGTCCCTCAGGGCTGTTGAATACACAGATGCAGAGACAGCCTGGAGGCTCTGTTTTGGGATTCTTGGGAAGTCTGTGAGCTGTAGGTTGGAATGAACAGGGAATCACTGGAGGAGGGATCACTCTGTGTCTGACTCTTCTGTGGTCACTCACTTGGATGTGCTCCCAATTACTGCCAGAGGATGGTCTGGATGGGCCTTGTTCTTGCCTCCATATGATTCTTCATGCAACCCCTCAAAGTCCTCTTGAAATCTGTGTCACATGGTTGTGTGAAATGGGGAGTGTGCTGATGTTCCACATGGTGAGAATTTGCCTCTTGGGGATGAAGTAACTTTGAGCTACTTGGAAACTTGGATTGCCACTGGAAAAATATAAATGTGCTAAATATCAGCATTGTATCTTATTATTAGACTTCTGTTTGTAGGAACAGCTGTCATTGAAAAGCTAACAGAGATCTTGATTGCTGAAGTTAGAGCCCCCTTTAGACGGCACGTCCTACGCCAGGCTGCTCACCCTTGTTCCGAAGTGCGTGCAGGCTGTGCCCCCTGAGCTCTGTTCCCCTGAGACCTTAACCAAAGCTGGGCGAGGCTTCAGGAGACCTTCTGCTGAGTAAAGCTGACACGCAGAACTAACGGGGGAGCTGGGAGCTACTGACAAGGGATTAATGATGTGGGTTGAGATGCAGCTTGTACGGGACAAGGAAAAAAAGCTAGACTTTTTAAAAAATCTCCTTTATGATTTCTATCTTAAAATTGTTTTTACAGTATTTCGTAGGAATTAGGGGTCCGAGCCTTGCAGTGAGGTCTCTGTGCTTTTACAGAACCCAGACCAGCAGGGTGCTGCAGCAGCACAGAGGTTTGTCCACCAGGACCCAGCTGCAGGCCTGGAAGCGGCTGCTGTTTGTGTGCTGCTCTGAGCTGCTCTGGCCTGGAGCCAGGTTCTGCCTCTGCTTCAGGGCAGGACTGTGCTCTGACAGGCTTTCTGCTGGTGCAGAGGGCTGCTGGGCTCTCTGTGGATCCAGCGTCTTAGACCTGTAGCGCAAATTATACAGCGCCTCTGACGTACTGTTAGCACTTTTCCTCCTGAAGCCTGGTCACAGTCGCATTAAAGCTCATACTCACATTAAAGTTGGTGACAAAGCCCTTCTTCACTGTGAGCAAGACTTGGTTTTAAGAAGCATCGTTAGGGTTGCGTGTGCCTGTGTGCTTTTTTATGGGCTGTGGGATTTGCATAGCCTCGTTTGTTTAATCTTGTAGACTAGTTATGGGCTTACATTCTTTTTCAATGTCTCTCTGGTTTGTTTTCTCACAGTGATGGGCAGGCCTTTCCCAAACAACTCTGATCCTCTAATTGATCTGGTTTTGGAACTCCCATTGAATTCAATAGAGTTCTGAGCATGGAACAATTACAGGATCAGAACAATGTCTATTTAAGTTCAGTCAAGTAGTATATAAGTGTCTTTTTTCATCCCTTCCAGCACGAAATTGATTTCATGCTTTTCAATCTCTTGGGATATTTATTAAACTATTATTTATTCATTTAGCTACTTTATTATTTAGTTTTATACCAAAATGTGGCTTTGGTCTCTAGAAGGAAAAGTAGAAAACATTTCTATGTTTTTTCTTCAAAAACCGTTATGTTCTCACCTCTTTTTTTTTTTTTTTTTTTTTTAAGGTATAACACCACTGTGCACCTTGGAACAACAGTGGCTAACAGCTCTTAACAATAGAGGCAGGAATAATGGCAAGGGTAGCAAAGACATGAGGAGTGTTGAAAAGCAATGTGCTTCAATGTTGGGAAAGTAATGAAAGGTCAGAATGAAACTCAATAGAAGAGCCATTATGGAGGGAGTGGGCAGAAATCTGGTTTTATGTTGCTGTCAAGAATTTGGATTTGTTTTCTTTCCATTTGTTTTCTTTCTGACAAATTTTATTTAGTTTAATTCAGATTATTATTATTATTTGTGTTCACCCATGCAGCTTTACTAAATGTGATTTTAAATGTGCACAACTGTAAATGGGTGTGTTTTAGAGACTTTTTTCGCTTTTGCTTTTTTTATTTTGAACCCTCTGTATAATGAATTCTTAACCAAGAATTATTGTTTAGGTTTATTTACTGAGAGCCAGGCTGTGCTGCCGAAATACAGACTGAGCAGCACCACGTTGCTGTTAGCTCCTCTAACTTCTGCAGGACTACTTAGGAATGAGGGTGGGTGCTACTGGATGTATGTCGTGTTTTGCTCAGAATTCCTTGTCATTAACTGAATTCCACAGCGTCTGCAGTCAGTGTTGAAATCTCCGTTGACTTCCACACCAGCAAAATTAAATCAGCTGTGACCGCTTTTGTTAACATCATCCTAGAATTTACTTTCTTGCCCCCTAATGAATTAAAAAGACATTTCTGCCCTCATTAGTTACAACAAAAGTATGTTTTGAAAATAGGACTAACGAGAGGAAATATGCGTGGCTTAAAGAGATACCTAATGGATAGTGATGCTAATATGCATCCTCATTTCCCTTTGAGTTTGAGCTAAGAAAACAATTCTGTATGGTGGAGTGCCCATGTAATGCACAGCCCTTCTCTTTCCTTTTCCTCTCACTATATGTAAGAGCAGCAAAGTTTGCTGATACAATTTTTAATCAGCATCCCCTAGATAAATCTTTCTTCCAGGCAGACAGTGCTGCAAGTCTGGTGTTTCTGTAGAAATGTCCTCCCAGAGCTGTTAGAGACAGATCAGACATCCATTTCAGCAAAGAGACAGTCCAAACCCTGAACCAGTCCCTCCGGGTAGTGTTATACAATTTTTTTCCTACAATTTTTTTTGAGCAGTTATCAGAAGCTGTGTCTGTTCCTGCTTTGTAGTAGGGGATGGTGATTTAAAAATGCTCCTGATTTCTCTCTGCTGATACGGAATTAAACACTACAGCCCTCGTTTACCTCAGAAGCGGATGAGCTGTGCCACAGGCTGAATGCCTGGAAATTCCGGGCCTGGAAGTCTAATGATGAGCCCCATATGCAATCCACCACTGCCACAGCAGAGGTTAGTCTTGAATGTAAGCAGTGAGTACAACAGCTGCCAGATTGCTGCTCAAAAGATGCAGGTCACCAAGTAAACAACTTATTCCTTCACCATTTCCTCTTCCATTATGCATGGGGAGGAGTTTTCTGTTTTCTTTTATGTGTCTTCATTTGTTTTTGCCAAGTGCACTTAACAGAGGAAAGACTACTCTTCCTTGCCTTCTCTGGATATCAGCATTCTGAAAAATGATCACAAAATGCATTTGGACTCTCCTTCAGGTCCAGAGGTTGGAATTTTAAAGAATTGTAATTGAAAATCTTGCTTACATTCTGAATTAAGTTTACCTTTTTCCTTTTGCCTTCTTTTGAAATTCAAGATTGTTAGGCTAACATGTTTCTTGAAAATTGTTTTGTCACTGGGAAAAGGAAATGTTTTCAATATTTAAATCTTATTAAAGGCTGGCATATCCTTTTTCTTTCCTTTTTTAACCACTCCAAACATGTACTTTTCAGATTCCTTCTTAGCTGTCTGAATTTCCCCTATGCCCTTTCCCGTTGATTTTGTTAGCATGGTCCTTTCCTTTTATGGAGTTCTACATTTAAATTTTTTTTTGTTCTTCAGGATTCTTCAGATGGGAGTCATGGCTGCCTACATCTGTCTCATTCTGGGTACCAGTGTGTACTGTCTTTTTAATGAGAAATTGGTCTTGTCCCCCTAGGGAGTGGTGGCATCAACATGGAGAATGAAGGTACTAAGCTGTCCCTTGCCTTAACCAGGGCTGCTGGTGGAAGCAAGCCAGAGGAAGCTTCTTTACATGCTGTGGTACTTGTGGTGCTGCTCAGTGCACGTGAAGTGAGTGGGAGCCTTGCGCTTCTCTCCCTGCAGGCTGCTTTGCGTTTATGGTCCCTCTGTGGTCTTTAAGCAGCACACTGGTCCTAGCTGGAAGAGGTCACTTGCTGTTTACAGCGTGTTCTGGAACACGTATTTGCGCTTACATGTTAGAGCTTCATAGAGATTGTGTATTTCCTAACAAGATACAAATGATGGACTTGGTATGCGTAGTAGATTTGCCACTCTTGTCTTCAATCCATCCTCCTTCTGCACATCATTTTTCTTTCTTTTCATTGCTATAATACTGTAGCCATTGCTGCCCATAATGCATTGTTTCAAAGTATTTTACTTGTTATGGGAGAGTTAGATAAAAAGCAATAAACAAATTCCAAGCGTGTGGCCGCTTGCTTGGTAAGTTTTGAATGCAGTCCTACCAACAGCATGAAAGAGCAGATCCCACAGGATGACACCACAGAAGAGTCGTTTTTGCCACAGGATAACCCTTGCAAGCAAAATCAGTCTCTGTGAAATATTGTTGATGGCTGTTTCAGTGTTTTAGGTGACATTAATAGGCCAGGGTCAGAAATCTAATCCCATGTTGCAAACATTTTTCATGGCAGCATCACCTGTGTATCATGCTCTGTCATGCAGTGGTGACCATTTTTCATATCTCAGTACATTATGATTCACTACAATGTGCACAGAAGCCAAAAACATAGATGGAATCTTAGAGCCATCACTGAAAGATGGGGTTACTTCTGTAACTTAGTGTTTTGTTTTGTGGTTTTATTTATTTATTTATTTATTTTTACAAAGATGATTCTATTTTCTGTCTTTCTATCTGTCTCACAGGTTTACTTTTATATTTAAGTAAATTGTTATTCTGCTCTGCCTACTTTAAGGATTACAGAAAAATTTAGCTTGGGTTTTAATACAATGAAATGACTGGTTTTTAATCTAATTGCGGTTTGTTTAATTTTACGTCTAGCTTAGAGCTTTGAACTTCTTGTAAAACACCGCATAAAGTACTGTGAGTTCTTGTACTTCCTAATTCTGTCTGGCATTTACAATAATTCTTTCACTATCTGTGAGGGTATGGTTCCCAGCTCTGCCAAGACTTAGAGTCCAGTCCCCTCTATTGATATGAATACGAGTCTTTCTGTGGATTTGGGGAGAGTTGATTCAGACTCTTTATTGCTTCACCTTTGCAAACTGAATTCCAGACTGTTCTCCATGGTAAAAATCTTGGCACAATTGAAGTCGGTGGAATATTTGCTGTGGAATTCAAAGGAGCCCAGATTTTAGCTAGAATATTTAATATCTCACAGTTTAAACTAACCTGTTATCAGCTCTAGGATTTGACTTGGACATTCTAGTTTGAAACAGACACAGGAGATTAAGGTGGAGGAAAATTCCCATACAGAAGCTTGATAAAGGTCAGAGTTTCTGTTAGATACTCGGTGTTAACTGCAGCTGTGTAGGACAGAATTTATCAAAGTCTGTCATTCGCCTGTTAAAGGAAAGCCTGCTACATGTCTGAGTCAAAGGAACGCCACCCAAGTGGTGGCTCTGACTTCACATCTTGTTGTGTGAATACTTGCTTTTGACTAATAAAGATGCATATATTCATTGCAAAGAGGAAACAAACAGAGGATGAGGAAGGGGTAAACCTAATTGTATGTTTGTTTATAAGTATTTTAAGAGGTAGTATTTCATGTACTTGCAAGCCAACCAAAAGAATCCCGATGAATCTGATGACTGACTGCTCTTGTAGAGGCTTCCTGGGGACAATGAGAGATATTCCATCTGTGAGTTGAGTAGTTCGCTTGTAACTTTAATACCCACCACCAAAATTAAAACAGGAACCACATCTATATAGGACTGGATGTGGATATGGTATCCCACTTCAATCTCCCAACCTTCAACCTTACAAATTCAATTTTTTGAAGTGTATGGCTAGTATGAAGTACAGTTAGATTTCCCATGACCTTTCAAGATGACCTATTACCCCAGTATAACTCATTTGCTCTTGGATCCCTACGTCAAGGAAAATAAGCATTAGGTTTGGTAGAAGCTGTAATCATGAACCACAATGTTGTCGATATTGTTACTGCGTTTTTCCTTGCAGTAAGTCTTTCCAACCAACTGAAAAAGAGAAAAAGGCATCCAGACAACACTCTGAGGTAATTCATGTATCTAATAAGGAACTTCTCTCATAAGGCCTGTATATGGAAATATATTGTAGAATATATGTCTGTGTGTATTTTTATTTATGACGTTAGTCTACACGTATGAAAATATCCACTTAGAATTTCAGAAAGGCCAAGGTTGCTCTATATTTCATAAAGTTTAAATCTTTAATTTTTTAAAATGCTTTTAACAATTATCAAGTAACTAAAGTCTTAAACTGTTTGTCTACCCCAGGGGTTTTTTGTCTTCCTCTATGTGTTGAAGGGAAATCTGAGCCTAGGAACACTAAAGAGGAAAAACATGTCTTATCTACTTGTCACGGCATCTATGCTTTGCCATTTTTTTGCCACCCAAATGTGACAGGGCAGCACAAAAATGTGTGAAGTCTGTCACAAATGGCAGCCAGAGCTGGGAATTCAGGAAAATGAGCTTTGCCTTTTTGAGGCTCTTGCGTTTAAATCCTGCAGAGTGCTGAGTGCCTTCTGAAAGGTTCTTCTACTCCTGCTCAGCATTAGTTCACTGGAGGTTTTCACCTTTTGGGATTCAGCCTGTAAAATGCATAACTTCTATGGGAACCCCTTGAAGGATGTCTGGTGTTGGAGGATAGGACATGCTCCCTCGTGTGTCTCATGCAGGTGATCTGTCGTATGGCAGAAATCACACTGTTTGTTCTCCACTGCCAGAACAGCATAGCCCGATGCAGCGGGAGCATTTCCTCAGAATCGAAAAAGGTGTTCATGGTTCCAAGATGTTGGTCTCCTATTTTTTTCTCTAAAGCACTGCCTGGTGCCTTTTTGTGTCCCACATCTGCAGGAGCTAACAGAATGCTCCAGATAAAGATACCTGAAGACAGTGTGACGACAACAAGCATGGGGATGAGGTCACTGCATTGATCCTGTCCTAACACCTAAGGGAGACCAGCAGTACGCTAGCAGAGGTGGGCTGTTTTTAAGTACCACGTGAGAATCCAGGTGTTTTGCCAGTCTGCAGCCATTCAGCACCGTAAACTTTATATTCCCATCCATCTACATACCTGCCTGTGTGTCTGTCATATGTGCATGTGGTTTTGATTTCACTGGCAGTACCTCAGCAACACCATCCCTCCCCCGGTTACAGCAAGGCCCTTCTGAGAGAGGCACCTAGATGCGACTCCAAGAAGCTCTCTTTCGTCAGGAAGACAGCGTTATTGTAGGTTTTTGAAAAAACTGCCCATGCTGCCATGTCCTGCCCTCTAAAGCACATGGCAGCTTCTGTTCCTTTCCTTACTGGAAGCAAGGGTGGGTCTGACATCTTCCCTCCCTTTTCTCCCTCTTACAAGGCACTGCCTTTCACTTGCTTAGAGGGCAGGCTGCTTGTCTTTGGTGTCTGGCAGTACGGACAGAGAGAGGCATTGCATCTGGAAGGGAGGGGGCTGGAGGAAGAGGGGAGGGGGGAGAGCAAAATGCGAACATCACCACTAGCCTCAGTAAGAGATTTAGATCTCTGTGTTGGCATAAAAAGGTCATTTTGGGCCTGAGGGTTTTGACATTGTTCCTTTAAGTTAGACCCACAACATAAACTATTTTCAACACTTGCCATGAAGAACAAATGACCTTTAGTAACTTGCCCAGAAGACAAACGGTACGTTAACACAACAAATATACTTTGCCAGTATCATGCTTCTTGCCTTAATTTTCAATTAGAAATACCACCTTTCCTTCTCTCTTTTACACAAAGGACCATGTTTTCATGCTTTGATTTTCTAACGGAGATTTCTTTGCACTCTATGGGATTGGTAATATTCACTGATAATTACTGGCTATACAGTAAATTTCCTTCTGTTCAGGGAGAGCATTTTGTACTCATTGCTCAAAGTGGGCTGGATGAGTTGTGTCTGTGAAGGAAGGAGGGGATTGTGACCAAGCATCACAAGACAGGTCTACTGTAAGAGCAGAGGAAAGGGAGTTGAAGAGGGAGCTTTGGCAGCACGCGAAATGAGCGGTGCAGTTCTCTCTGTTTACATCAGTAAAGGTGGGGGGTATGGAGTTAACATGCTGACTTCTGTTCTTGGAAATGAAGGGCTGGCACTCGTCTCTGCTCATTTTTATTTCAGAGTTAAGGTTTCCAGGCTGGCTTGTTATGAAATTACAAGCTCATTGAAGGACTTGAAAGTGCATCATGAGTTGTACAAGGGTGAGAACACCACGTTGTCTGCTGGGGATGCTTGGCCATGGCTTGGCCAGCGGGTGATCTCGACCCCAAGCAAAGGCAATATGGTGGAAGGAAGAGAAGCCTGCAGTATGTACGTGGGAGGGGAGAGACCTGGAGGGTGGAAGGGAGGAGAGAGATGAGTGCCTCAGCTGTCCTGAACACAGTACTGGCGCTTCCCTAAGACAGCAGAGAAAGAACGTGAGCACTAGATGCTTCTGGGAAGCTGGGTAAAGTTTGTCAAGGAGCTGACAGAAAAGTTATAACTGTCACACAAGCAATCAACACCGTGAAGAAAGGAGAGGGTGTTGGAGCGGGAAGATAGTCGATGAAGGGCTTTGCACGTGGAAAGGAAATTCTTAGGAAAAGGACAGTGATTTGTCACCTCTGACATCACAGGTATAGTTCCCGTAACATTGGTAGGGCTTGGAAGGTAGGATGATGTGATGTGTAATGCAGAGGCTCCTTTGGCATTCCTGAAATGCTGGTGAATTATTTCTAGGGCTGATACAGGGCTCTTCGTCCCACAGGAACTATGCAAAAGTAGATTTTTCAATTTGCTAATTGGTTTGAGGATTACAGTTGTTTCACATCAGATAAAAATACTTTGGAGAAGTGATTTTGGGGAGGGGTTGGATGGGAGGAGTCATTTGTTTCAGCTGAACAGAAGTTACTTTACAAGACCCAAAAATGAAAGCTTTCTTGTGTATTTAGGATCCAGAATCTTTTGCAGCCTTACTGAATACATGAGTAGAGAACTTTAAGCAAAGCCTTTGGAAATGAAAAATTGAAATACCTGAAGGTGAAATATCATTTTTTTGCATCTCCAGAAATTTCTGTTTCTTGTTTTTGGATTAGACTGCCATCTGAATCTGAGCTTATTTTATACAGAAATTAGTTTTCCATTTTTTTTTTTAATCAGCTGTAATAATCTTATTGTTTTCCCCAGCTATATGTTTGTGCCCTTTTATGATCACTGAAGTGGGACTTAAATAGAACTGGAGAAATGCTGCTCTGAGGCAGTTTTATTAAGGGAAAGCTGAGCTGGGGAGAAGGACCTTGAAGTGGAAGGAATCAAGGGATGAATGAACTGAAAATGAAGGAAAAGTAAAAAGAGTTGGACAGTGTGAGTAATGGTGGCACTTACTTCCTAGAGTAAAAATAGGATTGAGAAAATGAGGATTAGGGAAATGAAGAGGAAAGAGGGAGTCAAGAGGAAAAAAAGGCTGACTAAAAAGGCAAAAATAGGACACTCCACCTTTATTTTAGTGGATCCTTTAATTCTCCTTTTTCCTGAGAAATGCCGTATATTTCTAAATTTGGACAGGAGGATAGGATAGCTATTTTTAGGAATCACTAATGTTTCTGGCTGCTCAAGATTCTATAGTTAAACATAGGAAAAGGAAAAATACGACAGTGTAAAAAGTTACTGGAACTTAAGAAAGTACTTTTGAAAAACGTTACCTTAGTAATATCTAAACTTTCAAGTAATTCTGCTTCTAAAGGGACAACACAAGGCCATTATTACTTAAATTTCATGTGAACTACAGCCATAGTCCTACAAACACTTACAGGTCATTGGCAATTTTTTTCCTTTTAATGGAAACTTATACTCCCATACAGTTAGGTGACACTGGAAACTATGGGTTTGAGAAAAAGACTCAATCTTGCTACGCTTGTGATAAGAAATCATGAAAGCTGGGTCTGCTTTTTTATTCTGATCTTTAGCCCCAGGAGAGAGTTCACCCTGAAAAGTTTTTTTTTGAGTCATTTTTCTTCAGACATTGTAACTATGTATGCCTGATCCCCATCTTAGGGAGCCTGGGTTCCATTTATTTAGTAGACAAGACTACCAGAAACTGAAAATACCTTCTAGCAATTCTCAGTCTCACATTTTTTTTTTCTGTTTTTAAATAAATTTTTATTGAAAATTAATCAGTTAAAGCAGGATGCTCATCTTATTGGCCCTCCTAGAACTCCTATGGTGAGTTTTGCTGATCTCTCTTTCAGTTGTTCATCCTTTTACAGAACAACACTAGGATATGTTTGACTACCAACCATGGCCAAGCACTCACTATGTGAGAAGGGGGAAGGAAAAAAAAAGAAAAAAAAAAAAAAAAAGGCTTGGGTCAGCAGTACAAACGGGGAAATGACACCAGCATGGTGGTGAGACTGAGGATTTCTGCTTCGCTGGTAATTTCTAACTTTCTTTTAAAATGAGTTTTAGATGCGGATTTTCAAATGAGCTCTTTGAAGTAGAGACAAGGTTATGCAAATTTTTTTACGAGAAAAAAATATGAGGGAAAATTAAAATGATCCCTGCTCTCACTCCCCTCCACTCTTTCCTTCGTTTTCTCCACTATGATGTATATAGAAGGGAACATGGTTATTGATAATTATGTCAATGGTCCAACTGCAGCTGAGCTGCACAGAACATATGTTGCAGTCACCTGGGCAGGGGAGATCATGTCATCACTCTTACTAGCACCTCACTGCCACATTAGGTCAGTGCTCCTGTGTTGGTCAGTTGTTTTTTAGTGATGTATTGGGTCATGATCCTCATCCCATGTTGCTGATGTCAATGAGTATTTTGCTGCTGAATTAGTGACATAGAAATCTGTGCCAGGTATTTCATGGGTTATTCTGTTGTTCTGTTCTTGCTTGGACAATGCAGGGTGCGTTAACGGCCTTGAGTTTGTGGTCTCTGAGTCCTAAGTTCTTGCTCTTCAGAATCATTTTTTATACAACACATTGTTTTTTATTTGGATGTCTCTTCATTGAATTCATCTTTCCATCTCTGTAATTTTACTTACTGAGTTATTTTAAGCTCTCAATTTTAGTTGGTCATTCCGGGTATCAGTAGGTAAAAACTGTATTCATTTTGTTTTGTGAAAAGTTTGTGGAAGTTTTAAACAGATGAAGTCCTGCATATTGAAATTTATTTTCATTCATGAGTAATAAATGAAGAAACATTTGGTGCAGGTATAACAGACATATTTATAAATCTGATTTATACCTGAATATTCAGAGGAGGAAAAAAAAAAAGTGTGCTTCTGTCCATCAGTTTAGGGAGCAGATATCATTTTCAAGTAATGTAAAAAATGGTAGGTTGGCATTTCCACCTCTGAACAGACCTAGAGCAGCAGGATCTGCTGAAGTCAAAGCTGAATGAAGCTGACACAAGAAAGAGCATTGCTAGTGCAAGAGGAGGTGGTTCTCAGAAATATCTTAGTGGCTGAGTAAGTAAAACCAAGTAGAGGTATCAAGAACGCTAAAGAAAAAGAAAAATCACCAGTATGGGCAGTGTGAATCAGGGAAAAACCGAGCATATGAGAAGTTGAAAGAGAAAGTAGGAGGGAGATGCCAATGAAGAAACAGGAGATGAAAATTCTTCTCTGCTGGGGAAAACAGATCATCCACAGGTAGTGAAACTTTATAAATGGTCTCCTGCAGAGGCTTGATTCTCCGTTGCTTCTGCGCATTGTAATCATTCAGAGCAGTACAAAGTGTAGACACAACCCCAGCTTGTATATTTACAGGAGTCCCAATGTGTTTTTGCGTGTGTGCAGGGTGGTAAAAGTACCCTTGCTCTTGGTCCTCTGGCAGCAGCCTCCGCCTCATGCCCTACATTGCCCGAAGCCATGTGGCTGGCCTTAGTGTGGCCCTGTGCCCTGCTCTGTGGCCATGCTTGCAGAATGCATTGCTGGGAATGGCTATGGGATGCAGAGTGTATGACTGCATTTTCTTATTTAACCAGACTGAACAATTAGTGTAAGAAAAAGCAGTTTTATGGGGTAGATTAATGTGGGCAATCTTTCTCCTAGTTTGTTAAATTTCTAAGACATCTGCAAAAGGAGGGAACCAAAAGTACATGGAAAACAGCAAGGGTGGTTGGGCTCCCTTGACATACTGAGTGAATTCTTCGTGTCATTTGCTGTAATTAGAGTAAGCCAGGGTTTGGGGACAGCAACAGGACGAGGATAAGTTAGAAGCTTGTGGGTCAACAGGAGATTTAGGGTAGCTGAGAAACTTCAGGCATTTTGTTGGTGGTAGGAAGAAGCTGAAAGTTGGTGGCACTTGTTTAGTAGAAATACTGAAAGTGTGTTAACATCTTGAGCTTGAGGAAAGGGAAGTCAGTGACAGGAAAGCAAATCCAACATGAGCAGCACTTAGGAGAGGCTGAAGCTCAGTCCTCCATCACGAGTTGCCTTTCTGAGGAACCATGGGGCAAATCCAATTCCTGCAGACCCACATTGGTTGTGTCAGCACAGAAGAATAAAACAGAATAAAGGTGGAAAATGGGACTGCTGCCTTGGATATGGAAGTGCGAAAGAGACTGCTCTTCTTGAGAGGAAGTCAATCAGAATACTAATTGGCCTAATGTGTTTCCCAGGTTTTGCATTTTGCTTAGCTATAATAGATTTTTCTTTTTAAGTGGCCAAATTGGAAATAAATGACACAACAGTTATACTACCTGGTGTTTTTGCCTGAAGTTTAAGTATAGTGTCAAATCAGAAAGGTAGTCATTAATAATGTGGAGATGAGCAGTGCAGACCCCAAAAACCACAGAAGTGTATGTCAGAAACTGCAAAGCTGTCAGAGTGGCCCTTCCATGTAGTAGAACGTCATCTCAGGTGATGGATATCAGTTTCAGTAGAGTCACAGAAGAAAGTCTGTACTATAGAAATTAACTGTTGCTCTACAGTAGCATTTTCTTGCCTTTTGGTTTTAATTAGTTATAATTAAGGTCATAATAATAAGTTGTGCAGTGCATTTTTGTTGACAGCTTCTTTAACTTTTTCTTTTTTGATTTTCCATACACAGAAGTTGGCTGGTACGGCTCTTGAGCCCCACTAGGCATAAAAACCTGCCTTGTCAGTATTGCTGAAAGATGAAACATGCACAGCTACTGGGCTACTCTCATCCAGGTAAAGAAGAGTCTTAAACATGAGTTGGTGCCATGAGCTTACAGCTGCTCTGCCTGCAAAAACATCTTCCCCCACTAAAACTTTATTAACAGTTGTGTAGCTTCATCAGTGGGAGTAGTGGTAGGAGGCGGCCTAGTGTAAACACAGCGCAGGTGGCCGTGTGGGGTTTTTATCACAAGGGCATCTGGCTCTATTGTGAACAAAGCTACATATATAAGCAATCCCATGATTTCTACCAGTGGGGGAGCAGAGCTGGTTTTAATAATGGTGGGAAACACTGGAGAAAACAAGTCAGTGTTGTGTGCAGGAGTGGAGGGGCCTTGTCCTCGCCATGTGTAAACCTCACTTTGCATCTCTTTCCCAGTAGGTCAGGCTGTTCATTACAGAGACGCAGGATACGGCTCACAGGTAGTTAATACTTTTTAATTGAAAGTAGTAGGGATTGTTGCTACTCCCCATTTAGCACAAAGGTGAGATATTCAGAGGCTAAAGCTTTTTCAGCCAAGCAGCCTGAAGCCCCAGTTCGACTGCAGAGGAAATCTATTACTCATTTCCTGCCTCTACTTAAAATAAAGAACACCCTGCTGCCCAGTACCATGTCTAAGAAGGCACTTCATTGCTAATCTTTTTGCCAGAATAATGAAAGTGAGAGAAGGGGATTCCCCTGAATGTTTGATGATTTTCTGCTGTGTGGCTCCGGCCGTCCCAGAATAGCCCTGCAGAATCCGCACTGAAACGGGAAGTTGAAGAGTACGAGCTGAGCCGAGCTCACACGTGCCTCTTTTCTGCTCTGGTCTTACTGGAAACGCGTGGCTTTGTTTCAAGAAATAACCCAAGGGGCATGGTAGGAGAGGAGTGATGGATATCCAGAAAAAGGTGACAGTAAGGAAAGGAAGAGAAACTACTGAAATTCATTCAAAATTTGCAGTATGCTTCAAAGGGGCGTTATTTCTACATCCTCTATTAATTTACAGACAACAGGCTGCCACTTAGTCAATTCTGAGTATATTAGTGTTAGTGCTGTCATCATGCTGACAACTGAAACATCATTTTCTAATAATTGAAATAATAAAAAAAGGCAAATAGATCCGTAGTGTAAATCATATTAACTCCACAGACTTAAGTGAAGCTCAGTAACTGGGCGTCACATGCCCTGTAGTGATCTGTGGGTGGTGTTCAAAGAGAGAAAGTGACACAGTGTCACACTATTTAGTAGTACCTGTTAGCATCTGCTGCTGTAGTTTCCAATACTGCAATTAAACAGTGTTGGAAAGTATTGCCCTGCCTGCCTCCTGCAGCACTGCTTCTCCGGGCTGGAGGAAGGTGGCTCAGTGGAGGAGCAAATGTCACATTGTGTCCCTTGGCAGGAGTGCATCCTGCATCCCCCAGCAGGCAAGGGGTGCTTGCAGAGCAAAGCGCTATAGGGCTGCGGCTGTGGAGATGGGGCCTTGCCAGGGGACCCTGTTGCTGGCTGATGCACAGCTCCTGCCTCTCTTCCGTGTTCTCCGAGGGGGCTGCATAGGGCTTTCTGGAGAGGGAGAGACCATGGCCCTGCGTTCCAGACATGGGTGATGCTGGCTAGTGATGGACAAGTGTAATGAGTGAGCCAGTTGCATGTCTTCTGTGTGCCACGTAGTACTTATCATTCCTGTCTCCTGTGGGCTAAAACTCACATGAGTAACTATAAAAGTAATTAATAAATGAATACAGTAAATAAGTACACTGAAAAAGAGTAGCCAGGAGAGATTTTTAGCTCTTTAGTGTATTTTCAAAGAGAAGAGGTGAAAGCTGCTCATTTTACAAACCACAAATTTTAATAATGCCTACAATAAACGGTGCTTGAAAGTGTAAAGGGTCTGAGGTAAGGCTGTGAGTGTCAGTAATTCCAGAGTTGAGGCTCTGACTACATCTGCAATGCAACCTCTCCCACTCAGAAAAATACACTCATGCATGCATATATATATATATATATATGTGTGTATATATAGAAGGCACAGCACTACATGTTTTACTTTTTGAGTATGAACTACATGGACATTCCTTTTGATGTTCCTCTCTTGCAGAAACACCACTAAAATGACTAAAATGTAAGTTTTGCATCTTTCATTTTTGTTGGGGAGTCTCTCTGGGGAGGAGCATTTTCTTGGGTGATTTCAAGACTGGCTGAGTTTTCAAAGAGCTGCCTTCATCTCTCTGATAATGAGCAGTACAGAAGGCTGAATTCTGCCCTCAGCTGTGCAGGCGCAGATGCCGTTGACTTCAGTGGGAGCTGTGTGTGCACATTCAAGGGCAGAATGTGGACCATCATTTTTAGGTGCATGTAAATGCTGTTGGAGGCTATGCAGAGGTCACGCAGCATTGCTGGCGTAGAGCCATGTAAGATAAAGTGGGCTATGTTTTATCTTCCTCAGGTTGCTTACTTTTAAGGCCTCTTGTGTTTTCGGAGATGAGGACATAGACTTGGAGTCTCTTTAGTCGGGGAATATTTTTTGAATTATATCTAGTGTGCTAATTTCTTGCTGTGAACTGTGCTGTAACACTGTTGTATGCTGTTGATGAGCTCCTGGATTCCTCTCTAGCAGTGGCTGTATTTTCAGCAGTGAAAAACTATGAGAATTCTACAACATGGGAGATGAATGTATAATTACTATCAATAATTTCATTAGTTTAAAATATTTAATCTTTTTCATATAATGCATATTAAGGCTTAGAACACGATCAGGAGAAAGAGCAGTACGTACAGGTTTAGTATTTTGCATTATAAATCTTTCCATGTGGACGCAAGTGTATTAAGGGAACAATGCTTATGCTTATTCGGTACACCATCAAAAGGTATGCACCTATTTTATTGCTTCATGTATGGTGGAAGTATGGAAATTAAATTAGGCTGGACACTGACGAGTAAATTTACGTGCTGGAGAGTCCTCCAGTGTTATATGCTCAGGTTCTTTTGAAAGAGAGAGTTTGAGACTGGTAGAAAGATCTTTCCTGAGGCCTTTGAGATTGTGCTGAAGTGCTTAAAGAATGAGATTTCAATTTGCCTATCTAAGTGCTGTTCAGGTGAACTTTAGAGCACTGTGATTAAGCCTATTTTAATAAATCTTTAAATGCAAATCAGCTTCTGAAATTTGTGAACATCTCATGGAAGAATGTGCAAGAAAACTGTGTGTGTATAAATATGCATTTCTGTGAGTGCATATATATATGTATGTGTATATATATATGCACACACTGACAGAGGCGTGTTATTTTGGTATTTGTAATTTTAGTGAGGTTATTCTGTGTGAGGCAGAGGTTCTGAAACTCTGTGAAAGCTAATTCTGTTGCATTGTGGTGTGGTCTAAGGATATGAATCTTCACACGTGTTAATGTTTAAGTTTTTTTAATCCAAATGATGAATATCTGAAATGCCAAAATGCTTAGGCATTCTAATTCAAATGATATGAGCAAGAGGGAGAAGTATTTGAGAAAAAATTATATAGTTGCAATGAACAGAAAAACCCAAGGCTAAATCTGTTACACTTCGCTAAAAATACAATTTTGTTTCCAAAATGTCTCTTGAAGCCACCTGTGATGCTTGCACAGGCACCTAGAAGAGGCCCCAAAGATGTATTCCTGACAAAAAGCATTTCCTTGACTATGCTCTTTATTTATTTTTTTGTTTATTCCCTTCAGAGAAGAGTAGCATACAGGGGAGATTTTGTTTTCAGGTTCTTTTTTTCACTTGACTGAATGATGAGAGGAAAAATTCCATACTGAACTCTACTTACAAGGAGCTGTATCTCCAGAAAACAAAAGGCCAATATTTGAGTAATTCAAACTCCTGGAGAGAACTATGAACTCCTGGAGAGAACTTACGCTCAGTGGAAAATACAGCCTGAATGGTGTGTCTGAGAAGCACGCATTCATGACAGCAGATGCCACCAGTACAGCAAAGCGCACTTCCACCAACACGAGTGGCAGTGTCTGTGTAAGAGGTAAAGAAGGAGCATAACCAGAGCTGCAGACAGGTCCCCATCGGCCGGCTGCGTGCGTAATGCCGTGCTGCAATGCTCACGCGATCCAGCAGCAATGGCTCGGTTGGTTTTGAGCCTGGGCTGGTTTGAGCTCTGCTGTAGAGCTGTAACCAGCAACAGTGCGTGTCTTGGCCTTGGGCTGTAGTACTGCTCAGGTATTTCTGTTAATGACTGTGGAATACGGGATATGGAGGCTGGGTAGATGGGAGGTGTCCTTCCTTCACTTGCCTCTCTACGCTAATAATTACCATGTTATAGATCATCATGGCTCAGTAAGCATCCAGCTGTAGTTCTGGTATGAAAATAGGTTTTCCTCATGACAGAAATCAGCGCACTAATTTAGTTTTATTCCACTTCTTGAAACTGTACTACGGTGGGTGTGTCATCCAGATGGATTTATTCAAGCACAGTATGAAAATGGCCATTACAGAAATAGGCACAGTCTTGCAAGTCATGATGTAAAACTTGACAGGGACAACGCTGAAGTGTAGTAAAAATTCATAAAAGCACATTAACTGTTCTGCATTCAATAAAGTGCTGTTATTTAGGTATTTGAACTGAAAACGTAATTTACTACTTTGGGGTTTGAATGCAAACTAAAACCAAAGTTATTTTTCCAATGGGAAACATTAAATATGAAAGACCCAGTGATATTCTATAGGACTTCCAAATTCCAGCATATGAGATTTCTGCAAAGTTCCAAACATATGTTAGACCTTTTTTTTTTAATTTGGAAGTAGCCAAAGAGTGTTTCTGCTGCTAAATTAAGAATTCTTTTGGTTAAAAATCACTGTACTGCACTGTGGTATTCATTATTGTTTATATAATGCCTCTAATTTGTCTTATCCTTGTCCTATTTATGATTTTATTCCTAATTATTGCCACATTTCTTAGTAAGGTAGATTAATTGTTTGATTTTAACAAGAGTTTCTAAGACAGAATTACAGTAGTGTATTTGGGGCTTCAATGCTAAAGTTCTTAAATGAAAATACTTTTTTTTTTTTTTTTTTATTTTTTTTTTTTTTTTCTGTGCCTTTATCTGCAACAGGTTTTTCAAAACTGAATTTTGAGGAATTGGGTTGTTGTTACTGTGGGTTATTTACATATTTCCCATGGAACAACCCTGATAATTGACAGGGGCAGTTGGATCTTTGGAGGACAATTGTTTACATCGTCTGTTGTGCTGTGTAAAAGTGTTGCTGAAAGCCTCACTACCTTCCTGGCTCAAAGAGGAGTACTAAGAATATAACATCTGATTTTAATGCAGAGCTGTCCGTTAAACAGCTAGGTAATATGAATGTTTAGGTAATATGAAATACTGAGATCATTCTGAAGAGCTAAAACTCAAAAGATTTTTATTTATTTATTTATTTAGTCTAATATGACTTAGGCATGAGGAACTAAACTCAAATTGAAAAGTTGATACCTTCTAGACTCTAAAGTCAAATAGCTGCTTTTGAAAATTTGCAGCTGTGGTTGTAATTTTATCTGTTTGAAACAATTTTCATGCAGACCAGAAGAAAGCCGAATTATTGTTTCCCTCTGTGGGTAATCTTTTGGTACGAAAATCATGGCAGATTTTACCAGGAGTGTTACTAAAACAATTGCCAGCTTTAAAATTCAGTGAAAAACCTGGTGATACATAAATATGGAGTGATGTAAAAGTGTCCCTTTGGCTGTGGCAAGCTGATAAACCAGCTGCACGTATACCACTCGCTGCTCTCTGATACGGTTGGTGACCTGCTGCGAGCAGTAGGGTACTTCCAGTATCCAGCTTTTCTGACTTATTTCCCTTTTCATGTCTTATTTCCCACAATGTAATTCTTGTAGGCCTGCTTTGGCAACCTTGGCTTGTACTTCTTGGAAGACTGCTGCATCTGTCTGTCTGTCCTTTTTCAGGCAACACCACCATTGCTGTTTTATGCCTGTGTGGGGTTTTAATGTTTGAAAACCAACAATATGGCCTCTTCCAAATCGAATTAGCCCAGCTGTAGTCTGTTCTGGCTGCTGATCTGAAAGCTGAAGTCATTCAGTCTGAGACTCCCAGCCAGCAGCACAATGCATTGTACTGTTTTGGTAGTAATGAAATTCCCCTACAGTATATACTGATGCTTGTTTCTGATAGAGAGTATGTCTGATGTTCAGAGTTATATTAACAAAATATTTGAAGGCCAGGGAGATTGCTCTTGTGATGAAGTTCTTCTCTGATGTTGTTATCATTAAAGCTGACTACAAATGTTCCATTTAAACTGGTTTTGGAAAGCTGAGTTCTGAGAAATGTATGTAGGATAACTTCTTATTTGCAGTTTCAGCTGCAAACAGAAAAATCTTCATATGTGAATGCTGCTGTGGTGCCTCATGGGAATTTTAGGTCATGTGCACCCTGCAGATCTGTGCCTGGGCTTTGCTGTTCCTCCCTGAGTGCACATAACCACTTCTGTAGGGCCAGCACTAAGCGGGAGACGATCACCAAGGGAAGGTGTAAGCTGTTCTGTCAACTCTGTACCATATTTCGCAGTGCAGTATCTACATTTCTTTCATCAGCACTCTGATCAAGGTGACCAGCACCTGTTACACCTGTAGCATCCGAGAGAAAATTTTGTGTCCAGTGCAAGACTTCAGGTCCTTCCTTGTTTTAAATATATGAACTGCAGTGCGTAGCATTGGCGAAAGCAAGCTGGAGAAGTTCATCCATCAGTTGGAATGGGGAATGAGGAAGTGTTTCGTAGACCCTTGTTCCAGTGAGAGCTGATACCACATTATTGACCAGCTCCTGCAAAAATTCTGCCTCCTGCTATAGCATTACCATGATGGTGTAAAGGCCTGCAGGGCTAAGTGCAGCAATTGGCTGCGATTTTGGAACTTTAAATGGCATTTTGAATAGGGTGGAAATACACTATCCAAGCAGTGTCCCTGCAAGTGAGGACCCTGGTCTTAGATCTGAAACTCTGTGAAAGCCAGGGATGGGTCAGATCATGTGGTTACCCGTATGAACTCATGATGCTGAGGGAGTGTGCTCCAACTTGCAGTGGTGGAGGACTCTTTCTGGAGAGGGGTGTGGGGACATGGGACACTTGAAATACAGGGAAGCATTTCTGAACTGTGGTTTTCTTGTTTGCAGCTTAAAACTTTTTTTTTTTTTTTTTTTTTCCGAAGGGATTGGGTTATGAACTTCATTTGTGGGGGGAAAAGATGAGGGAGCTTTTTTGCATAACAAGAGTAATGTTTTTCCTTCGTTGCCTTACTCTGCAAAGGTGCATGTCTTCACACAATTAAAAAGCAACTTTGAAGCTTATTCTGAAAAGGGATAAATGGAATTTGTTTAAAACACAGTAAACTGCTTCTGTGGGTTCTCCATGATGCTGCAGCGATCCATTTTTTCAGAGCTCACAGCTAGATGAAGACTTGGACTTTAACCATTGCTCAAATGCAGTGGTAGGCGTGGTGTGGGCAGGAGCACATCACACAACGTTACTGCAAAAAACCACGAAAACCCATCGTCTTCCCTGCAACTCCAGGCTGCATTTCAGGCCCACTGAAGTTGGCCAGAGAACTGGACTTCACCCCTTCTCTCGCCCTGCACGTTAAGGAGAACCTACAGAAGGTTACGTTTTTTTTTAGACAAATTCCATTCATCCCTGTCTTTTTTTAGACAAATTCCATTCATCCCTGTGCAGGTGTAGAGATCAGAATTCCTTTTGTGTGTTTTTTTATTGTTTGTTTGTTTGTTTGTTTGTTTTTACTTCCTTTCCTGCAGCATTTTGGTTTGTTTCCAGATTCTGTGTACAGGTGCTAACTAGGCTCTTTGTGTCATCTGAAGATTTCACAAAATGGGATGCCACTGGGGCACACTTAAGCTCCTTGTGGGCAGATGCTCAGAGGATGGGGAGTCCAGGAGAAGCAGGGGTATGAAGTACAGTGTTTTCCCATTGAAAGACAATGTGGCCATGCCCGCTCACCTCCAGAAAATGCCTGTCCTCGCTTTGCTGTCTCCCTGCTGTCAATCCAGAGAGTGTCTCAAACTTCATTTGCGCTCATTTCACACAGGGTTTGCTTATCAGTCTGAAAGGCGACTGTCTGATCTTTCCTTTTGCATGCTTTCACTTTTAAGATCTTCCCTTTCTTATGTAAAAAAGGCAATTAGAGTCGTATCTGTTTATTTTAAACAAAATGGCTGTTAATTAGCGTGATCAAAAACCCTGCCATTGTAGACTATGGGTTTCACTTTGTAGTCGCACTAAATTGCGTACAGTTTGGTGCCAGCTGACATGATAGCAACACAAAGTCTAGCTTTTTTTAACTTAATGAACAAACAGATTTATGAGGCTTTGTTATCTTCTGGTTTAGATCTATAGGTTCTGAATGCATTATTTAGAGTTCTTGTTTCTTAATGACTAATGTCATGTTGTTACTTATTAAGAGTGCTTTAACTTGCTGAAGAAGTTTCCCACTCTTTTGTATCCCTTTTTTCATTTTCCTTCATTTTTTTTTGATGGCTTAATTAAACAGTGTGTCTGTTGTACACAAAACAGTTGAGCTGTGGTTCTCTGGTTACGTTCAGATGTTCCGTCACTAACTTGTGTTGCTGTTGTCCTTGTGAGGAGACTGGATATTGTCATCCCTTAACATGAGAGCAAGGGCAGTTCCGTATCTTCATCCCTGCCTCTGTCACTTCCTGCTGTTCCTTCCTACCATCGGGAGGGCGGTCCCCAGGACAACCCATCAATGCATCCTTGCTTTGGTTTGGAAAGGAAAAGCACACGGTTATTGGTGGTGAGCTGGGATAGCTTGTCCTTGTACGTGAAAAAAACATTTCAAGGGAGAAACGGCATTTTAACTGATAAGTGAGAATTTTGAGTGCCTCTTTTTTATTGCTGAGAGTTTTATTTTTGGAGGGAAGGTGCTCATTTCAGACATTTAAAAACTCTGGGGTCTGAATCTGGTGTCGTAACTTGTAATTGCCATTGAAATAGTGACTGGAACTGGCTGAATGTAGAGCTGGGCCTTGCTCAGGAGGCCATCTGCTCTTTTCACCATTGGAGAACTGGGAACTGCAGTATGGTTTCCAGAACTTCCTTTCTTTTGGCTGCACGTCTCCCCGTCACTGAAGTTCTGCTGCTTCCTTAGCTAGCCATTTTGATGTCAACTTTTTCTGTATGCTGATAGAAGGCCTAATTGACCCAGAATTTCTGAAATAAGCTGATTATTCAGGTATGTCATTATTTCTCTGCCTTTTTATCTGTTGGTCATTACTGAAGGATTCAAGTGAAATCCTTATTTGCATAGGGAAAATCAAAATTGAAGTCAAGTCATAAGCAAAGTCAGTGAGCTGGCATAAATTTGTTTAAAAGAAGGTGTAATCAGATCATTTTATGGGTTTTGCTTTTATTTAAAACCGGGCATTGAGTGTAATTCTTGGTTATAATTTTCATAAAGTACATGTTTAATTTAAATACATAAGGCAATTAGTACTTTTGCACATGGGTATGTATGAGTTTTAAACCATACAGAATTTCGTACAGCAATACTGAAGAAAATGTAATTACTTTTACAGAAGACGAAGGAAGGAATACTGTTTGTTCCACGGCGTAGATGGTTTGTACAGGTGCATGGAAGGAAAAAAAAAAAGAGAGACCTAAGAAAGGCTGGTATGAAAACAATTTGAAAGTACTAAAAATGTTAGTTTCAGGATTTTATATGTGTATTTGTTGCACTTCTAATTTCCAAATTAAAGAGAAATGAAATTAATTTGAAATTTCCAGTGGAGAAGCATTTTCATGAAGTTTTTTATTTAAATCTGTCAAAAGATTGTTTTGAAATAAAATACAGGGTTCCTTTCCCATTTTAACACCATGAAACAAAAGGAAGCATCAGGTAAAAGAAATTTTCAGATGATAATTTGTCTTTACATACAAACAGAGCTGTTCAGGGCTAAAGATGTGAATGGAAAATTTTCAACTTTATCAAGAGGTTCTTTTTTATGTTTTTCAAACTGAAATATAAAAACTGGTGTATTTATTTAAAATGTTCACTATGGATGAAGCAGCAATTTACAATGAAAATATTTGAAACTTATTTGAGCAGCTTTTTTTTTTTTTTTTTTTTTAAATAAAGAACAGAAGAATATGAAACAGTATACAGCTAAAATAAATAATTCTGGTCAGAATGGAAGTCAAGCACCGTGGTCCATATCAACTTTAATTCAAGAACAAGGGTTTGGTCATGGAAAAGAACAAGGAAGAAATTTTGATTTAAAAAGAAAGCGTGTTAGACACTTAATGCAGAGAACTTGTGAATCGTATTAAGAAGATTTATTTTCATAAAAATCAAAATTTAAAAATTAAACTTCTATGTGAATTCTTGAAGTATGAAGATAGATAAGAAGTATTTTCTGTCTCTTTATGCTTTATGCCTCAGAACATGATCTGCTTAGTTAGGAGATGTTTTTTGAAGAAACGTCTCTTGTGACAAGTTATTTCATAATTGTTCAGTTCCAAGAATTTGTCACCTTTTGATGAAATGGCGGGTATTAGCAGTTGCTCTCCATATTGGCTAACTGGAGTATTCTATTACTACAAATTGTATAGGGGTATAAAAATTTATGCAAGTGTATTTTTCATGTGCTACTTAATTTACATATATTTTACGTTTAATTAACATATATAATATTTTTTTCTGTGGATGTGATAGAAATGGGGCTTTGATCCATCCGAGTCCTTCAGCAGATGCTTAACCTTAAGCACATGAATAATCCCATTGTTTTCAGTGTCTTTAATCTGTGCCCTTAAGTGCTTTGTTGGATTGTGGCCTAGTATAATTATATGTTTGCAATAACAGTTGCTTATTAAAAGCAGTTGTTAGATCTCAAAAATAATATAAAAGAAAGAACATGAAAAAATATGTATTAAACAGTATTTCAAAAATACATAAAAATAGTTTCAGAACACTTACTTGCCTGTCATTGCCCATCACATTGCAGATTCTACTTTTTGAAATGCTCCATTAATTTATCAGGTCAAAACCAAGGCATAATAAATAAGATTCCATGGATCATTTCTGTAACAACTCAGGGAATTCTTAGAAAGTCTTGTTTGTTAATGATTCTGAATCCTGTAACAAAGGTGCAGGTCCATGAAATGTTTATGTTATGTGTCATTCAGAATACCTCAGAAAGGCAGTCATGAGCTGCAGTTTTGAACGGGATCTTGGCTTTCTTTTAAATCAGAACAAGTGAGTAGAAGTAGTTCCTGTGTTAGACGTACTGGTCTCTGTTTCCAGCGTTACCCAGTTACTGCTTTTCACAGTTCCTCTCTCTTTTTGTTCCTGGATCTGTTCTGTAGTGTTCCATGCTGTGCACAGCCTGCGTTGTATTCTTTAACCCAAAGTAAACATCTGAGGGGATGTCAGTGACTTTATCCATGTAACAGCCACCCCAGCTGCATTTCACAGGTGCCTGCTATAAGGGTGCTTGGATTTTTGCATGAGAAGCGCTCTGAAGTTTAGGGAAGCAGGGATACACAAGGTTTCCACTGACAAGCTCAGGAAACCACTTGCATGGGGAAACACCAGTCCCACCTGCCGGTGCTTGTGCTTGTGCCTGCAGCTTTGAGCTGAGATCTCTCTCCAAGTTAATTTATTTACCGCTTTCCTGATCGACCTGATCCTCTGAAGTACTTGCTCTGTATTTCACCATGGAAGCACAAGAGAGACCACAAAAGTAGTCACTTAAAGGCAGTTTTGCTTGGCCTTTGGTGCTTCAGAGTCAGAGCCTGGGTAGCTGTTAGGGATTTCTCCCCCAGCTCTCGCAGCACAAGTAGCTTGTCTGGACCGCCTGCTAAGTTTTGTGAGTGCATTTTCCAGTAATGGGAGAGTGTGTGAGTGAGCACCAGCATACAGCAGCACTTAAAGGGTAAAGGAAATGTGAAATGATCTGTAAATATCACGGTTGTGTGTGAAGACAAGGAGGGCATGGCTGCCCAAAGTTAGACCATCCAGCAGTACCAACTGAGTGCAGTGCTTCTCCAGGGAAACTCAAGGTAAATATGTTTCCTTCCATACGACCGAGGCAGTGCTGTGTATTGGTGGGGGCACGTGTGGTGAAGGACAGATCTCCAGCCCATGAGCTGCACAGTGACTGCATGAACGTGCTGCAGGAAATGTCCCCCAGCTCCCCATCGCGGGCCTCGTCTGAGGACGCTGCACGTGGCTGTGTGAAATTGCGCTGCTTGGAAAAGGTGAAAACACAGTGAAAACTTGCAAGAAAACCCAGTCCTTTCCGGTTGAAGTAGCATAGTAGTCTCTTCCCCCACCCACTTGGGAAGTAACAATTTCCCTGTAGAAATTAGTTCATTAGTGTGTATTGCTATTCATGCAGGAAGGTGTGTGATGTCCTGCGGCTGTATGTATTTGAGTAGAAAATGTCACCTCCTATCAGATTCGTAATACTCCCAGCCCGTACTGGCCCAGGGCGTGCAATCTCTTGAGATCTTCCGTAATGCACAATGACTGCATTGCTACAGCTGCATCAAAACTTGACTGCGTTCAAGGAGAGGATAATGGTTGCCACCTTATGCAGCTCAGATAAATGACAAGCTTGAGGAAGGTCACCGCTCGCTGCGTAATGTCTTCCACATCTTACAAGAAGAAAAATCCCACTTTCTGCTCAGTGCGTCCTCTGCTCTCTTTGCTTACACAGGTGGAAACGTTAAGATGGAATGGGCACTTGGCAGCGTGAGTGTGCCGCTGTCGTATTTGGACGTGGTTCTTGAGTTGCCCTTCGTTGTCAGAAGCTGTTAGGCTGAGGACTGAAATGCGTGCCATGAGTGGCGGTCGGGTTCACTAATTATCTCTAATTCTCTACAGGGGCACGCAGAGGTGCATTGGTTGGAGCTGGCGGAGAGGGAATAGGGCGAGGGCTGCCTCTGGCACCGAGGTGCGTAGTGGGCGAAGTGGGTTGGTGTCGTCTGCTTTGTCCAGGGGTGGGCTGGGGTGCAGCTGATGGGAGCTCTGTGCTGGGGCTCCCAGCCTGGTTCAGCCCCGGTGCAAGGGATTGCACACACACACATGTAGGAGCATCCCTCATTATTTTAGCTGGGCTGATCAGCCCTTTGCCATCCGGAGAAAGCAGCCTTCTCCCCCTGGGGGAAGGCAGGGGGTAAAGGAGATGCGTGCTGAATCTGGGTGGGGTGATCGGAGCCGTGGGCAAGCTGCAATAGGAATTGCTCTCAGCCACGGTTAAATGCATTTGCAGTGATACAAGGAAGTTTTTGCAGCCACCAGCCCTCCAGTTGGAGCAAGACTGAAAAATGTAACACACCATGCCCTAATCCGCTTAATATGGTCTCTGTCCATAGCTACCCACTTGCTGTCTTACAGTAAAGCCGTTAGGTTTCACCACGTCCAAGCAGAACAGAAAGATTAAGTGCGCTCTTGTGCCGCGTAGTTTCTGGCAGAACTTCTTTTCTGCTGCACAGGCTGTAAGATGCATTTTGTTTTATTTTCTCCCTTTCTTTTGAAAGGTACAAAGTACAGTGACAGGAACTATCATATTCAATTGGACATGCTTTCTACAGATTTGTTAAGGATTTACTCTACACATTTGTAGCATTTAGTTGCCATGGCAATGACCTCGGTGGGAGAGGGAACAGCCTTTAGGTTGGACCTCAGATTTTCCTTTCATTTCCATTTAATTTGATTTGACTGCGAAATGTCACTTCCATTGCATTGATTAAGCTTCATTGCGGCCACCAGCTCTGTTAGAAAGGTTAAAGGGCAGGCCAGTGGCTGTCATTTTTCTTCTCCCGCCCTTTTCTGATATCAATACAGATGTTTTTTTTTTTCAGAGGAAAGAATAAGGTTTTACCCCATGGTGCTCTGCAGTAAAAGCAAAACTAATGCAGCAACAGTTTGAAGCTGTGCTAACCTGCAGCTTCCTCATATGTTTCTGTAGTGCTTAAAAAGCCACGGATTTGTTTCTTTTTTTTCCTCCTGACATATGCTCCCCTCAAATAAATAACAATGGATGTCCCCTCCAACGCTAGCCACCATATTTGAAGGAGGATGGCCGTCTCTTTTTCAAAATCCCTGTTATCCACAGAGTGTATAATAGCTGCCTGCCGCCTGCTTTGAGGCCGGTAATTAGTGCGAGCAGGGCACAGGGGATTCCCCTTTGGACAGGCTCTTGGTATTTGCTGACTGTGCAACAGGTGTAAAATAGATAATAGCGTGCATCAGGATGTGAGGCTCAAAAGAAGACCTCAGTCAAATTGAGGATTGCTTAAACAAGCAATTCTATTAGTGGCAAACTAAATAAAAGCACGATTGTGATATTCTTCAGTAACTGTTGAAAGCATTTTTACTTCTAAGGTGATACTGCCCTTCTGCTGAATACAAAGGTACAAAAATTGTGTTATATTTATACAGATTTCCCCCTCATGGTGCCTTAAGACCTCTGCTGTGTACTGTGTGGGCTGTCAAGGACTTGGATAAATTAGTGTGTTCATTTAGGTATTGCAAAACTTGGGACACCTCCTTCGAGTACAGCTCTGTAATACCAGGGACGCAAACTGTACGAACAAGCCGACTTTCTGCTCCAAGCCAGGTTTCCTGACGCGTGCTTTATCAGCTAGAATATCGCCTTGAAATTTGCGTATGGCGTGATATCTGGAGCTAAGAATTGTCCTGCATAGTTTGGTCAAAACTTGAGGTGAGAGTCTTACAGTTATTATTAATAATGTATAGATGCTCATTTTGAAAACATGGAGAAACTTTGTTTTGATCTTAATAGGGACCAGTTCTGTCACTGGATTACCAGAATGGGCTGGTGTGGAGAAACACCCGGCCTGTAAGTTGCCCATACTTCAGAGTGGGGGAAAGAGAGTCATCATACACTGATTCTTTTCCTTCTGCATGCTCTGTGCCCTGCAGCACCTGGGGTCAGGGCTGCCCTCTCGGGGAGATGTTTCCCTGTCAGTGGTGACCAGGGCCAGGCGTGGCAGGGTGCAGGTGCCTGTGGTCGCACAGCCTTGCTCCATCTGCAAGCAGAGTGGGCCTGACCTGGAGGGAAGGTTTCAGAGGGAAAATACTTCCTCATGCATCCTTGAGGAGGGGTAAGATTTGACCTGGCAGCCTTGAAGCTCAGAGCTTCGTTGGCAGTAAAGGGGAAGGAGCAAGCAAGCCATGACTGTCAGGGGGGGAGGACACAGGCTTTGCACTGGGGACATTGCCCACTCTGCCGTCCTGTGAGCACCCGTCATTTTGGCTCCTTTTATGTTTGCTTCTAAAAAGCTGAAGGATGGAGGGAAGAAGAAAGGGAGGGAGATAAGGGAGCAACTTCCTGTATCAAAGAGAGATGAAAAACCTGTGGTAGTGCTGTAATCCCTCGTCACGGCCCAGCTGGTGGCCTGCAGGATGACGCTGTCTGACCTCCTTGCTTTTCTGCTGTGGCCTTGCCGTGGGACTGGGGGTGAAGGGGAGAAGCCAGATGTGGAGTCGAGCAGCTGCTGAATACTTTGGCTTAGCCATGCAAATAGTCACTGTGCCCGTGGAGGGAGAAAGAGTTTAGCACAGCTTGAGCCTGGCGCTGGCCTGTTGAGGTGCCCCAAAACCAAGGATCCGGCTCACAGCTTTGGCAGTGCTGTGTTGTGTTGGTCTGGCTTTGTAAGAGAAAACATTAGCTCTCAGTTGTATGTGTGTGTGTTTCTGACAAGATGTTACTTTCATTTTTTCTGCTTTCCGTTGTTTGGGAAGGACATCAGTTTTAGAGGAAGGTGTTTTCCTTTTGAAGAGAATAGTGCTAATATTCACAGAGTATAAGTGCAGACAATGTAGGCTTCCACAGAAGGCGAGTTCTTCTGCATTAATGTTTCAAAGCTCAAAATCTCAGAATTACTTAAAGAAAGTGTGAAACATCAGATGAAAAGACGGCTTCTGTGTGCGTTGTAGGTTTTAATTCTTATCTGTAGATCACGGTATTTAATTTCCTGTGCAAAAACACTTTATAAATGATCAGTGTTAGTATTGTTATTTTTGCTGTTTTTTATGAAGTACGTTTTCAGGAAAATGGGTTTAAGACTAAATAGAGTTTGGTGCTTGCTCTTAGCAGTTTGGCCGTGTGGCGGTAATGCTTGCTTTCTGAACTCATAGCCATACCCAGTGACAGAGATGGGAGAAAAAACAAATTGCATTGTTCAGATGCCTCTTTGTGTCATCCTCTCAGTTATAAACAGTGTATAAAAACATGAAGCAGGTGCAGACAGTTAAAAGCTAAATTCTGAAAGTCCCTTTTTATATCATAACCCAAATCTTTGCTCAAAAAATAGACGAAAGGGATTTATTCAGGCAATTCCCTACCATTTTTTTTTTAATGTTTATTTGTTTATTTATGGAGATGCCCATGGCAGCAATGGAGTTGAATTGACACACCTTTTTCTACCTCAAAACCACTTAATTTAATTTTGTGTATTTACATTATGTCAGCAGTGGACGATGCTATCCCACCCAGGTAAACCATATCTGTCCTATTTACTCAGTAGAGGAGAGGCTGCTTAATTCCATTGCTCAAAGTGAGCAGGATCTGGCAGCTTCAGCTCCAACACATTTTTTTTTCTTCTCAGCAGGAGCTGAGTATTGGCATTTCTCCCAAAGCATTGCTCCTTGTTGTTTTCTCTCAAGTGAAAACAACAAAAAGGAAGATTAAAAGAAAGAAAGAGACATATTTGAAAAAGGATCGTTAACTCTGAGGTCTGGTGGGACCTCAGAGCAGCCCCTGTGTCACCCATGCCAATGTCTTACTGCAGTTTTCAGAACATTTTATAAACCCCAGCATCTGAAAACTCTTCATCTTTCTCATCTTCTGCTTGCTGTGTTACAGAAACAGTTCATAGTAAATTTTGTCTGTTTACCTCTCCTTATTAGAATTAATAATTACTTTGTCACATTCCTTTTTTTCATGTCACGGTATGCCATTAATATCTTTCCTCTGTATTGGCTTTTACTGCTTCTCAAACCATTTGCATGGAGGCATAAAAAGAGGAGTCTCCCCTCGTTTTAAATTCTGTTACCAGTTCGAATGTCAGGCCAGGTTCACAAAAATTTCCAAAATAGGTGAGAGTTATAAATAAAGCTGAATGTGTTACTGTTTTGGGGCAAAGCTGTGGAACTCTCAGCTTTTTCCTCCAGCTCAGCCCCAGAATAGATGCATGCTGTTAGTTTTTCACTTTGAGCTTTTAGATTTCATCAGACCTCAGACTTAGCAAAAAAGATAAGAAGAATTTTATGAACTGAAGATTGAGTTTCATGCAGATATGAATCAGCCCTGATACCTTGGCTACGGTCATCATGTGAGTATGCTGTCATTGAAGCATATATGATAAATTTGAGAATCGTAAACTGAACACACTTGTCCACTGTGCCTGTGAGGCAAAGCAGAAAACAAGAGAATTTAGTGAATGTCAGAAGTTGTGTTTTCAGAGAAAAATATTTTAACTTTTGTCTCTTGATTCAGACTGTAAGCTCCATTCGGATTTTGAGATGCAGGAGGACTGCTGGGGCTTTTGGGCACCAGGCCAATATAAATGTTAAAAACGAGGAAATCATAGAGCTGTTTCTTATTGTTAATATCATAATGCGTCTTTTGTTGGGTTTCCTCTCTGCAGGACTCTCCCTGCTGCAGCAGGTCTGCTTACCTCTGATTCCTGTTATAATTCTGAAGGCCCTGTTCTGCGGAGCTGCTTCCACAGGCTGTACTAAAGGCTGCAGAACCCTGCACAGAATTGGTGCTGGTCTTAGTGACCAAGTGAACTCAGTTCCCAATGACAAGGGGAAAATGAAGCAAACATTTGGAGAGATTTGAGGGAGCTTATAATGCTTGCCTATGAGTCTTTAATGTCTGAAGGATTCGAGTCTGTGTTTATAAAGAACCCTTTTCACTTTGCCCCCACTTACTTTCCTTTCTGCCTGCAAAGGTCTTAAAAATATCTCAAGTCTTTGTACTTGAGATTGCTTTTGTTCAGAGTTGTCCAGTGTTTCTCCCCTTTTATGTTTTTTCACTGTTTGCTTTGCTGTATGTGAACATGCAGCCTGGGCTGTGAGCATACTGTGGGTTTTAATGTAAAATTCTGATTGGTGAAATTGTGCATGCCCTCCTATTTTGGCTTTGCTTTTTACTGTGTGAAGGAACCAGCATGGGGAAAATGCTGTTACTAAACATATAAATAAATCATAGAGTGGTAATTTTGTAATCAGTTTAGCAGATTTTATTCCAGCTGATGGATAACATTGTGTTTGTATGTGGAAAAAGAAGATAAAGTAAAAATAAAATTATATTTATCATCAATTTTATTAATTATGAGAAACTAGTTCAAACATACACAGGAGTACTATCTTCAGCAAATCCTTTGTCTTCTTGTTTGTTTAATAAATTAGATGGATGTACCAAATAGCATGCTGCTGGGGCAACATTAATTTTATTATAGAATAAAAACTGAAACTATTAGTCTCTGTTTCTGGCATGTTTCTAAGCTGTCTGACCTATTTTCTTCTCCCACCTCTTTCATGATGCTTACCAAATTCCCCTTTCCTATGCCTAACATAAAACTGTCTTAAACTAAACCAGCTGATAGTCAGCCCTGGAGACATTACCCAGTGTGCTGGCAAATAGATAAGATATATTGTTTTATATATTTGTGCAACAGGGAGAGACAGCTTCATCACTTTAAGCAAGGGAATAATCTGTTTACACTAGAGGAATAGGCTTACTTGTTTTTCTTGCCTTCAGTTGTGGAGATATTTTCAAGGGGCAATATTCAAGGGCCTCATTTTTACCAATAGAAATATCTCGATGGCTTGTCTGAAGTTTATTATATTTCAAGAGAAGAATAAGCTGGGAAACTACAGTTCCCAGAATCCTCCAGAGGTATCTGATGCCTAATATGGACTTTGAAAACTAAAACACTGTCTGTGTGGTTAGGTTTTTGCTACTGCTTGTATTCAGGAGTTGGAAGTATCTGAACTGTTATAAGATCAGGTTCCTTGCAAAAAAACACTCAGAATTGTGTTGTCACTCAAAAGGAAAAGCAGGCCGTTAAGACTGAAGGAATTTTTCGTTAACGGTATAGATGTTCTAGGTCTTCAGAAATCATGAGTGTGATGTCAAAAGTCTGTCTCAAATTAAAATCTTAGGTGCAAAAGTTGTGAGTCTTCTTGTTCACCTGAACTAGTGTCTTTCCTGCTGTTTTGTGTGTGCACTTGGTGATGACTTTCTAGGTTTAGCACACTCAGAGAGGTATACGTTACTTAAGATTTGAGGTATGAAAATAAAAGTCATCAGTTGGTATTGTGTTTAATATTACACAAGTTGGGATATCTGGTTTGACCTTGACCTGTTATTTTTTACTAAGCAGCATGGCTGCAGGGAAGGGCAAGGTCAGACTGGTTTGGAAGTCAAGAAACTTAGGTCATTGTGTCCCTGAACTTGCTCTAAAGGTGGACAGAGCATCACCTTACGGTGCCCGTGAGGACCGGCGTGGGTTCTGGTTGGACAGTGTGGGGAAGTGACTCGGTCTGCATGTTGAATGGGCATTCCTGTAGTCGTCAGCTTGGCCTGACTGTCTTCATAGTTGGCCCAAGGGAAAGAGGCATCTCAGGAGCTGGGTTAGAAATGCAGCCCCCTGTGGTCTGATACCCAGTTCAGTGCCTTAACCAGCAGACTGTGCTGTTTCCTCATTTCAGTCATCACCAACCCCTGTTTCTCAGTTCTGTCCATACTTTTGAGCCTTTTGTCACGTTAGCAAGGCCAGTGTGAAATGTCTGGATACTGAGGAATTCAAGCTCTCAGGGATGATTATAGTTTATTATGGGACACAATTATAATAATACTTGTTCATGTCCTCTGTAGTTTTCTTGTTAAAAGCACACAGTAAACTTGATCTTATTATAGCCAGTAATACATCTATAGTGGATGTGTAATGGTAGTTGAGGGAAACGTCATTTGAGAAACCTTGGAGTGTGCTAAGGTTCTGAAGTACAACCTTGTCTCCTTCTCCACCATCCTTTTGGTTCATACGTTCTGTTAGATGTGGCAAAACAAGTCTTAATCTTTGTCTTTGAGATTCTGTTGTAGGATGTGTTTCAGCCTAGCTAAGCTATCTGGGATGAATTTTCATTACAGTGCAAGGTATTATTATTGTTCATGTACAGTAATGGCAAAAATAATGATTTTTCATTCGTGTTCTTTGAGCTTTATATATACCCCAGAGGTAGATAAGAGTTTATGAAGAAAGGTTATATTTAAGAGAAATGGGTATCAGTGCTATGAGATTATACCCATGACAGATGGTTGTAACTAAAGCTTCATCTTTGTGCTGAAAAGCTGAATGAAACAGTATTCAGATTTTGAAGTAATGTTGGCTTCATTTCAATGGGACTTTTGCCTGAGTAAGAACAGACTAAAACTCACTAATGACTCTAATTTTTCGTATCAGTTTTGAGTAAATTTAAAAAATGGAAAATCTTTTTTTTTTTTTTTTTTAATTTTTAATTTTGGATTGATACAATTCCAACAGAAAGCACGGAGGGTTGTTTGTTTATTTAGGGAAATGTGTGCAACATTATGCCTTCATTTGACAGGATGTAAAACAACATTGCTTTATTCATCCTGAAAGACAAAATGTCTTACGCTGGGAATCATGAAAGAGTTATTAAAGTAATTTCTTTGGCTCGTAGTTTCAGCATTGGTCATGAACCTCAGAAATTCTTGAGGTTCACTCTGGATAGTTATGTAAAAGTTCAGATGCTAACCTTAAGCACATCCAAATATCTTCAGGCTGGAAATCGCTACAAGAACATATTTCCCCTTGACTTGTCTAATACAATGAGTTCAGTAAGGCTACACCCTGGGGAGTTTCGGCCCACCATGTAGTGTGTGTGCTGTAAGTGCTCACGCTCAGCCACGAGGGTATTTTTAATTTCATCATGAGAAACTAAACCGAAGGACTTCACAAATGAAACCATCAGGAAGACAAGGTTAATTCTGGCCGCTGTTTGTGGGAGTATGGTGCCTTCAAATACCAACACATTTTTTTTCAGTGGTGGCATTTGGAAGAATAAATGAAGTGTGACTCCCGGCATCTCTTTAGTTGCCCTGAAAATGGAATGTCAAACAGCATATAATCATCTTCCTTGTTTAAAGAAAGAAGAGCAAGTGAGAGACCTAGTTTTCTGTTTGTGTCAGTTTTTGGATGTCTTAATATTCTATCTTGTCTAATTTTCCAGAGAGTGATAATAGAGTTCCTGTCAAATTAGAGGTTACAGACTTTTTAACCTATGTCACAAAAAAGCCCCTACATTACTTGTTATTACCATGAATATAATCCAAATAAAAATTTAGTTTTTAGTGCTGTTATGCTGAAGGTTGCATTCCAAGCATATAATTTTATTCATTATAAATATTAAAAATATTCAGCCTGACATTAGCCTCCTTGCCTCCTCCCCCCAGTCCTTTAAAAAAAAAAAAAAAAAAAAAGGCTGAATTTGATTTGGAGCAAACATAGCACCGATTGCTCTGGTGAGCAGGAGTCAGGGCTCAGCCCCAGACGTGGCAGGAGTTGCGCCCTGCTGCAGCCTGCCATTCCCGGCTTTAATGGACGCAGCGCAGGGGCTGTTTCAGACAGGTCAGCCTGCTGTGACCATCTCGTGGGAGTGAGCCGGGGTGAGCCAGGAGGGTGAAAGAAAAGCATTGTAGGTGCCCCCCACTAGGGCTTTGCAATGAGAGAAGCACGATGTGGTGGCGCTGATTTATGTCCAGCACAGTGCTTAAGTGGCACTTCGCCTTCGGCGCTGGGGAGCTGCCACTAAAGTACGTGGAATAACAGAGAGTGGTGCGAAGGCTGAAGCTGATTTAAAATTGCACAGCCCTTGTCCTTTGCAATGGAAGTAGAGCTCTGGCAAGTGCGACCTATTGTTTGGTCCAGTTTTGTTCTGATTTGAGTGAATTCCAACAAATGCAGGCGTGCTGTAAAAGGGTCCTATTTTCAAGCTTATAGCAAAGGAGGGATCTCGTTATTGCCTGTTTTTTGGGTCAACCTCCAAATTCCCCCGGGACTTCTGCGCCAAACTGTGTACTGCCCAGCATTCACAAAGATGCAAATCCAAGACTGTGTTTTTTGGTTTTGTTTTAAATCAGGTGAGCATCACATGCTTCGGTTTTGTAATGAGAGTTTTTGTACTGTCCTAATTAATACAGTGTGCCTGTCCTGGACCTTTGAAGTAAGTGGGAGTTCTGCCACCAATTTAAATAGGAGAAGGATTTGAGCCAATTTGAACAGAAGTTTTCACTTATCTTAGTGCCTAATCTTCTTTTTAAAGGGATGTGGGAGTATCAGCACCTCCTACGTAACGCTCGGCAGCGTGCAGAAGTAGACTAGTCTGGTCACTTATGGAGGCCCATTTAAAACCAGTAGGATTACTCAGGTGAGTGACAAGGCTTTAAGAACAGATTTTAGAGAAGTTAATTCACAGTGCTAAATGACATTTAACCCATCTGTGTGAATATTACCAGCTAAAGCAGGCCACAAAATGATTTATAAATCGTAAGATTAAAAAAAAAAAAAAAATCCTCTCCATATTTTTCTTGCTGTTGTCAGGGTTCACACTTTCAAGGGTGTTTTTTTTTTTTTATTATTATTTTTTTAAAGCAGAAGAGCTAGTAGCTCTTTTTTGTTGTTGTTGTTAAATTGGAGCTCATCTTCCTCACTAAGTAAGGCAGAACTTTGAGAGAAATGCCAATTATGAATCTTACAATAAAATCACAATATTTGAGAGCATTGGGTCTGTGTAAATGTGTATGTACTTCTTCCCTGGAGAAAGACAGCTATCTAGGCTTCCCCTCCTATCTCTGAATTGCTGTGCATAGTTTCAGAGTGGCTGACCAAAATATGGCTGATTTATCAGAAAACTGGCAGCCTCTTAGGATGATATTTTGAAAACTAAGGCAAATTGCTGGAAGGTTTCTGCACTTCACTGGAATACTTTAGGTATCCATAAATTGAAGAAGGCTGAAAACTGATGTTCTCTTTGCGTTGTGTCTTTTTTGCTTCACTGAGTGCAGAAGGAGCTCGTAAATACTGACCTCCCCTAGTCTGCCGCGTGGTCTTCCTAGATTAACCCTGATTTTTCCCAGACTGCCATTAAAATTGTGTGTTGGAGTTTGTGTACTTCGTGTATGTCTCTTCAGTCTCCCGGCAACATTTACCTAACCAAAGCCTTCCTGCCAGCAGCATTAAAGACTTTGTATATCATATTAGCTTTTTGGAAGTACTTTGTTCTCCATTGCAAATAGCAGATTACAGCAGATAATTGACAAAGTTTTTATTCATTTTAAGTTAAAGGATGTCTCTTTCCCTTAGACATTTATTATCAGACTGATAAGAAGAAGTTAAGAAACACTGTAGGACAGAACTGGGGGAAAACAAGTATTTCCTTTGGTGTATCTGTGGTTACCACTTACTCTAAAATAGGTCTGCATTTCAGAAAATGACAACATAGCTTTATTTGTGTGTTTTAAAATAAAATTTAAAAGATTATTTTATGCATTCTTTGAAGCAAATACAGTGAGATTTTTTTTGTCTAAAGTTTTTGTTTTGCTCTGTTGCATAGAAGCCAGCTGGTTTGCTTGTTTGAGTGACCTCACATTCCTTAAATGTACTCACAAATCAAGCCAAGGCCATGCATTAAAAGCTCAGCTCTGACATTAATTCAAAGGAGGGAAAGTTTTATACATTGTGGGAGGAGTACATAGCTGAACACCTAAGGCAAGGTTTTTCAGTTCTTACTCATATGTAGCAAAACTGTATTGTCTGGCTCCCCAGAATACATGGAAGTCAGCTGGACCCAATGTTGCTTAAGGTGAATAAAGGTTGTAAGAGCATGCCCTGAAGAAACAGTAACTATTTTAATCAGTGAAAACCTTCAAAACCTGCCCCCCC
>VXAV01005020.1:1102141-1133588 GCA_013399715.1 Alectura lathami | reverse complement strand
TTTGAAACTTTTTGGATCCTGTGGGCTTATTAGCGGCTAACTTTATATCCATTTTAAATAATATAATTTATTAATATTTACAAGAACAACTCCATACAGAATCCAAAACAAAAAAAATCCCTTAATATTTCTAAGGCTTCAAGGCATATTGTTGCTGCGTGCTTGTAACTAGGTGTACTGAGTGAGCAGGACCTTATCTTTAGTACAGAGCCACTCGTCTTCTGTCTTGAAATGAGTGAAGGCGGGCTCAGTATATGAAAACCTTAAGTGAGCATCAGTAGTGGGAGTCCACAAGAATATCAATAAAATAAACCATATTATTCTGCAATTAGATCCAAATCAATACTTTTCAAAGCTGAAATGCTTCTGCTTTGGAGGGTTATGGAAGAATTTTTACTGGCAAGTTTAAATGTTAAAAATTAAGACTATTTCAGCAAGATTGGACACTCAGTTCAAGAGAAAACAGCATATTTTAAGCCCTCTGGTTAAAGAGCAGATGTGTGGGGTTGACAAACGCAGTTCACAAACGGGCTGTTCAGAAGGGTGGGCACAAGGCTACCTTTCGTCTGTTCCTTTCTGAGTGAGGAGAGAGGTGGGTAGAGCCAGTGTTTCATTTAGGTGCTCTGAATCGTTCATTGAATAAGCTTTTAGCTCTTCGCTGGTTAGGAGTAACCAAAGAAGGTTGGCTTCCTGGTGCTTGAAGTTACCTTTGTGAATTTACTCCCCATTACTGTTGATTCTGGAGTGATTTTTCACAGGAAGAATAGAATTCTCCACCTCTTTCGGTTAGAAAACACAGTAACAACAAGGTTGAAGTCTTCCTACTTATTGTTCGGCCTGTATCAAGATGTTATCCTTTATTGTGCTTATGAAATACTTTGAAATACTTTCAGCGTTGTCCTTATCAAATTTCTTCTATAGTCACTTGCAAGTAATTGTTTCACATTCAAAATAGAACATAGCTGAGTGCACTTGAAATAATTATAAAAGTTATCTGTTCCTTTAACAGGTAGGATAAACCTTACAACAGAGTTTATATCAGTAGGTAAAGTGGTCTGTCATGTGAATAAGAAGTTGAAATGCACCACCACCACCACTAAAAATTATTAACACTAGTGTTTAAATATGTAATTGTTTACCAAATCAGTTTTACAGTATGGGCACTGAACCAAATTCTTCAATGCAGTATTGCTGTATGATTACAGATGCTGAGACAGAAACCACATCATGGAGTAAAACCTGCTTGCATTAACTACAGTCTGAAAGGTTTACTGTCCTAGGCCAGTCCACACTGAAATGGCAAAACTGGTTTAAAATGGCTAGCACCAGGTGTTTCTTTCTGCCTTTCCACCTGCTGTATTTGTACTTTGGCTTGTGCCATTACAGCTACTTGCAAGTCCTGATAAACTGCAGCCGGAAGCTGTCTTCTCAGAATGTTTTCACCAAGGAAACTTCACATGGTGTGAAACTTGAACATGTCTTGAAGATGGGGGGATGGAAAGAGGATATGGATAAGGAGATCGAACAAATACAGGAAAAAAAAAAAAAAAAGAAAAAAAAAGAGATGGCATGGAATTAGCATTATTTGCACACACATTAGCCTTTTGGTTTGGAGCAGTAGTGTGATTTTGAAGTAGATCTCCCTGGTTGCCTTTACTTGTCATGTCAGCTTGGTTTGAGGAACAGTTTTGGTTTGTGTTGAACTAGATTCTGCTGCAGGAAAGTAAAGCAGAAGCTCCTTTCCAGAAACAAACCACGGGTGCTCTGGGCGTTGATGGAAATATAAGGGTCTAAACCAGTGGTTGCTCCCCTGAAACTGATTTTAACTGCAGACGTGATGAGGACATTTTGTACAGATGACAAGGATTAATCTGTTTGATAGTAACCCTGAGCCCCACGTAATGCAGATGGGGGCACATTGGCATGAACTGCTACAGTCTTTCCTGCCTCTGTTGCACCAAACTTGTTGCTAAAGTAGACATACCTGAAAATAGGCAGGTATCTGAGTGCACCAGCTGCCCGGCAGTCGATATATATCCTTTGTAGATACCAAGACAAGGAAGGAGCCTTGACAGAAGATTTGTAAGAGGACAGTGAGGGAGCTTTCATTAATATATTTTAGTTAATTCATCTTGATAGAACACTCAGGAGGAAAATACCACCCATGAAGGGTATTGGTCTAAGAGGGGGGTATGGCTTAACCAGTTTGACATAGGTAGACTGGAATTAGAGCTAGTTCTGAGGGCCAGCTCTCTACTTATTCTTCATTTTCTTGCTGCCGTTCCAAAATGCTAGGCATAGTCCTTCTCAATTTATTTGCAACTGAGTTTTTAAATGGATTTTAAATTAGCTGGAAATAGATTAGCCATGTCCATGTAACTTCTCTCATGCTCAACTGAGCCATTCCCTTACTTCTCTTAGCTGCTTTCTTCAGAGTTTTTGTTTCTGCCTGTGCCCCAATTTTTCACACCTTGTTTAGACTTGTGTTTACTGTAGCTCTACTGTTTCAAGTTTCCTACCTCCCTAAGACCACAAAGCATTTCAAGAAAGGATTTCCATGTATTATATTTTGTTCTGAAAGCCTTATCTCATAGAGACATACTTGCCATTTTCTTTTTATATATATATATATATTTAAAAATTATGTTTCAAAAATATTATATACGCAGCATTCTGCTTCCATAGTCTGGGTTAAGATCTCTTTCTGAAACTGCAGACAGTAAAGCATTTTCCCTAAGAAAAGTTAACAATGTGATAAATACTGATGCAGTGTTGCAACATACTTAATTACTTCTTTTTTTTTTTTTTTTTTCATTGTTTATCATCATTTTGTCAACTTTCCATATCATTCCCAGCAATGCTTTGTGCTAGATTTTCTTTGAAAATTTCTTTCCTCTGAACTTACCATGAACTTGTCTGTAAAATATGGCCATAAAATGCCACTGACAAAACAAAACAAAATCCTCTATTCACTAATAAAAGAACAACACCCAGTTTTTCTCTCATCACTCACTAAAAAGAAAAGAGAGAAAGACAGAATTCATACAGAAAAATAGTTTTTAATTGCAGGTATAAAGCAGATCATGAAGGCTGAGTAGAAGACAAGTAATCAGTCAGGAGGATGTAGTTTAAGCCAGTGCGGAGTTTGTTCTTCATTCTATTCTCACTACGGTGATGGCTATTGACTGTCAGCAGTGTTGGGATTAAACTTCGTGTGACTGAGGGGGAGGAGGAGGATTGTGTTCCTGGAGATGCTCTGTGGGAGGAGAAGGATTATGCATGTGCCTTATGTAATGAGGAAGAGGCTGGAGAACTTGAATGTGTACAAGGAGGAGGTAGGAGGATTATCTTTTGATGCGAAGTGGAGGGAGTGGCTGTAATTCTGATCCTTGAAGGAAACATCAGAAATACACTACTTTCTTGTACAACCCATTCTTTATATTAGAGGAGGGTTTTTTTTTTCTTTCTCCTGATGTGGAAGAAAGATGGATTATGGAGGAGGTGGGAAGGCAGAGGGCAATGTGGGATGGCTGAATTGTGCCAGTGCATTAGCACAGACTTGAGAAGGCCTGGAGTTTGTCCCAGGTCAGCTTGTGTGTTGTTAGGACGGCTGGTAGCACAGTTTTGGCCAAGGCCCCATCAGCTTTACACCTACAGGTCTTATAAGTGGTTTGGGGGTTATTGTAGGCAGGCCAGGCACTACTGCTGGTGAGCCTGCCCTGTTGAGCGGCAAGAAGGAGCGTTTAGCCACACAGCTGCTAGCCAAGGCCCCTGTTTGCTAGTCAGGGTGGGGCCAGCACTCAGCTGCAGATGGCTCCTCCAGCCTCCCTCAGACAACATGTCCCTGCCAACTTCTGTCATTCTCCCATTGCTGGTGGGAAGAGCAGTCTGGGGGAGCACACAGCTTGTATCACCCTGCGGCATTTGAGCGGGCCTGGCAGTCTGTGGGGCAGGAGAGGGCATCCTGCCCTGTGCACTTGCTGTCTCCTGACTGGGGGAAACCAAGTCTCAAGCAACTGTAAGCAGAATCCTGGGAAGTGGCATGGGAAAACAGTGTAGGCATTTTGTTCTTAACTCTTCACCTACCTACTAAAGGTCTGTCCTGCCTTTTCAAAGGTAGTTGCAACAGCCTGAGGCCATCTGCATGGGAAGTTCTGGCTCAGCTGGCGCATGGTATAGCATGAAGCTGTGGTAAGTTTGTCACACCGTCATGTCTGCAAATGCTTCCTAGGTATGTTTATCCTGAGTGACTTAGCATTCATTTTCTGTAATGTTGGGTTTAGGCACAGCTGAGTGAAGAAGGCAAAGACAGAATAAAAGACCACTCCCAGCTTTGATGCTTTTATNTTATTTTGGATGTGCTAAATTAAACTAGGCAGAAGAAAACTGAAAATTTTTTTTTTTTTTTTTTTTTTTTTTTTTTTTTTTTGTCAAATACCACTTAGACTATAATAACACCTAACTGTGAAATTCAGCTGTTCCACAGTGCTTTTTACTCACAGATTTCAAAGTACTTTATCAAAGAGGTTAAGTTACTATTATTGCTATTGTATGGGTGTAGAAATGGCAACAGAAGAGGTTAAGATCACCCACTCAAACAAAGATCGAGCTGGAGTAATATATATGAATGGTTTTATTCCGGGTCCAGTATGTTACCCATTGAATATTGATATCATTTTTAAAATCATGGAGTTTTGAAGAATTCTTAGTAAGGGACTAGGTTTAGGGTTTGCTAGTTGTTAGGAGAATCAGAGCTGAACCTAGGGATCTCTGAGAGTCAGAGTTCAGATGTAGATTCGCAGGGGAGATAGACCTATTGCCTCGTTAGATCTGCCCTGTTCCCTCTCCTGTACCAGGAAGCATGCCTGCGGGAGCATATGCCACGTGTAGTTGAACTGTTTCTCTCTTGTACTTGGCTCTGCTTTTGGCCTAAGAAGAGGAGGTGGAAGCAGGTACTACGCTTGGGCCCACCCACACTTCCTGACCTGGTCTGGATTACTCAGAAAATCTCCACAAGACTCCTTCATCTATCCTCCAGCTCAAAGAGACATGGACATTATAAAATGAAGTATTTTCCATGCTTCCAAGTCTCTGATTTTTATGTTTGAACAAAAGTTCAAAATTATTTTTAATTTCTACAGAAAAATAGTAGTACTTCTGGTTAGCAAGCTGTGGAAGGTACCTGTGTAAAGACTTGGGAGAATTTACCCTGTTGACTTTCTGAAGCAGCACCTCTTTAAAGAGGTGGAATTATTTCTGGAGAACTGTCAAGAAGAAATCAGAATGCATGATTTATGTAACTCAGAGAAGGTGCCGTAAGTAGTCAGGTGCAAGGTGAGGTCGGTGCTAGGACAAAGAGATGACAAGGCTTGCTGTTTAATGCTGCTTTTAATGCCTATGGATTTCCAGTGCCTTTGTTTTTTTTTTTTTTTTTTTTTTTTTTTCCCCAGCATAATCGGTGCCATACACGCTACTGAAAAAAATAAAAAATTACAAAAGGTTTCAATATACAGTAGTTAATTACTATATTACAAGCTCTAATTAAATTCTTGGAGATTCTGCACAGTATGATGTTCATGCCAAGAGGGACATATCCCGTCCTTAAGTGAATACGTGTTCTTGTCAAGTTAACTTATCTGCATTTTACTCACATGAAATATTCCTCATCTCTTCCTTCTTGACACACGTGACTGATAAATGTTTTAAAGGCACATTTAACATTGATATTTTTGTCATAGGAAATGACAATGACTTCAATAATTCCCAGACTTTATTTTATGTAAAGTGACACATTATATGATGGCAGACTTCCCAGACCTTAATGTAAGCCACACACTGGTAAGAATATATATTGCATCAAAACTTTATCTTCTGTGATGCAGACCTACACTTGCAGTGTTCTTGCCACATGTTGGCTGTAAAGTGTAAAGAGTATTGGTATTAAAACACATCTTTCAGATGCAATGGACATTCAAAGAAGTCTATCAGCATTCAGTTTTCGTTGAGGCATTTAAGGAAGAAAGGTTTTTCTTTCTTTCTGCTAATCAAGTCATCTAAGAAGACAGATACAGTAGAAAGATATTCAGATCGTTATCAAGTCATTTGCAGATTTAAACGAAGTGTTAAATAGGATTTTATGAATTCTTCTACAGTTTTTATCACAGATCTGTCAGGGTCGTAGATAATTTTTTTTTATTTAATTCAAATTTCTAGGTAAAGATTTAAGTCCTTGTTATATGTGTGGACAAATCTATCTCAGACATCTTCAATCCTGATAGAACTTCTGTATTCACAAACCAGAAATTTTCTTTTCACATTGAAATACATGGGAACGATCATTCTGCTTGACTTCAGAGTTCTGTTAGATCAGATGTCTCCAGGAATTAAGTGTGTGTGTGTGTGTACCTTAATGACAGCACAGTTCAGCAGAATGAGCTTTGTATTGGCCTCATTATTCATTCAGTATTAAGCCCTTATATTATACCATGTCAACACTTACTCTGAATTTGGCCCTGATTCAGCTTAATGCTTAAACACCTGGCTACCTTTAGGGACTTCAGTGAGCACTTACTCAAATGATTGCAGCTAGGCACTTGCTGCATGTGGGCCTGTTGATGTCACAATTAAATATTAAAGCAATATTTAAAAAGTGTGTTGTATTGGCAGGAAGCAGATGGACTTGCATGTATGGTAGCAACATCTGTATCATAAACTGCATCTTCATTTGGAGACACTACGGAGCACTGCAGAGCAGCCAAGTGTCAAATCTTGATTATGCCCAAGTTAGGTGGAAAGAAGCAGTTCATGTGCTTAGTTAGCATAGTACATCCTAGGCTTGGTTAAAAATGTACACGTGTGCTTTGATGCTTCACTTTGACTTGTTACTTGAATTGGAAGTAAGCTTTGGGCTTAAATTGCTGCTCAAAGCTGCCAGAAATTGCTTTGTTCAGTTCATGGTGGTGCACAGTGCTGACCAGAGCATCAGCGAGAACTATGTGCAGTTTGTGATTTGAGGTTTGTTTCTTTATTTTGCTGAATTGGTTTTCCTTTTCCTGTACTGGTGTCTACTGGTGTCTGTGCAGGTTTGTGGTTTATTTCAGTATTTCTTTTCTATATGGCACCATTCAAAAGAGGCAAGTGGTGCCTCTGAAGCTAATATTGATGACGGTGTCTTATTTTATGATACCTTACCTTACAAGCTGATGACAGTAGGCCAAATAAGCTCATCTTATGACTGTGAGTAGATAAGTGGCAATTCTGTCATGAACAAGTGAATCAGAGTTTGGCCTGTTCTAATATATGCAGTATTCATGCAGTGAAATGTCCTCGTAGGTGTGGAAAAGCTGTCACAGAAACCTCTTATGAATCAGTGAGAATTTAGCTGAGGATATGGGACTCATGTCTATAGCTTTGCATGGACAATCATAGAATCATAGAATGTCTTGGGTTGGAAGGGACCTCAAAGATCATCTAGTTCCAACCCCCCTGCCGTGGACAGGGCTGCCAGCCACTAGCTCACTAGATCAAACTGCCCAGGAACCCATCCAGCCTGGCCTTGAACACAGCCAGGGATGGGGCAGCCACAGCTTCTCTGGGCAGCCTGTGCCAGCGCCTCACCGCTCTCTCAGTGAAGAATTTCTTCCTGATGCCCAACCTAAACCTCCCCTCTTTCACTTTTAGCCCATTCCCCCTTGTCCTACCATTATCCACCCGTGTAAAAAGTCGGTTCCCCTCCTGCCTGTAAGCTCCTTTCAAGTATTGGAAGGCCGCAATGAGGTCTCCCCGGAGCCTTCTCTTTTCCAAGCTAAACAATCCCAACTCCCTCAACCTTTCCTCATAGGAGAGGTGCTCCAGCCCTCTGATCATCTTGATGGCCCTCCTGACAAACGCTTTAAAGAACTGAATGTGTTTTTTTACATGGAATTTACTTTTTCCCTTTTTCTTATGTAGGGGCAAGATTTTTGGAGAAATTAGTTTCTCTCTTTTGTTTGTCGGATTCACTTTTTATTTTTTATTGTACGTAAAAAGCCTACATCATTTCTGTTCCTGCTGGGTCAGGCTGAAAGCTAGTCAAGTCAAGAGGGTTACACTGATTTAAATGCCAGTGTGTTGATTTGTGAAAGTTGAAGTGCTGGCCCATTGTACTTTTCAATAACCTTTCAAAACCAGCCCTCTGTTCTTGTCTTTTTCTGAATCAGAATGAAAAGGGAAGCTTTCAGAAATTTTCAGTTTAAAAAAAAAAAAAAAAAAAAAAAAAGCCCACCCTCCCAGAAGTCAAATCTAACCTTGAGAGAAAGACAGCCCTCCAGAGCAGTTCATAGCCCCGAGGTTAAGGTACTCCCTTCAGACATGTGGAATTGCAGTTCGGGGCTCTGATCTGAGGCAGGGATTTGAACTCACGGCTTGGGTGAGCATCCATCTTGCTGGCCTGTGGGGTGACTGGGGGGATGGCTCTTTGTTCCTTCATCGCAGCTATTACGGACTTGTGCAGTTTTGCTGGTGAAACTAGCCAGCTTCCAATAAAAACATTTTCAATTAAAATGCATTAAATTGCAGAAGTTGGAATAAGTACTGCAGCTGGGTAATTTCTGGTTAGCTTAGTAAATGTGGCAGAGGTGGGAGGCAGAAGAGCTGCAGCAGCTGAACAAGTAAATCATTTTGGGCTGTGAGGAGCGGACTCTTACACCCACTGGGTATCCTTTGAACTCCAGGAGAAGGGGAAGGGATCTACACGAGCAAACTGCCTTGCAGGGCTGTCATCTGTAAATTGAATTTTTGCTGTAGGGGAGAATCAGCACTAGAAACATATGTAACATGTGACCTTTGATTTCATTATTTCTTGATACACTTCCATAGACTTTTTTTTTTTTTTGTTGCTGGTTGTATTTGGAAGGAAGTATTTTCCCTGTTTTTCCAGTTCAAATGATATGTTACATCACTGTGAATGTAGTATTGTATTCTAGTCATCCATGGAATAGTTATTTCCTGCCTTAAAATAGAAGTTGTTTGCCCTGGCAGAACGAAATGCCACTGTCAGAACTGGAGATCCCCAGTCTGCATTCAGTTGTGCCACAGCGTAAAAAAGATCATTTCCGTCTGTTAGGAGTCATCTGTGCCGAAGAACTGTCCCACAGAGCGAGGTGGGGTGACTTGGAGGTTTCAGTGGAAGAGAGCAGTTTTTTTCTCCAGACACGATCTGGGGCTTTGCTTCTTCCATGAGTCAAAGCACGCTGAAAGAGTGGAAAGATTTCCGCTAACTTCTGTGCTCCTTAAATCAAACCCTCCGTCCTGTGCTGCTGGCCTTTGCAGGTGGTGATGGTCCTGATTTGCAGCTGTATGTTGTGAATTGTCTGTGGGTGGAGGTGTTTCTTTATCGTTTGTGCAGAGTCTCACATGGTAGGGCTCTGGTTTTGGCTGAGGACTCTTAAGAAGTAACGAAATACAAGTGACATTCAGGAGTAGTGATTTACCCTCCTGTTATAATACCTTTGAAATTGTTGGACCAAACTGGGAGCTTTGGCATAGCTGCCTTAAGTTATGACAGACTTAATCAGAAGCTTTTCCTTCCCTTTTTCATTAATCTTTGCTTTTTCCGTTCCCCCTTCGCTTTCAATATTTCTTTGCTGAAATAAATTGTTGCCATACCCTAAACATTCTCTAGTTTTGGTTTTCAAACCCATTGTTCCCTGCTTGAAGTAGAACATTTCACATGAGGTCCCTATTCAAAGTGAACACATATGATAAGACAAATTGTTTCAACACTTGCTTGCAAGGCCGATAAAAAGAGATGCTGTAGTGCAAATTACCCTTGCAAATGCTCTCTAAAAAGCTAATAACATTTTTCCCCCGAAAGGATAGTTCCCAGCCATAAGGAGAGTTTCTCTTTCATGTTCATTTGCCACACAGATTTATAAAATGATCCCAAATCCTTGCATAGGCTGTGAGGGATTGCAGCTTTGAACTGCTGAATTGGAAAAGCTATTAATGGAAGAGGAAAAGTTTTCAATTTCAGTCAGATTGGGTCAGGATGGTATAAGCTCAGCCCTCCAAGTTTTGGCTGTTTCTTCTTTGTTGATAAGTTTCATAGTAAGATTCACAAGGTTTTCTGTTTAAAGGCATGAAATGAGATGATAAGAATGTAAGGAAAAATTATTAGCATATTCACTGCTTTTTTTTTTTTTTTTTTTTTCCAAAGTAGAAACAGTAATTTTAATGTGCTTTCTGTGGAACATGGTATAATTGGAAACTTTTCAAAAACAGAACTATTAGGCAAGTGGTCAAAATCTTTGGAAGAAAAGGTCCAAATATTCTGCACTGGAGCTTGCCTTGCATGCAGGAGTGCAGGCAGCGCCAGGGATGCTCATTTCCCCATCAGACTGGAGTGCTGGCGTGTGGTGTTTTCCCTCTCCAAACTCCAGCAGGGTGTGCAGAGGCAGCCCAGCAGCTCTCGCTTGCATTTAGCCCTGTAGTGGCTGGGGGTGCGAGGTGAGCGCTTCCCCCCACTGTCAGCACACTGTGTTTCCAGCCCTGCAGAACCCTGGAATTCTATCTAGTGGTGTTTTCCAGCTATGCACAGCTCTCCTTTATGACTGGATCTGCGGTGGCTCAGTGATTGTACAGGACTTCAGGAATCGGAACTTGGCCAGGTTACCTCTCCTTCACGCCATTTTGACAGACGGCTTTCACAGAAATCAAACAGTAAATAAATAATACACGTGAAATTGCTCCTTGCACTTACTGCTCTAGGTGATGCTGGGGTTAGGTTGGAAGTGGGACTTGGGTGCTGGCCGCCACGCGTGGGGATCGCGGCACTGACTGATTTCGGGTGGGCTCCAGCCAGTACCTGGGGGAGCAGCTCCCCATTGCTTCCAGCCTGTCTTAGGTTTGAAGCAGAGGCATGGAAAACTTGCCAGGAAAAGGCTCCGCAGCCTCACCTTGCATACACTGAGACCGATGAGGCTGGCAAGAGTAGCTGCTGTTTCCCCGCTCTTAGCAGTTTATGACATCCTTTTGAAGCATAACATGTGGTGCTGTGTTCTGCTGCTGCAGCCAGTCCTATCTCCTTCTCCCATTTCCTTTCTGCTGTTAATCTGGTAACTGACCGCTTATCGCTTTTATTATCTTTGTAATTGAAACTGTGGAGGCCTGTGGCAGGTGAGCCCTGTGTGCTCTCTCCGATTTCTTCTTCCCTCAGCCCAAAAACCACAGCCCTCCTCCCTGTCCTCGTAGCAGCAAACCCTAAACCCAAATAACTCTCAGAAGCCTGATGCTAGTATGTGTTTGATTTTGTTTGCAAGCTTGTCTTGTGACCAGCTCCCAGCGTGGGAAGAAGCAGGGAGTGGGGGAGATGGAGAGAGAGAGTTGTTGCAACATATTTTAACATATGTGCTTCAGGCCTCTTGGTGGACTCCCTCTTGGGAAGAGGGGAGGGAGCATGCCCCTAAGCAGTTGGTTGGCTTTGCTTGTTTCTATAGCAGCCTGAACGAGAAAAATCATGTTTTAACACTAATATATTCAACCAAAAAAAAATCTAACAATTACGGAAAGGGTCTTTTTTATTATTATTAAAGAAATTGCATTAAAGATGAATGAGCATATATTGGAATAATTATGTTTTAAGGTGTGTAACATTAAAAGGTACTGAATGGAATATCGACTGTTTTGTAGGAACAGTAATAATGAGATTTCTGTCACCTAATCTTACAATAATTGGGTTATTACTATGCAAATTAAGGTATTACTTAAGAAAAAGAAAAAAAAAGAGGTAAGACAGTTCCTTGAGGCAGCCATTTATCTATCCTTAACGCTATGCTGTCGATTCTCTTTAGGCTGAAGATCCTTTTTAAAACAATTTGGAGATGCTAATTTCATAAATTTTTCACCCGTGTTTCCTACTAGGATGTTTTTTCTTCTCCCCAGGTGGCAGATCAGGTGTGGTGGGTTTTGTATATTTTCTAGTCTCTTATGGATTCCTTTAGGAATAATTAGATCAAATAACTACAATTATTACCTTTTAGTCCCCTCTTTTAAATGCAATAATGACTTACATGTTTTGCCTGAGATTTTTATGGCACGATCACAGAGATTAGACATAAATTATTTTTATCCTTTCCCTTTAGCAAAGAATTATTGAGCAGCTTGTTATAATGTTCTTGTTTTCCATTAGTTAGGAAAGTTTACTTACTGTCAGGTTACTGGCCTTGAAGAGGAATTGGGGAGTACTCAGCGTGTGCATTTTTCAGTTTGAGACTCTAGTGGATGTTCCTGGATCCACTAGAGGCCTGATGGTATTTGCTCTGTCCCTGGTTGTTAGAGGTAATATTTAACATTGGGGCTGCTGAAGGGAATTTTCTTGTCTCAGTGTGAGTATTAGCTTCTTTGCAATGCATAATATTTGCAGGAGTTCTGTTTGTAGGAACAATGTGCTCACGAAGTCGTTCTGCAGCCCGTGGTGCTGCGCTGTGCGCGCTGTGGTTAGCGGAGGTAGCTCAGTTCAGCCTTGCGCAGCTCAGCCTAGACACGCTGCAGTCACACTTCTGCCGGCAGAGAACACATCCCCTAGGAGGTGCTGAACACTTGTAACTCCCCCTGACTTCAGCGCTCCTAGTTTTCGGTGTGTATCAGCTGTACAGATGTGTCGCTTCACCAGAGCAGAACGTGACTTCCTCTGTCAGCAGCTTCCTCTGGAAAGCAACGCAAGATTTAGCAGTTGGATTTCAGGTAATTGCAGTGCGTTGCTCCATCCCAAACTCTTTTGTATTGTCTCCCTTGGTTTTCTTCCCTGTGAGTTCACGGTGGTTCTTGCTTTCTCCCTTTTTGGTTCACTGCTCTCCCACTCCATATTGGAGCCTGTTTTTAATTATATTTAATTTTAACACTTTCAGATTTTATTTTTATTTTTATTTTTATTTTTATTTTTATTTTTATTTTTATTTTTATTTTTAATGTGTGGCTCCCAAGAAAGTTAGAGCAGTGTGGTCAACCAGTATGGGCACAGAATTACCCCCTGAGTTCCTGCCAGACAGCAGCTTTCTCTGTAGCTTTCTGCAGGCAACTTAAATCTCTCCGTGTTTTCTGTCTTTAGTACAAGTGGGATGTAATTACATCTAAAATTTACCTACCTCGTAGGCAGTTAATGGAATTGATATTACCTCATTACCTACTTGGAGAGAATGTACTTAGTGTGAACATCAGCATAGTGAGGACACACTTATTGATTAACAGACTTAAATTAATCAGGGTTTTTAAGGTGATTGGTTTCATAAATTAATAACATGTTTATTAATGATGCTGTGTAATTTTATGAAAATGCTCTTTGATAACCCTCTAGATCTTGCAACACTGAAGTATTCATAGTGTGGCCTTTTATACAGAAATAAAAACAGCAGTTATGAGTTACTGGCTGTGGAAGGGGAGGTGTTGATGGCAGACAAGTTACTGCCAGCCCACACCTCATGCCACCATAACTCCCCCAGCACGTGCTGCCAGTGTCATTTCTGGAGGAGAAAGCTTGGTGAAAGCTGTGAAGTTCTGCAATGTCCTTGAACATAAAAACAACTCACTGCACATTGTCAGTGATGCGGGGTCACGCTTACATGTTCCCTGGTACCTGCCATCCATCCAAGGGAAAGCTGTTAAGATGCTAGGGATTCCCGAAGAGCTAAGTCCTTTTATTGACTCTTAACTGACAATTTCTTCTATGCTCAGTGTATTAATTCTTGCTTGATTAACAGCTCTGGAACAAACTGAGCCATTGACCTCGTGGACCCCAGGCTGTTTGACTTAGTGATCAGGAAGAGGCCGTCTCTTTAGCTGTGCGTACCTGAAAAGGAGTAGTTGTGCGGTTGGTTTGGTCTGAGTTGTAACAGCATGGTGTGAAAGAAGATGGGAGATGTCCAGAAAAAAAGACCTCTGCCATTTCTTCCTGGAAGGGCCATGTAAAACATCCACTTGGCAACCCCTAAGCCTTTGCCTTATCATTCCTCCTAAGGAGGGTCACGGTTGGACTAGTTGCAATGAAATGAAATAATACCGAACCATTTTCCAGAATTCACAGTCAAAAATAATATATATATATATATATATAAAATGTCTGAAGCTCAAAAAGATGATTCTGTTTAAAATTTCATTTTAACACATATGCATCCTGCCCTGGTGATTGCTGGTGGTTGCCAGGAAGTTCTCAAAGAAATCTGCAAAATGTCTAGTCTGTGTAACAGACGGGAGTGCAGGAAAAATGGTGTGAAAGTCCAGGGAGTTTTAGGTTTCTTTCTCCCTTTTCTCCAGAAGGAGATTTCAACCGTTTGGATAAAATGTGTGAAACTTAAATTCGTGCTTTGTACCCATTTGAACAAAACCTCCAAGCCTCTGTTGAGGTTGGGGCCATAACTTCCCATGCTCACGACAGGTCATGGGGAAGGAGAGCCAGTTTGGTTTTGTATCTGCCCCAGGTTGCCACAGCTTTGTATGCTTCAACAGCTGAGTGCGTCTTCACGGCCTTTTTAACTCCACCTCCTGCAAGTGTCCGTTGACAAACCACCACCCTCCTTTGTGCGGTCACCTCTGTAAGCCTGGGGACAGCAGCGAGGAATGCGGTTGGGAATTACTGGGCAGGCTGAAGGCTGACACCTGGGCTGGGTGAGACTGGGCATCCAGAGGGGGAAGGGGAGCTCTTTCAGCAGGCAGGTGCCCTGGGGAGCAGAGAGGGGAATGTGGAAGGCAGCAGAGAAGGAGCTCCAGGACCTGTGCAGGTACTGAAGTTTATTGTTGTTTTTCTTGTTTTAACTTGCTGTTGTTTTTTGAAAAGGTGTTATACACCATGTGATGACCATTATTGCTAGCAGGACTAAGTGTGGTGTTGGTCTATAACAAACCAAACTTGGTGGCAGTTTTAGTATCCACATGGAAGGAGTGGCATTTCATTGTTTTTATTTTAAAACCCACGATGATTTTTATGAATCTTGTGTTGATGAGTTCACATACTGAACCTAGACTTTATGGCCTTTACTTGTAGCTCCCTAGCAATTCTATTACACGTTTTATGGTCTGTCTCTTTTTCAAAGGCAATTGCAAAAAAAAAAAAAAAAAAAAAAAAAAAAAAAAGGAAAAGAGAAAGCAAGTCCCATCAGCATGTCTGAAGTCACTGCTGTTGAGTCTTCAGTAACAGACGGGAAAAGGTTTTAACAGTTTTAAGATGAAGCAAAACTGGCTGAACTCTGTGTTTAGGTAGAACAAGATTGGCTGGGAATGAGATGTGGGAGTCGTCAGCACAGAGGTGGTGAATTGAAGCCATCATTCCTCAATGATGTGAAAATACAGAGCTATAATGCATATAATTGCTCAGATACTACAGGGACATTAAAAATACACAGTATTTTACGTAGCATAGCAATTTATAAGAATGCAGTAGCAGTTAGTGCGAGGGTAGTGGGGAAACCCTATAATTATTTGAATGTGATGTTAATAGATCCAATAGGAAGCTGAGGTGCAACTCTAAATATTTCATTTTTGTTTTACTTTTTGCTGGTTTTGCTTGCTTTCTTCTGTTCTCTCTCTTTATATTTCTCATTTTAAATGCTCTCTTCCCTGTCCCTTCTCACGTGCTGTGAGGTGATTTCACCCTCTTGTGTGACGGCAGGCAGATGGCTCTCTCTGCAAATAATAGTCAGTGCTTCTTCTGTCACTTGGCCACTGAGCAGTGCTGTGGCAGTAGGGCAGTTGAACTCGCTGTGTGAGGAGTATTAATATACTTGGCTTCTCCTGTTATAGAGTTTGTGATTTCAGGCTTGCTTATCATCGTGCTTTTTCCCAGGGGACTGTGCAAAACACTTGCTGAGGCACCAGGTCAGCTGTTAAAAGCTAATTCTCAGATGGGTTCAGCTCTCAGTCCATATGTGGATAACCTATAAGTGGGAGTAATTTAGACATTTAACCAGATAAAAATCCATGCTGCAAACCAAATGAAGATGCTATTATAGATTCCTGATGCATTGTTTTTGTGCGTAGCCAAGGATATTGGACATCTCAACAGAAAGGGACATGTAAAGCTATAAGTGTTTGTAGATGCAACCTGAGTAAATAACATATTGTTATTTTAATCTCAGCGTCAGACTGAAGATATTTATGGATGACGTAGGATCAAGTCCTTCCAACTAAAATTCTGGAAGGCTTCATGGGTGAAAAGAAATTTCTCTCAACTTCATAATTTCTCTGCATTGGGTGAAGTAGGAGGAATGACTTGTCAGGGATAGTGACAGTGAAAATTAGAATTAGCATGGTAAATATGGTGAATTTCAAGCCCCAGGTCTGTTTGTTGGTTGGGGCTTTTGTCCTTCTCCCCGCTTCATGAAACTGACACCTTCTTCTAAGTGTTCATGCAAAATTTACTTCAGTTTCACACTGCATAGTTTCATGTCCCTTTAGTTTGCCTCAGAGTTCAGGCTGTGAACAAAACCCAAACCCCCCAAACGATACTCAGTTGAAACCACTTCATTTTGCATAGTTTCCACCAAAAACCATAAATTGACCTAAGTTCATTATAAATTTGGCCTGGATACACTTAAATGCTCCTGAAGCCTTCATTAATTTTTCTGTAAAGCTGCTCCTGGTTGCCTTACGTTTCCTTGTACTCTGACTTCTGGGAGCTTAGTGTTTTGGTTTTGACCTACAAAATTGCTTAGGCTCGCCTGAAACATCTGTCTGAAGTACATCTTTCTTTCTTGCACAGTTTTCAAAGAACTACAATAAACAGAAAAACATACCCTGCCATGCTCCTGTGACAGGAAGGGCACTATGCGCAAGTTGTTTTAAATGTCCCTCTGGGCGTGGGCATGTTACTGGTTTTATTTCTTTTTTGGCATGGGAGGAGCCTGAGGGTGATGGCATAGCTGTTGAAGGGGTTAATAGCATCAGCACTGCTATCATCTTCCGGGAGTTCATTTTTATGCTAGCAGTTCTGTAACCTGGGAATTCATTTTCATAATTTGACAAGCGAGAATCGCTCTTTTGGTACTTGATTTTGAGCTGCCCGCTTCCCCCAAAGTGCACCTTTCGGCTGTCGCCAGGCTGCAGGTAGTTTTGGGCAAACGTTCTGCGGGGAGCACAAAGAAAGATGCGTTCTCTGCATCTACAGCCAGGCACTGCTGTATTGCTCACAAGCTACGTGAAATGCTTTGAATCCACAGAGACCCAGACCTTCACCTTTAAACAGCTTCCAGAGTTTTCCCCCGCTGACCCTGCTGCTGGGCCCAGGAGCTGCACGTCGGCTCACAAGCCGAGCTTCTTTGATTTCATTTTGGTCTGCCTTGTGACCCCAGTTGTCAAGGCCTCCACCTCCGAATTGGGAGCCCCTGGCTCAAGCAATTTGTGCCGCGTTCTGGCAAATTGCCATTTGGGTAATTACATGCTGTTTACTTTTGATATCTTCTTTGACTTCAAATCTGGGAGTAATTCCACTTCATTTCTTGTTGTGAAGTGGTGCTGTTGCTGGGTTGTTACGGTCTATTTTAGAAGAGGGCTGCCTCTGAGTAGCAGGGGGAAGCGATGCGTGTTTGTAATCTGTAAGTGATTGCTGGGTGCGTTGGGTTGCAGGGAAGTCAGCCTCTGTGTCTGTGGATGCATATGTTCCTGCACGTATGTTTATATATAGCTGTGGGACTTGGCCAAGCAACGGTCTTAATGAAGCTAGGAACATCAGGGTGCAACAGCTCCCGTCGTCGTTAAATATCAGTGAATTCTGATGGGGAGCTTCTCCTGCTGCATCTCCACATTTGACCGTGGGGTGCTATGTAGGGGCACAACGGTTATAAATGGGAAGCTTCATTTCTGATGTGTGTTTCAGGTTGCCTTTATCCATTTTATCCATTTCAGGTTTCTTTAGTCCATTTGTTTTCTTTTGGTAAATGTTAGCCTGATTTATTTCCTCACAGCGTCTTTCTGAGCAGTGGGGATACCATACATTCCCTGGTGTGCTTTTCTCCTTGCTCTGGGAAAAATGGCTTTACCAGTGTTGCTGGGGGATTTCTGGGGCAGTAAGTCACTATACGACAATATTACAGACCAAGCTCAAAACGTTAATCCCAGCCTGTTCCTTGTACAGGGAATTAGTAACCTTTTTTATTTGAACTTTGTTAGGAGATTTTCCTCCATGGTTTTCTTCTAATCAGAGAAACAATTTATAATTCAGACAGGATTTACAGTTTAGAAAAGGTGAGTACGGTGTTTGACTCTTGCAAAACATCAGTATCCGTACCCTGGCCAATATTTGATGTTAGCTAAAACAACAGCCTAAGGCAGTACTGAAATCTTCCTCCTGACCCGTTTGCCACTATTATATTAATAACTGTCATTTATGTCACATCTTTCATCACACTGAATATCCAAGCAATTTACAAACACGTGCCTTGATTCCTTAGAGGAATCTGCAGTTAGTCAGGTTTAAATTTGTCTGGGGTCACCGAGGTTAATAACTCAATTCCTTCAAAAGGTGCCGCAGTTTTAATGACCGCAGCCCTCAGGACCTCTGGGACTCTCGTGCCGAGCCGACCACTTCTGTCTGCAGGGTGCCTGCAGCCCTGTGCTGGCACGCTGGCCGGTGCCATGCAGCCCCGTGGGGAGGGGGCTACGTACTGCGTTAGCCGTGCTTTCTGCTGGAGCTTCCCTCAGCTCCTCTCTGCAGTGACAATCTGTCTCCATACTGCCCCATCCTGATACTCCTTTCAGAGATGTATCGTGGTGTTCAGGTGTCATGGTAATTGGATATGTATGTGTTTGTGTTTTTTTTAATTAAAAAAAAAAAAAAGAAAAAAGTGGGAGGAGAGGGGAAAATACAGAACCATAATACTTCCTAAACTGGGTTTTGTCCATAACTTACCTGTTTGGCTTTATTCTAATGGTTCAAAGGAGTGATGGTTTTCAATTAGCAGAAAGACTGAGGGCATTTATGAGCCCTGGCAATTCTGAAAATAGATATTTATGCAGATGAGCATAATGTGTGCATGCAGCAATTCACCACTGCCTAACTCCAGATGTCAAGCCACTTCACTGTTCCCAGTGCATAGGTCTAAAATATGTGTTTGTGCATAATATAAACTTGGTTTTACAACCACTCACATCTAGACTGATTATAAGAGCTGAGCTGCATCTGTGTACTACTTGCACGACTTCTTGTTCTGGGAAGTATCAAAATAAGATTGCTAAAAGGAGTATTTCATTCACTGTTTCTGAGGTTTAAGTGGTTAGTCTTAAAGAAATAGACCTCATAATGTGTAGGACCTCTTTGTTTCCTTGTGACAGTTGTATATATGGAGGAGTTCAGAGCCTTAGGTATTAAACAATATTCAAGGATCTTCATGAACTGAGCCTTAGTGTTAAACAGATACATGGAGTATTGGAGTCAGGTAAGTATACTCTGAGACAGAAAATTTTGAGAGAAAACGAATGGTAGTAATTAAACTGTGTACCATGATTACATTCACGATTTCATGTTTAATGTTTACATTCTCCTGTTAACTTACTATTATCTGCATTCATGAGCCATTCATAGATAGCTGCGTATTTATCCAAATAGCTAGTAAAGCAAACATGCAGTTGGTGAGATTTTGACTGTTGAAATCATTACCATGATTGCTGGCATTCCATCCTATATGTACAAGTAAAGAGTATTAATGTAAGTGCTCTTACAGAATATTCACATATGAACTATGCTGTAAAATGTCACAGTAAAATGTAGCTGCAAGGCGATTTGAAATTAGTCATTTAGGTAATATAAATGTTGCTTTACAGGTTTTGTCCACGTATCAGTACATTCCAATTCTGTTGTATCCTACAGAAGTGCTCTAGCAGTAGGTGAATACAAGCATCTACGTACAGTTTGGTCTCCTGGGGAAGAGTGAGGGGAACACCTGAAGTTAGGACCTCGGCTCTGCTCTGTCTCAGGATGGCTTTGTTCATTGTCTTCTCTGGGTATTGCTGTCGTTTGCATAACTACTGATATTTTTAACGGATGCATTTTTTTCTTTGGGCAATTTAGTACAAAATACAGATCAAAGGCAGAAATTGGTACTGAACTTGCCACTGTGATTATAAGAGAACTTGTCACCTGTGCTCGAGCTGTTGTTATTACCTTCAGTATCATGTTCACACGATAGTACTGCTTTACAAATATCATTGTATCTTGGGCTGCTACCAGTACTTTTGCCAAAAATACCATGCAGCTTGATCCCAGTTCTGAGCTGCACTAGGTAACCTCAGCCCTTCGGGGTAGGGCGCTCTGTGGCAGCTGTCCTGTTAGCGTGACGCAGCGTGTGGTGCAGCTCGGCCATGGCAAACCTGTAACCTGATTGGAAAGCGTGCGCCCAGGGACCCCCTCTCCCGTTTTGGGGCACGGGGTGTTACGTGCTTGAGGATTCACTGTTTCTCCTGTAACAGCCATTCGCTGCTGGAGGTTGTTCCTGAGCGGCGGTAGCGCTGTGGCCAAGGCACTCACAAAGTAGGTTTGTGGATGGCTGTAGGCGAGCTGCCCCGTGGCTGCAGTGTGCTTGCAGCCCTGGGCTGCAGTGCTCTAGATAGCCATGGACTGTCTGCACGCATCAGTAACAGCCGAACACTCGCAGCACTGTTGGCCATTTCGTTCCCTTACCTAGATGTAGCGTTCACTTGGGCATGTTCTTTGCTGTCAGCATTTTGGGGGGCTGTGGGCAGTAGGTCTCTGTGAGCAGAAGTTCATAAAATGCCTGGGCTTAACTCGAGGTTAGAAGGATTTCCAAAGGTGTGAGGAATTAAGTGCGAGGCTGTGGTTAATGGGAGCTGTGTTCCTGCCTGCATGAAGTACTTGGACTATGCTTGACCACTGCTAAGTGTTATTTCTCTTCTCTGCAAAGTGGAGACATGGTGGGAGCCTGAAGAGTTAATTTTAGTTTTCCTTAAAGTTCTCTTAGTGGAGAAAATACAGCAAATGTCATCTTGCTGACCTCTGAAATCCACCTGGCCCTGCTGGGCCTCAGCTTTGTCTGCGGCCGAGCGCGGGGCCGGCGAGTGAGCAGTTGTTGTGCAGGCACCAGCAAGGGTTAATCGGCTGCGCAGCGCGAACAATGGGGACGGGCAGCTTTAAACGAAATGAGCTGAATATTTCATTCGGCCACTCGGCTGCCTGCTCCAATTGCCTCCTTTGCTAAAACGAGAGCTTAATCTAAAGTGACAACAACATCAGTTTCTATGTGCTCCAGTCACACAGAACATGACTTCCTTAACATAAACACTATTTACATGGACCGTCTGGATATAGCAGGGAATCAGGAGCGTGCCCAGCGAAGACAGAGGCTACAATGAAGGACGAATAACAGGCAGCTGAGAATTAACATCAGCAAATGAAAGCCTGACCCTCAGAGGGCATGTCCCTGTTACATTTTAAAGCTAGAAAGCCCTGCACCGGTAACCTTCCTTCCAGTAAAGACTATATAATTTAAAAGAAAATAGTACCTTTTCAGCTTAGATACTTAACCAAATGCATTATGTCTGACCCATTTTCCTACTCCATCTGACACAAGATGAAGGACCCCCAGCTGCAATTACTGGTCTTTCAAACAGCTGTAACCGATAAGCCTTCCTTCTGCTCCCATCCCAAAGCAGCTCCCACTTTTTGGCATGAGAGAGGAGGTGCTGCTGAGAAGGAGCCGGGGGCCCAGCCCAGCACCCACCGCTGCTGCCGGGCCAGACCCGTGTGCTGCTGGCTGCCTCCTGAAGAAGCTGTCCCTGAGCTCCTGGCGGCTGTGCTGCCCCTGGAAGGGGAGGCTGTGCTCCAGCTTGGGTCAATGAGACCAATGTGCCGTGTGTGCGGCCTGGCTTCTCCCCATGGGCACCGTGGGACCAGCTCCCTGGAGAAGTAAATGCTCACAGCCCCCAGCTTGAGAGGGGAGCTCTTCCCCAAAATGAAGGCTGGTCCTCCTCTTGCCCTGGTGTAACTTCAAGAGTACTCCATTTACTCTGAGTATGTTCTTCTCTGGTGATTTTTTTGGAGGGGTGGAGAGGGAATGGTGTGTGTGTTTGAAGAGAGATTGTCGTGTTGTGGTTATTTTTTTTTTTTGTTTGTTTGTTTTCTTTTTGACAGGCAATGGAGGATTTAAGCATTCATAGTCCTCTGTGTGTTGTCAAGTGTCTGAAAAGAGAAGGCCTCCTATCTGAGAACTGCAGATAATATCATATGAGGGAAGGCTGTGTGGGAGGTGGTTTACTATAGTGTGATGCTCACTGCAGGTAAGGTCAGGGGAGGTTAGTGCAACTTCTTTCCACCCTGGTGTGGGTGCCATGACGACTTGGCCTTGCTCCCAGCAGTAACTCTGCTTCTCCATCTCCTTTACAGTGGATGCCAGGGCTGCCTGTGGGCATGGCCACGAGCACCTCCACCTCCTTTCCCACAGCCTCTGTGGCAGCCCTGTTATTCCGTCCTTTCCTCCTTTCTCCCTCCTTCCCCTGGGCTTGCTGTTCATGCAGAGTCACGTGTTCAACTGGGCAGGCAGGGCACTGTGCAACAGCAGGTCTAGGTATCAGTTCCCCTTTGGGTAGGATTGGGAAATTCACTTTTCTTGACAGCTGCTTTAAGCTGACAGTTGCTCAAGCAGACATTATTCAGGATGCTTTTTTGCTGTTTTTTCCATCTTCAAATTTTAAGTTTATCTTAAAAAAAAAAAAAAAAAGTGGGATAATTTGGTGACGTGTTGAGATTAGCAGCATGACAGTAGGGTACCTACATCTTAATCATGCCCTGCAGTTAGCCTTGAGAGACAGGGCAAGATGGTTTGTTTCAGTTCAGTTGCATTCTCCGTGTAGACAGATACATTCCCTCCTTTCACATTAAGGATGGGCAATAGCTCTGTCCTATTGAAGTAAATATTTCCTTTCCAATCATTGGGTTAACAGCAGAATTTACAAAGGTTATTGATCCCTAAAGAATTTTTTGGTCTTGTTGGACCGTTTGCTGTCCTGGAAGACCAGAGTATGCTGGTACGTATAGCATGACTTCATCTTCACTATCTTTTATTACTGATTTTTAATTATTGTAATTTAGGAAGTTTGTGAAGTGGAGAAAATGAATATTTGCATCAAATATGAGAGATCCAGTGAGTACAATCCCATAGCTGAAATCCTGAGCAGTTCCTTTCTCATATTAAAGAGTAATTACAGTTACCAAGTTAAGTGGACTTTTGTGGCACAAGTTATTTTTTTAAAACATACTGTAGTTAACTTTGAGCTGCTGTAGCTTCACTTTAAAGAAAGAACACAGATCACTTATGGTGTCATACAAGACTTAAAATAGTAGCCAAAATCTGTGCTTTTTGATTCTGTCTGACTACCATCTTTCCCTTTTCCTCACTTTCAGTTCCAGAAGGGAGCGTAAGCAGTCACAGACTTACAGAATTACAGATGTATTCCTCACACCGTCAGAAAACAAGGTCTACTATTCTTGAGATGCAGTGCACTGGCATTGGTTCAAGATCTAACACCTCTTCAAAGAGAGACGTCACTAAAATCAGCTCATTATTGAAGTGCAGGGGAGAAAGACAAGACAGAAGTTGGGCGATGGTGATCTTTAAGGGTCATCTGAAACACCATCTCTCAATATTTTACATTACCTTTGTTATACATTACCTTTGTTAGGTAACGATGCTGACCACCAGCTGGAACCGACAGATTTCCAGAGCTGCAGAACATCAGTTGATACTCTTAACTGTTTCAGGAGATAGCCCTTACAGCTTCAGCTGCTGGATTAGTGATCATTTTATTAAGTTTACTTCCTAAAAAGGCCACTCAGCTTGATGCTTGTGCTATAAATAGCTCCCGTAGTTTCATCCCTAGAAACAGGCATTGTGCCTGTCTGCCTTTGGCTGGTGGCTGACTGGAGATAGCTATTCGATGAACGGCAGGAGATGCATGTCTCCACACAACCTTTTTTTTGAGAGAGGTACTGAAAGGATATATAAGAAATAAAATATAGCAAGAAAAACATCTCTGTACAGCTGGGCACACATTCAGCATTATTCCATGGGAACAGGGAGTCCCGGCGCGTTCTTTGTTCTCGGAGAGGTTTGTCTTGTGGCATGCCCTTACACCTTCCAGTCCAAGTCCTTTGTCTTGAGAAGAAGACTGCTCCCTGGCAGTGTCACGCTGTTGATGTTAGGAAGGTGGGATCCTTTCCACAGAGGTGTGATCTCGGGTGCTTCAAGGGAGTATGAGAGCTGAGGGCAGGCAAGCTTCTTCAGGCTCCCAGGTCCTCCCCATGGAGCCGGAGAGAGTGGCTCACGGAGCACAACCCCTTCTTTGGCCAGCATTGCTGCAGGTGGGAGAGTGTAATGCACCGGCCTCTGCCTTGGAGAGTAGCTCTTGGATGCTAACACGTGATAATTAAAAGAATCTCCTTTTCTGAGGATTACTAATCTGTCCATTAGATGTATGCTTATTACATAGTTATTAAACATAATGAATGTATTTTTTAACATGCAATAATTATCTAATTAAATATAAAGCATTAGATTAAGTAGGCTAGCTCTCGTACTAAAATGCTGTCTATTACAAGTAGATTTATGGAGGATTAACAACTACATAATAGAGCTGTATCTATTTCATGATTGTTAATCCTCAGTGAATGTTTTTAATAATTAATTGGCACTTAACTAAAGGATTATGTTCATTGTGACAGAGTTTATGAAGCAATAGAGCATTTTTTGTGGACAGTTAGGTGCCAAAGGAAATATTCCTATGACATGGTTAAATAATTAAAAAAAAAAAAAAACCCACCAAAGTCAAACTTTTTTGTGGAATAAGCACGTTAAGTCTAGTAGCAAAATTTTTATTTTTCTTACCTGATTTTGGTTTGTCTTCTTATACATTATGTAGAAGAAACTGAAGTAAACAGGTATTTAGGCAGCAAGATATTTAATTCTGGAAAATAGTTAAATTGGGAATGTTGTGGTTAAAGATGTGAAATATTACAGCGTGACTGATGAAGATCCTCCAGTATCTAAATTTCATTCCTGGAATCTTTATTATGCATTGAATTAGTAAATAAGAAGGCACATGCAATATACATTTTGGAAGACAACGTAGAATTGTGACTTGGGAATGTATGCCTGTGTCAGCTATTAGAGGATACAGACGGAAGTTGTATGTTCTTACTTGAGCACAAAGAAGCACTGTGAATTTTTCAGAGAGTCAATTATGGAAGCAAACAGGAGAAAACACATATCCTGTTGGTTTAGCTGACCCCAGGAGGAGATGCTGGTCCTGACATCCAGTTAAGATTTCAGCTGCTAACTAGGATGTCTGAGTCAGTGGGATTAATTGCCAGCCATTACTCTGTGGTGCTCCTTAAGAGTTTACATGGATAGAAAAATTGTAATGCATCTTTCTAGTGAATACTTAGTGAACTCCTGTAATTAATTACCAGATATACACAGTGGGTTGCTTTAGAAAGAGGCTGGTCCATACACTGCATATTTTCAAATGGAAACCGGTTAATTGAAATAACTGACAGGGAAGTTTAGCTATTAACACAGGATACTGACAAGTAAATATTCTATTGACCTTATTCATAAACTTAGACATTGTTTGAAGACCTTCTATTAAGTGTATTAAACTTTGTGAAAAAAGTCAACTCCTTTTCTGAAGAATTGAATGGGAGAAAGTGAGAGCAAGTTCGTCTATGCATATGAATATATGCTTTTTTTTTTTCTATTTTTACAGCATAGATTAAATTTTTCATCATTTTAAGTGAAGTCATACTACAGTTTGCGGAAGTTATTTGGGGGGATGCTGGCGTGCTTTGAAATCTGGACTTTTTACAACAGTGCTGAGTGCTGCTAAAATTTGATCTTTCTGGACTGGAGTGTAGTTGAATCAGGTCGTTTTTTCTGATGAGGTTTAGAAGTGATGATAATAGCATTGTCTCTCTTTGACAGTGTTAGAAGTGTCACTGCTCTATGGGGCTCAGAACAGTTTGGAGTGGAGGGAAGCAGGGTGTGTTAGATATCCAAAAAAGCAAGTTATTTTTGAAATTCATGGTTTGTAGTCACTTAAATAGAGATAAATTTCAGGAATAAAGAGGGAAGTGGAGTGTAGAGCCAGTCTAAGGAGAAGTGCTGGTGTCCTCATCAAGCTGAAGGTCTCTGAACTCAGACTTTAATAGGAGAGACCCTGACAGCTGGGAAGGCCCTGAAGGTGCAAGTTCTGCAGGATCCTAGGACTTTAGCGTGTGCCATGTGGGTGACAATCGCCTTCATACACAGCTCTACAGGCCTTTAAAAAATAATTAGTATTATTTTCATTTTTTGAAAACCTTGGTGGCAGGTTGATTGCATTTTCTGAAGGGTGGTATCCCTGACTGCCCACAGGATTTGGCAGACTGCAAGACAAAGCCAGGCTTTCCCCCTAAAGCTTAACAGCAGCCGTGTTGCAGCAGCAGCTGCTGCAGAAGGTGAATGTAGTGACGATATTGATGAGATTACTAATTTGTTTAGTAGACAGGGAATGGGGATTCGTCTGCTGGCTGTCATCATCCATCAGCCGTATGTTGCCCCAGGCAGTGGGTATATGCTGTTAGCCTGTTACTAATTTTACTTTGTTTTTTCTCAGCTTAGATCTTTTCTTTGGTTCATTTCATTCATTTGTTGTGACTGAAGACTAAACAAGAAGAGAAAAAGCCCACTGCTACCTCTCTTTGTTTGTCAGAGCAGGTACCCTACAGCTCCTGCCTGCAGCCTCTTCCGTTTGGCTTGGCTGAAAGCTGGCGGCGAGAGGAGCGGTGGCCTGCGAGGGAAATAAATGCCTGCCAGGGCACAGTTTTCTCTGGGAACTGGGCTCGTAGCTGTACTTTCAAAGTCAGTAGGTGAGAGCTACTTTGTCATGAGTTAGCGCTGCAGCAGCCAGGACATCTTGGCATTCTTGTGTATGTCGTACACGGCATCCATGCACGTGCTGTGACTGTGTTGGCCGTGGCTGCTTGCTTGTGTTTTAGGCATCCTCCACTGTGCTCATTGTACTTCCAGCTCTGCAAGGGACAGGAAGTTTGGGCAGCGGAATTGGGGGAACAGCAATGTTAATCGAGAGTTCCTGGAAGCTTTTGTCCTGTAAAACTTGCTTCTGGTTGTAATTTCGCAGCGGGCCAGTTCTAAAGGGGAAGGTCTCATTTGTAGCTGTGGATTGTTGGACTTGGATTAAGCTTTGCAAATTGAACATCCACATCAGACATGATGTTTAATATTGTAGCTAAGGGATCAGTTCCCAGTGTTGTCATTAAATCTGTCCCATAACATTGTCAAACTCTTCTCATTCAAGATGGGCTTTGTATTGTGTTTATGAACATCTTCAGGATCTTTTCAAGGTAGAGATGAAAGAGGAGTAAATGGCTTTAAGTCAGTCTGAATTTTCTGGCTTTGTTGCAATGTACCTTTTTAAAAACTATTATTATTATTTGTACTAATACTTCTAGCACTGATTTTTAGTGGCACTGATCACAGCTCTAGGTATTTGTTGAGCTTTGCAGCAACTCTGAAAAGTACTAAGGAGCCATCCACAGGGAAGGGAGGTTGAAGGTATTAAGGTATTATTGTTATGGAAGTCATCATGTGATGACTTAGATTTAGTAGAAAAAAAAAAAAAAAAAAAAAAAAAAAAAGTCAGGTGTTGGTGGGGAAAATGTATTGTTTTGTGGCTATATTATTATATTTTTTCTTCCTTAGCTTTCCTCCTGTCTAATTCTACTAAAGAATTAGTAAAAAGCAACTTGTGGCTCACCTCCTTCAGTCTTCTCTCACTCACGGTAAGCAGATTCTGATGAATTCTGATGAATTCTATTAAACGGGATTGGTCTAGTGGTCAGCACAAAGCACAGATCTGCTTCCTGAAGGGCTGGCAGGGGTGGGAAGCCTGTAACAACCAGCTGTTGGTGGCTTTGCTGGGCCCTCTTGAGCTGCCAGGTTTGAGGTCTGTCTCCTTCCTGCTCCTTCCTCAGCACTGGGGAGCTCCTCAGCCCGTTACAGGGCCTTGAGTGGCAGCTTCCCAGCACCTTCCTGCCTGCCTCCTGATGCTGCCCCGAGGAGAGACAAGGCATTCCTCAGGCCAGGTCTAGGAAGAGTTTGCAGATGTCTGGTGTGGGTGGCCTTCAGTAGTGCCTCCTGGGCGCAGTGGCTCTGGCTGATGAGGGCTCTCTTAAAAAAAGACAGGTCTGCACTGGTACGTATTAGAAACCATGCACCCCTCCAAAAACATCTGAGTTTATTTACATTACAGACATCACACAGGAATTGCTGAGTATGGGCTCGTAATATCAACATTTTATGAAGTTACAGGGGAGTAAGATGGACAAGCTGAAGGGAATTTTAGGGAGTAGATCTGTGAATTTTGATGGTCACAGTTTTTTCTTTTATTTATTTTAAAGTGCAGTTGGCTGAGCAGACCTTTGAAATCAGGTTGGTGGCTAATAAGCTGTGAGTTTAGTAGAGAGGTGACGTTGGGCAGACTTGGGAACACTGAGATCACAGTTTTGAAGCCGTGTTAGTTAAATCAGCTCTCCACTTGTAAACAACTTCAGTATGCTTTCTGGGTGGCTTTTTACATTTATTTTCAATTTTTCAGCACAACTGTTGATGCATATCTAGCATAGTTTTATTTTGCTATTTTTAACTGTTGTTTTTGCTTGCTTGAGGATTGCTTGCTGCCTATCCATTAGAGAGATTGGGGTAGTTATACTGAGTATATACTCATATATATACTGAGTATAACTCCAGTTATACTGAGCCCTGACAGGACTGGAAGTAGCTGCAGAAAAGGTTTCTAGTAGCAGGGAAGTAGCAAATTCTCTCAAGAGTCAGTGGGACAAAGAAGAGCATAGAAGGAGAGCAGAGGATGGCCCCAAAAGCGGAATTACAGCTCGCTGCTCTGCGTCAGTGGTTGCTGGATTGTTCTTCCCTGTTGAAGCTGTTAGTGGGATGTGACATGCAGCATGGTCTTCCTTGAGCAAAAAACCTCCTCGTGTGTCCCGTGGCCCTGGATTTGGGAAAGATGGATGTGGTGCTCAGAGCAATCATTGCAGAGCCTTGATCTTTATTTTATTTATTTATTAGATGGGTAGCTGAAGGGAGTCTGATACATTTGTGTGTTACATTTGCTTGTGTTTATAGCATTGAAATTAGAAACGGAAAAGCACTTTTTCAGCATTCCATAAGGATAACCAGCATTCTTGCAATGTATGGGGGAGATTGCTGGCTGTTGGGTTTTGATGCCCTTCTCTTTTTATAGTCATTAAAGTGTCCAGGTGCATTGTGATTTTCTGGTCTAAAGCTTCAAGTGGGAGATTTTCCTGCTGAATGTGTGCTGATGATTATGATGAGATCCTTTGTGATAGCTCATAAATTCCTGAGGTGAAAAGAGGTTTCGCTGTCTAGGAACGCATCCTGCTAGTTTGCTGTTAAACAGGCAGGAGTACAGTTGGTGTTTCTCCTTTTCAGCCAGCTTCTGTGGGGAAAGAAACTATCAAGAAGCGAGGAGAAACACACGACCCCTTCTGTGGAATACCACGGTTAAAGGATGGCAATACTTTGAGTAATTCCAGCTAGTTGCAGGTCTTTTATCAAACTGTTGTTTTTGCAAATTGTTTCTGTGCTCTGCGTGTGTGTGTACTTAAACAGAGCAAATTACAGCAGCCAGGGAAGAAAGGCATCCTTCAGTAGGTAGCAGCACAGCACTTTCTGTGTGTACACACTGGGGACGACGGGGTCACATCCTGTGGCACAGGGGTGGGGGCGAGAGGGGAGAGGAAGGCAGAGGCAAGTCACTAAAAGGAGGAAAAAGTGAAAACAAAGGGAGGGCAGCCACGTGGGGGGGGGGTTTGCCCCTGTTAGCGATGCCTTTAGCGATGCCTTTAGCAGCAGTGCGTGTGCCCAGAGGATCCTGAGAAGGAGCAATGTCGCTTTAAAAGCAATGGGGGGTTGGAGCTGGGGGAGTGCTCACAGCAGTAAGTATAACACAGCTGTGCTCTGTTTATGCTTAGGCTACAATAAAAAAGCTATAAAATGTGAGATGTCATAGCTCCACTTTGCTTTATTTATACTATTTCCTCTGAGCTCTGTCACACTGCACATTCATCTGCTAAGTTGCAGCAAGAATGGAGATTAAAATATCACAGCTCAAAATAGGAGTCAAGCGGAAGGAGATTCATCATAGCCCTATTAAAAATATGTAAATACGGGAATGAAGTCATTTTAAAGCTGTATGGCTCTCCTCCTCAGTGGGCTGGGGAGAGCTGTGAGTGATGCGCTGTGCAAGTGACAGATTTATGGGACTTGTTCTTCTTTCTATTTTTCACTCCATTCCACCAAAATACATTTAAGATTAAAAATATCAATTTGAATTGCAAATTTTATCTATGCTATATATAAATATATATATGTTTTTAAAAGGTTTTCTTCCTAACCGTTGCCTAAACTAATAATGGAAGGAAATGTTATTCCCGATTAAAAGGGGCTGGAAGCATGGTCTGATGTTGAACTTGCCAGAGACGAGGTTTGCCCTTCTTGAGGGCTTTTCATCTGAAGTCCCTGGAGCACTCTGCCGGCATGATGTCAAGCCTCTTGTGCCCTGAGAGACAGAGGCCTCCTTTGCCCTCCTCCTACAAAAGTACGCTGAACACTTGCAGCCGCAGTTCTCAGAAATGCCCTGTGGCACCCAAACCACGGTATTTTTAAGGGATGTCTGTTCCTTTTCTCCCCTGCAGCTATCTTAAAAATGGAGCTGGGGGAAGAACTCAGAAGTCCCAGCTTCTGATTGCTGTCCATAAGTGCTGTGCGAAGACAGATGCCTACACTAGCAGGAGCAGCGCTCTTTTGAACTTCGCAGCCAGCCTGTGGTTTTTGATGCGGTCAGATACCGGTACCAGTCTTCCCCTGGAAGAACAAAGTGCAGATGTTACAAGGGATTTGAGAAATGAGGGGGTTTAATTAATACCCCAAAGATACTAGAAAGCCACCAAGATGTTTCACCCACCTTCGGTTCTGAAACCTAGTTTTGAATCAAGAAGGTGAAACGTGCTGCCACTATCCGGAGCTGTGTTTTGTAGGTCTGTGTGGGCAGGGTGTGAGGAGAGGAAAGCCAAGGGGGAGCCAAGGGAGAGGGCTGCTAAGCCAGCGCTGGGTTCTGTGAGTGCCATGTGAGCCAGAGGCCATAAGAGAAGCTGGGAACTCCGTGATGCACATTGACTGAAGCAAAGCTGGTATTGTCTGCACAACTTCTGCAGCCATTGAGTTGGTTTGACACTGAAGAATTTTGTACAACCACACAGCAAAGTAGAGTCACTGTTCAGCATTTAGTCAGCAACTGAGCAGTATGGAGAAATGTCATCCGAAGATGGGAGTGAGAATTATCGTTGAAGATTGTTGAGAAATAATAGTTTTCCTTTTTTTTT
>VXAV01005020.1:1091529-1102121 GCA_013399715.1 Alectura lathami | reverse complement strand
AAAAAAATTATTTTTTTTTTTTTTTTTTTTTTTTTTTTTAAAGTGATAGTATAAAAATATGCAGGAAAAGTCAACTAAATATTTCAGTTTGTTACCAAAATTTTGACTTCCATCCTTAGAAGTTGATGCTTTGTGGATAAACAGAGATTTGGGTAAGTAAGACCTGGTACACTTCTGTCCTGTGAGCACATCAAGTGCAATGCTGAGAGCTGAAGGTGTCCGACTGCGGTTTAGTCTCCGATTATCTAATTGCTGGGGCTGCCAGTGCACACATCGTATTTTCTGCAAAACGCAGCTCTAGTGTGAGTGGAAAGTTGTCCTCCAAGAACGAGGTTAAGGCAACCTCCTTCCCATGGCACTTGTTTTTTCCTGGAGTTTTGGTGTTGTGGCTTTTCTGCTCATGACTTTCACCCTGTCTTCTACTTCATTTTTCCGCCTTTGTATTTTTTTTTTTCAACAATGATGCTATAGAATTGAGAACAAGTTGGTGATTTTTCACTATTCCAGTATGCGATTCTGGAGTAGTCCTTGATATATCGATTTATTCAGTAAGCTCTTGTTGCTGGTAGAAAAGACAGCGATTTCACTGGTAAGTTACTTTTGCATATTTGAGCATTGCTGCTGCTGGCTGAGGGCAGCACTCCTGGTGCTTCTGAGTTGTTTAACCTGAGAAAAGCTGTAGATACCAGAATGCCCTTCAAGTGGAAGAATAATTGCTTGCCTGCTGAAGCTCTGACAGAGTACAGCAACTTCTTACAGTAGGAGTATCCAGGAAATGCTTTTTATAAACCTGCAGCCCTCTCTGTCCTGGGTGTGGTCAACGATACGATGGTTGTCCTAGAGCAGCTTGCTTAGTGTGAGATGAGTGACATGGACTTGTGCAAGTTGGGTTGTAGGGTTTTTTTAGGTGTCACTATAAGCATATTGGTCGTATAACAGCAACATTTTCTTAGTGTAGCTATAATCCTGTAAGCTAAAGAAAGTTACAAAGTTTTAATTGATGTATTTACATCTCTAGAAGCACCTCCATGTCTTAGTGTACTCACCAATAGTGATCCTTCTCCTCCCAGGTTACTTGCCTTTTTTTTTTTTTTTTTAATTTCATTCTGTTCTGTTTTGCTTCAGTCAAATGATGAATTATTTGGATGAGGAACTAAGACAGTTTTTTCAAGTCCTTGTCCAAAATCCAATTTCAAAAGTAACTTTGGAATAATTTGGGAAGCTGAGTCTCGTTGGAAAACCATGGACTGGTACAAAAAAAGTGCTTTGTAATCTTCTTTTGCACTGTGTCTCTGGTATTATATTATTGAATAAGCTATAAATTTCCAGGATGAATGTCTTTCATTTAGCTAATGTTTTGCCTGATCTATGTTGCTTGAAAGAAAGGTGTTGATATATCATGAGAAAAAGTAGTAATTCCAATATTGTGGTATCTGTTCAGCAATAGGTCTTGTGGTGGGGATCCCAGTAAGTGCTGTTGTATTTCAAGATCCAGATCAGTTTGGAAAAACATCTGTCCTTTCGCTAAGATGGCGGTGGGGAGAAAGCTCATGAGCTGAAATTTCATTTCAGTGGGGTTCTCAGCAGTTGCTGAAAATCAGACTGCTTTCACGTTAAAGTCAGTCATATCCATAGTTCCTTCCAAAGTCTTGTCCTTTATGTTTCTAAAGTGTCTGAAGAGTTGTATTTGGTCTGTATGCAATGCTGTGAAGCTTAATGTTTAAAAGCTACACATTTTTTGCTGTAATTCTTTCTTAAGAGGAAAATTCACATGGCTAATGAAGAATTTTATTGCAAAATTTTAAGAATAAAAGTCTTAATTCTAACAGGTTATGATTAGTACATTATGAATATGCTCATCAGTGGGCTCTGTAACTCTTAGATCTAAGTCATATACTTCTGTGTCCATGTATAGCTTCGCAGGGCAGTCTTATTGATTGGCTAAATTTACATATGAAATCATCCGGGCATTATGCAAACTTTAACAAGTGCAGCGATGACACATTTGGTTAAAACTGGAAATTACCTTCGGAATTAGTTCCTCGGTTGGAACATCTTCGCCAAGGCAAGAATATGATCTAATCATTTGGGAGTCTTTTTAAGAAAATCTTAGCACTCTAAATTCAGTTCATTATGAGGACCTCATTTGAGACTAAGCTATATTGACAGTTCCTATGATTTAACCGAGTTCTTGGTTGCCCACAGTAATCTGTTCAGTTGATGTGACCTGCAGCTGTTTTTCTTTCTCTGAATCCTGGTGTGGAAATATTAGGTAAGAAGTCAGCATTGCTACATTTCTCTTCCTTGCTAGCAATGCTGATTTTAAGCCAAATGTTGTACAGCTGGGCTGTGCTGAATAATAAAACACAGGTAATCCAGTGAACCCACTACAGGATTAATATTTACAAAACATAGGGCTCTCCCAGGCGTACTATATCAGCTTGGCTAAATATGGAAGACTATTAAAGCTTGACTGCAACAGGGTGAGGCATTTGCTATCAGTTACACTTTAATGAGAGTGTTTCCTAATGCCAGTCGTTTGACACTGATGCTTCACAGCCTTTATAACATTTATTCAGTGTATTTAGTAACAGGCCTAGTGCTTACTAGGCTGAACATCAGGATTTCTACAAATGCTGCCCTGATAATTTTTTTTAAAAGGCAAAACAAGTAATATTTTTGAATATTCCTGAATTGTAAAGTATTTTCCAAAGCATTGTATTCATGCACTACTGTTTATGCTGTGGAAGTTTTTACGCGTTTCATTGCTTTCTCTTTAAAGGAGTAAGCCTTTAAAACTATTTGAACTGTCATTAGGTTAATGATTATCGAATGTCTGTGCTGATGAGAGGTGTATAAGAAGTTCAATACAAAAATAGAAGTATAAAACTTTCACTCTTTAATGACCTTTTTTGGGGGGCAATTGACTGTTTTTTTTTTTTTTTCAATGGAAATACAATTGTGTCAAAGGTTGTAGAAGAAATACATGCAACCAGTTTTATGATCATTTTGAAATAGCTATGTTAGCAATTAAAAAGGCCAAAATTTTTAAACTTTCCTCAAGTAAGCCGCACTCAGTTATGTCTGCAATGCTTCTGTGTTTAGATAACACAGAAAGGAAAAAAAATTGTGCTGTGAAGCCTGTGAGATTTCTTATTACCATCCTGTAACCATGTGTGACTTTCCCTGAAAAAGCTGTATGTGGTGTAAGGCTGTTCTGAATGTGGGAACACCTTTTGCTCTGCAGAACCCATGTTCTATTCGTGATACTGAGTATAAGTTGAAACCGCGCATTTTCCTGTGAGTCACAGGCACTTGTGCTGCTTTGGTGGGGAGGAAGGCAGGTTGGTTTTTGTTGCCTTTCTGCCTCTAGGAATGCAGGTAATGGATGTCCTTGCCTGTTTTGGTAGTTGGCATATGCAGTGACTTCCATATGACTAGGGAGGACCATACTCTGTTCTCGGTTCATCTGCATCTCTTGCACCACGCATTGCAGGGCAGCAGATCTTTGTTCCTTCTTGAAGCCTTCTGTGATTTCACAGGTGGCCTTTTGTACTGCCAGGCGTTAACTGAGTCTTTTGCAGGACAGTTTCTCCCAACCTCTTCTCTTCGGTTCACCTTCGGTTGCATTAGTTAGCTGCTCACACTTGCCTTTGTGTTTTCTCAGTTGCACTGGGAGGCCTTCCCTCTTCTGTTCTGCCAACCTGTGCAGATGAGGGATGCTTAATCTCCAGCTTCTGTTTCCTCCCAACCCTTTTTGACGTGGGCAGGTCAAACGGGGGACTGTAAATACTTCCCAAGCCACTTGATGTGATCCAGCCCCACATACTTCTGCGTCCTGTGTTCCAATGCCATAATTACTTCCACAGTATGTATTTTAATGTGGGTCTCCGCTGGCTACCCACAAAAAATAATTGAATAATAAGAGCAAGCAAAGAAGCTGAACTGGAAGCTTCAGGCTTAATGCGAAGTTGGCATCCAAGTCAATAAAAGGGTCATTTTTTTTTTTTTTTGATGTATTTCCATAAGCAGGAAGGAACATGCCTCCCTCGTTAGCTTTTGAGGTAGGCTTGCTAGCCATAATTGAGGAACTGCAGGCAGTGGTGGAGCAACCGGTAATAAAAGTGGATGGAATACATTCCCCTGGTGCCTGAAGCTGCCTGGCTGCTGTCCCACCGCTGCCCAGGAGCACCGCTGTATGAATTACGAGATTCTGCAGTGGCCACACATCTCTTTGGGGGACCACACAGATGTGGGTTCCTTGAACGCAGCAAGTGATCATCCTGACCAAACCAGAGGGGTTACAGAGCACATCCAAGCACTTAGCAGTTAGTGAGGATGATTTAGGAGGGAAAAATCTTTTTAAAATACAGTTCTACAAAATTCAGTAGAGAAAATGGATTAAATGACATTACACACTACTCACCTGCAACCCCTGCAGAGACAATGAGTTTACACTTAAATTTACAGCTTCCAAGGATAATGAGGAGCAGTAACTACATGACTGTGCCCTGGAGAAAGAAAGAAAACCAAAGATAATGTACTACTTACTAGCTAGCCTAATGATGACTATGAGACAGTGCACTATTAGTCCTGCCATGTGAAACAGTTTATTGAGAGAGAGAGGCTCTCTGTCTCTCTTTCTTTCCCTCTCAATGGAGTTGCAGTTACATTTTCTCATTAACTAAAACAGCATAGATAAGAAGATAGATCCTTCCTTTGGATGTTTTCTTTGTCCAGCAAACATCCCAGTTATGTTTCAGGGAATAAATTGAGTGAGAGTAAATCTCTACTGAATTTTTTTAGCTGGAGAAGTTTTCACTAGCAACCTGGGAACATAATGTCAGGCTGTAAAACAGACAAATATATAAAAACAAAGCCTCTATTCTAGAACAGCAATCATATTAAAAAGAAGAAAAAAAAAGAATGTCAGTATTTAAAATTTAAATATTTTATTGACTTCCTTACTTCAATTTTGCTGGTATAAAAGGAAAAATATTATAAAAAACAACTAGAAGAAACTTCAATTGTTGCAAAATTGCAAAAAAGGTTTTTTTGAAAGAACGTTATGATGGCAGGTTAGCATGTTAATATACTTCTTAGGTTAGGCTGGCTACTTGATTTTAATACCTTTATTCATCGGATCCTTAGTGAACCAATCACTTGCTTATTAAGAGTGGTAGCAATGGTAAAATATTTATTTGCATTGCAGGAATTACTTAAGTCATTGTCTCTTGTTAATTAAGGTCCAAAGAATTCTAATTCCAGTAGAACTATTTTCACAAACTTCAGAGGCCTGAACCCTGCCCTATAAGAATATTCCGATATGTTCTTAATGCTGTTGGTTATGCTGCTGTTCACTTGGATAATCATCATAATTTATAGATTCATCATACTTGCCTATAATTAAACTTTATTTTCAGAAGTATGATGATAATTGGATTTCTCAGTCAAGGCAACTGCTGACATCAGTGCAAGAATAACTGCATAGCGTGAGGGTTCTTAAAGTCTGACACGTGGCGAGCACGGTGGTACCCCACATCCCCCGGGCAGCATTCAGGGACTGAACTGCCTCAGAAGAGGAGCTGCTGAGCAGGGAGCAATCTGCAGCGGGGTCATGCTGACAGTGTGGTGCCTGACTGCCCCTTGTTGGGGTACAGTTCTCTCTCCAATAGGAGAGAAAACAAATCATGATTTGCCACGGCAAAGAAAAACAGAAGTAGCAATATTCCAAGGATGGGGTGCTGCATACTGTTTTTCCTCCCCGGATGACAGGTTAAGCACGCAGCGGGCAACAGTGAAGCCTGTAGTGGAAGTGAATGGGGGCTGCATGTCCCCCCCTCTCGCAGAAGCCAGGTGCAGTCCATCAGGTGCAGTGGTGCTTGGCCTTTTTGTGTGGCGGTGGCTTGCACCAAGCGGTGGCTGCTCAGGTCCAGCGGGAGGGAGCCCCGTATCCCTCTGGACACCATCTGGAGGAGTTCCAGCAGGTTTGCTAAAGGCTGCTGCTTTGCCTGGAGTGCCATCTGTGAGGGGTGGCGGATGAAGAGGGCCCTTCAGGGCTCGGTTTTCAACTTCCTTGGCTGAACTCCCCCTAAATCTCTTGTGAGAGGCCTGAATATTTTTTGGGCCTGACCCATGCCTCTTCTTCAGGCAGGCAAGCAACATGGCATCGCAAGGGTAAGGAACATTAAACTTCTCTGGAATAAGCACTGACCAAAACATCTAGATTTCTTGCATGGGTGGAGTGCACAGAATATAACTTTTAAAATGTTTATTGCATGTGTTCAAACCAAAGCCGCGTTATCATTACTACTGTCATGACTGCAGTCTCCCCAGTTGGCTGCACTGGGACTGCAGGCAGGATCGTGGCCTTGATACTGATCGCTGCTGCTTTTGTGAAGAAACAGGTGGCACCAAATCTTCCTTTTCCTACTGGAACTATCAAATGTAGGGAACAGTAAATTGCATTTGCTCAGAACTGCAGTAAATATCTTCCTTGGCAGGGAGTGATAAGCAGCAAAGAACTCAAAATATGTGAATCAGAATTCCTCCTTCTTGGGTTTCCTGGGGCAAGGCAGCTTTGTGGCACCCATAAAGACCAAAAATTCAGTGTGAAGACATTGCTGGATGGGGAGGCGCTCTCTGCTTATTAGACAACGGGAAGAAGAGTAAAGTGACTGAACTGAGTTGTTTTGCATTGATTAAGGGAAAATATATTGAAACTAATACTGTAACAACTGCTTTTTTAGATAGAGATTTCATTACTAAAGGGTAAAATGCAGTTGTCAACTTTTCTGTGCATTACATCTGAAGAGATCAGTGTCTCCCATACCAGTTTTATCACTGGCACAATAAGTACTTCAGGCTTTAAGAGGTTTCCACATCATACGAAGTGGCACATTTCTTATGGTAGGTAAGGCTTTCTCTCTGTCCTTTTGATATATGTAAAGATATAAAACACTTTAATAAAATGAGGTCCATGTAGGCAAATACTGTATTTTTAGGGGAGGACCAAATTAAGAAAGGATTAGACATTCACATATATCATATTAGATACAGATTTATAAGGTGTGTTTCATGGCATATGCCAGCCACTAGCTGTCTACAGTCAGGAAGAAATTTCCTATATGATAGGCTGCTACATTTCAATAGTCTGCACAATGCCTTACACTTGTGAGCTGTCAGGTTCTGGCAACTGCTTGGGTACTGGACAGGGAGCTACTTGATCTGGTAAGCGTAGTGTATCTTTACTGTTTTATTCTTAATATCCTCAATTACAATATTGTTTCAGGAGTTCACAGAGAAATCATTTTCAGCAGTAGTGTTACCTAAGATGTAAACAGTATTATTATCACTGCCAGGTTTTTTTATCCTGTTTTGTGTGTGTGTATGTTTCTCTGCTTCCATTTGCTCTCAATCTCATACTAAAGTACAAAGATAGTGTCATGACAGTTTGCACTTGCTGGTGTGGATGTGCCAATTATGTACTGAGGAGCAGTGCTTGTGCAAGTGCTTCTCTTGTATTGTCTCATTAGGTGGCATCTGGGTTGATTTCTCCAGTCTCCAGATGGTAATCACTTGCTTTGAAAAGAAAGATGAGTATTATGTGTTGAGAAAGTGAAAGTGAGGCAGTGGCATCTACGCATGCAAGTCAGACTGTAATCTTGTAACCAGAGCTCCTAAATCTCCTTGACTTTTTTTTTTTTTTTTGGTTAATTTTACCTCTAACTCCTTGTAAAATACAAAGTCTACGCATAGTAAGGGTGTAATAGCAGTGGTTACTCAGTTTCCAGACAGAACTCTGCTAGAGTTTGCAAGCAGTCCTCAGGGTGTCCTTGCCTTCTGATTAAGTCCAGTGGTACTGGCTGTATTGTGTTTTGGCTGTTCCCTGGGCACTCTGTCAGTAGTGTTTCATTAATAACAAATGACGTGAGACAGAAATATCTTCCTTAAGAATGCTGGGGGGCCAGCTTTGCATGTTGGGGTGCAGTCGTAAGAAAAGTGGCAGCCTGACTCAGCTTGTATTTCCCAGCCCCTGGTCCTTACAGCTTGAGATGCTTCTCAAAGCTTGACTCCTGTTTGCTGCCATTCACCGCGTTCCTGAGCAGGAACACGATGCATGTTTTGTCATGAGCTATGCATGTTCTGCCATCACAGTGCTTCCCTCACCGATACACAGGGTTAAACCAGAAGTGGGTGAACTTGTTTGCTTAAATCAGCTTCTTGAATCTTTATGATGTGGTCACAATACGAGGTTAAAAATGACTCTCAACCTTTCACTTAAACATGTACTGCTCTGTGTGGATCTCCTCAGGAAGAAAAAGTGCCAGTATTAGAACTGATTACTACAGTAACTGATGCAACCTGCGGGCAAGTGCATGCTGTAGGTCCCACCCTCTGTGCTGACCAGAGAAGAGGTAAAGTAGAGCCACATGCAAGGGAGTCTCATCTCTTTTGCTTGATCTGTGGCTGCATTCAGAGATCCCTGGCCTGGTCTGCAGCATGTTGGACAAGAGAGCAGCTGTCATGCTAACGTGAGGCAGCAGCAACCGCTCGTGCAGTTTCTGCCTGGAAATGGAGAGAGAATATTTGAAATCTCCTGAGAGCAAGCTTGTCCTTACAAGCTCTCCTCTGTTAGGAAGATGTGGTAGTTGAGCGAGCCATGGGAATGGATGGGCAGCTCTCTGCAGAGTCTGGGAGCAAGAAAGTGTCTGTGTCCAACAGTGAATTTAAGTTTCTAAGCAAAGCGATGGTCATGTAAGACCTGAATTGCTCAGAGGAGCAGAACCAGGCCCTTAAAAACTTTGCTGAGATTGTGTGATGAGAAAATACCGGGAAAGGGCCACAGTGGGGACAGAAATATGTCTTTGAATTCAACCACTGGGAACTGGGAAGTGTGCAGCACAGAGTCTTGGCCTGGCCTGTGGCTGCTCCTCTGGGGATGGTCCCCAGGAGGGTCGGGCTGCCCCAGCGGCGGCTGCTCCTGGCAGTGAGGTCAGTGCCAGTGCAGGCTGAATTCCAATAGTATTTGGGCCAAATGCTGTTAAAATGTGTTTTACAATGGCTGCCTGTTTGCTATAGCTGGTGTGAGTTGGGGTCTTCTGGATCCCTTGCTGGGGGTCAGAAGTGGGGGCAGCTCATCTGTTGTGTCTGGGGCAAGCCCGGGCTGTTGTGCGCAGCAGCATCCAGGCAGCACGGGGACAAGCTGCATGTTTGAATGTGCAGTTATCTGGCTGTACTTCTTCCTGAGATCTTTTTCTGGAGCTGTTAATTTGGGGTGACAGATAAGGACAAGTATATATTCTCTTCCACTTACCTACCTTTCCTGTCAGTAGAGTGAAAGACTGGTAAGACAGTAAATGCAATGCGATTCTCCCTAGGAAGGGTTGTATTTTTCCCCCTCAGTTACTTCTTCTGTAAGAATAGGTAAGTGTAATGCTAAAAATAAAAACACTTCTGGATGGGTGCCATGCTTTCAAGTTAATTTAAAAATATATTTTCATTATGAGGAAAATTTAAAATTCTTGGAGACTTGCGGTAGACACTGTTACGCAGACAAGTGTGTGTTTTCAGAATCAGCAAATGGCTGAATTCTGAGAAGCCTTCTCTTGCTTTTTTTCTCTAAAAGCACAGTAAGTTCAGCATGCAGAATGTTGTGGGAAAGTTGGTTTTCATCCACTGACACTGTTTAATGTTCAGGATTTATGGTGGCTTCTGTGCGTATACACAGTAGGCATTTTGTAAATTAGATTGGTCGTAGAGTAATACAAGATGTAAATGATATTACTACAAATTCAGCAGCCGGCTCTATATTTTATGTAATGTAACCATAGGAATTCAGAGGCCTGTCAGGCTAAGTTTCTTTTATATGCTGTGGGCTAGGTGCATCACTTAGGTAACTTCGTTTACTCCGAACGCTTACTTTTGGAAATATTGCTGCATGTTGGGTCTGCAAAAAGGGCCATCTAAGTTTCGCAGTACCAAAGGCTGTAATGGCAATTTTCCAGAAGCCTTGAGCTCTGCGTGTGATTTGCATAAAATATAGCATGTTTTTTCATCACGGCTAAATGTATGCTAATAAGTTATATATTAACTAGATGGATGTGTACTAATATTATGTGTTTTTTTACTGATAATCATTCTGTGATTTGTGCTTACTTTCCAAAGTGCCCGTGTTTGTAACTATTTAGATTTTTAATTTTTTTTTTTTTTGGGGGGGGGGAGGGGGAATATTTCCTCAAGTATTCTAAAAAATAAGTAGCAAATATATACTTGGCCAACCAGGAGAAATCTGATCTGCAGCATTCCGCTGTGAGGAGCGCATCAGTAAAAAGATGATGAGGGCATAGCTGCCACTAGCGTGTGTGAAAGAATGTCTTTCCTGTAGTGCAAAGCAGAAAGGGCATTATCTGGCCTTTCTAAAGGGCATTTTAGCACAATCCCTGTGTTTCAAATCCTGGCTGAAGAGTGGATCAGAAAACAGTAGTCACCAGATGTAGATTCCATGGGGTGGCTGTAGTGTATAATGATTAAGTGCCATGATTAGTGAAGGTGGGATAAAGACAGGACCATAATCCCCAGAACAACTAATA
>VXAV01005020.1:1076303-1091499 GCA_013399715.1 Alectura lathami | reverse complement strand
CCCCCCCCCCCCCCCCAAGCTAGTTAATACTTTGCCCTCTAATTATCTTAGCGTCAGAGGAAAGTGCCGTGTTCTACCTGGTTCTCATTATTCCAGCAGATAGTTTAAATTAAATACTTGTGAACATAAAAAACAGGCTTATGAGCACGAGACTATTTTTTATATACACTTTTTTTTTTTTTTTTTTTAATAACTCTGGGCTTCCATTTTATAACAGTTTGGAAGTGTGCAGGTCCCTTCAGCTGTGCAGTGTGCAGAGCTGTGCTCTGCTCATGATGCCCAGGGTGGGTGTTGCAGCTCTTGCTCTGGGTGCCAGATCCCTGGAGGTGCTGACCTGAGAGTGGATCCCCACCACAGCTGCTGTGACCCCCAGAATCTGGAAGGGAAGACTTGGTGGCCTCACCTGTGAGAAGGTTTGCTTCTTCTCCTCATCCAAAATTTTTGCCGCATGAAGGAAGTAGGAGGAGCTGACTGGTCCTGCTTTCCTCTTTCCAAACCTAATCAGCAATTTGAGTGCTGAGGGATAAAGAGAAGGGAACGAAAGAGAAGAGAAGGGAAGAGGCAAGGGTGAGCTGTGGAAGAGGAGTTAAAATGGAGTTGAGAGAAGTCCTGGGTAATAAGTGAAGAAATATATGCTTGTTACTGAAACTATGGTGGCAAAAAAAGCTCAGAGACTCCATCCTCTAAGACTCTGACCTTTGAGCACTGATGTCCCAAACAGTGTGCGTTTTGTACTTCCAGGTCTTTCGGGGTTGGTGATACTGATGATAAATACTGTAAATGGTTGTTGAAAAAACTAATGCTGATTTCAGCAGGGGTTGTAATGCCTTGTTTCATTTACTTAGTGTTTTGATTTTGAAAATTCATTTGGCATTCATAATGTGAGCAGAGCATTCCTGCAGTAGTTAGAGAACATCGACCTTTCTGAGTTATTGGCTGTTAGGAATGGTTCTTTCTGAATTTAATATTTTGATTTGTCAAAATGACTTGTTACTGTAAAAAGTTTACTCATATAGCTCTTCCTAATCAAATCTTGAACAGGTAATTATTGTGCTTTTCGTTATTTTTGGTGGCCTATCTTTTGTTCTTATTCATGTAAAGGCAGAACTCGAAAAGAAAATTAAATGAGGCCCTTCTATAAACCCTACAAAATGCAAACGTGACACCTTATGATGCATCATGGAAGGTGTAGTGTTTTTATGGATCCCAGTGCTTAAAGGAAATTGAGAACGTGAGAAACAAGTGACAGTTTTGCTGAGATGCTATGGAAGTTTTTGCAACCTTTTTTTTTTTTTTTTTTTTTTCTGCCAGTTGAGCAATGTGTTTCAGGGCTTTTTCTTTTAAAGAACCTTTGTTTCTAGATTGCTGGGTAACACTTGATTAGTTTTTCTCGTAAATATTCTTCCATAAAAAGTAATTTCAAGTAAGAACTTCCTTTGCAGGCAGTGGGGGCTGGTGCATGCAGGGTGAGCACGACCATCTCTTCATGCTTATTGTGGCTGCTGGAAGGTGGCTGTTAACCACATGCTTCAGGTTAAAAGGAAGACATCAGTATAAGCTGACCTCTGTACAGAACCAATGACTATTGCTTTTTAATAATGCTCCTTTGGGTAAGGTTCCATTTTCATACAGCGGTTTTATTTTTAATATTTACTTCATTTATGGAGGGATTTATGGTCTCAACCATTCTAAATGTGCCTGTTTCTCTGCATGTTGATAGAGAAATAATCTGAAGGCACTTCCTTGGCCACAGTATCAAGTGGAAGAAGTTAACCTGAGGCTTTTTCTGAGGATGTGCTGTAGATGTGTTGTGCGTAAGGAGACAACTGTACGGAAGCTGTTTGTGATTCAGTGCCACCAGACAGGCACTGCGTGTCGTGACATGTGACCCCATGGAACAGCATTTACTATGGTTGGCTGTAGTCCCCCTTCACTCCAAAGACTGCTCTGAGCTGTGGTCTGCCCTGCTGGTGGAAGGAGCTCCCTGTTGTGTTCCACATTCTTGCTCTCACCCCTGTTTTACATTTCCAGATTGCTTTTGAAGCACAGTGATAGCAATTGTTTCTCCTTGAACTCAGGTTTGTTAATTTGCAGGTGAGTGAAGAGTGGCTGTATCTGATTTCTTTGCCTCTGAAGATACTTTCAAAAAACAGGAATGTGAAAGGCATGTATTGTTTTCCTTTGTTGTTTCCCTGATGTCTGGTATTTTTCTTCGTCTCATGTTTTTCTGTATTCACTGCTCAATATTTACTTGCATTATCCACTTAGGATAATCATATGTTGATATCTAGTATGTAAATTGAGTTTAAACAATGGAGGACTCGGGGTCACTTTAGAAGCCTTTTGTGTACATCACACTCTTCTGAAGCTTTTGTACCAATGGGCATAACACTCAAGAAACCTTGGGGAAAATGAATGTTGGGCTAAAACCCAAGTTTAGCAGGTTTGATGGTGTTGTGCAGAGGGATGTAGTGTAAGAATTTCAATAAAAAAAAATATTTTTTCCTACAAGTTGGTGGAAGAACTCTGATAACCATAATCTGATGCAGTACCTATTGTGAAGGCAAAAACTTGCCATTTCTTTAGGAGAGTGACATGCTTGCACATGTGCAGACACACACATAAATGTGGGAGTTTTTCCACACAAACTTTGGAGAGGAAATTCTGCCATACCAGGAAATAAGTTTGCTACCCATGGAGAGCAGGGAGATTATGCAGAGGTCCCCCAGAGACCTTCTTTGCAATAAGCCCTTCCTTTGCAGGAGCAACCAACGGCCCTGCAGGTCAGGAGGGTGGGGTTTGCGGCATGTGGCAAGCTTGGTGCAGCACCTGCATCCCCATGGATGTGCTGTCGCTATAGCTTCACATCCCAAAACAAATTTATTGTCAGATGGGTCTCAGGCTTTACAGCACTGTTTCCAAACCTGCCTGGTGGGTCTGTCTTGGCAGCAGAAAAGTCACAGCTACTATGATGAGAGGTGCACTATGTAAGTGTGGAGATGCAGCAAGTGGCAGGACAGCCCTGTGGGTGCTACCTCGTACCCTGCCTGCATAAGGGAGATGATAGTTTCTTAAAAGTTCAGACTTTGTTCTGGATGCCAGTTAAACTGACTGTGATAACCACAGGTTTGTGGCTTCCAGCTCAGGCAAGAGTCCCCCGTTTCAAACAAATACTGTCCCTATGGTACATAGATTTTTAAACAGAGGGCTTTCCAGGCAGGCACAGTGGTAGTAGCAGGCTGTCTTTTATTAGTAGGGTGCATAGAGTAAGCCGTGAGGGGGAGACATATTAGTTCAGGAAAATAAAATCATAATGTTCTCCTACTATTCCCCAATAAAATAAAAAGAAAAAATATGACAAGGAAAGAATATTAACAATGGTAGTTAATCCTGTAAAAACTATTGAAGGACTATTTCACTGAAGCTTTACTTTTTTTTTTTTTTTTTTCCCCACTTCCTACATTTTTCTTGATTAATTTCATTTTAATGTAATGAAATATATTAGTTTTCAGTATTGGCTTATCTTCAGTTTTTAACTTTTTGTTTCCTCTACTGGGAAGGAGCAAGAGGAACACATTTAAAAATACAGGAAGAATAAGACAGATACTCAGAAAACTAAAAATATTTCAATACTATGTGATAAATTGAAAAACTTTACCAAATGTCAAAGTCGTCTTAGCCTGAAAAGCTACACTTGTAAAAGCTACTACATTTTATCCTATTTCCACCTGTTACTCTCAATTATTATTTTCTATCAGACAAAGACCATGGATAGAATAACTTGGTCTGTACTAAGAACTGCAAAGTAACAGCATATGCATTTGTGGAATGACAGAGAAAATTTTAAAGTAGCCCCTAACTGAACTGAAACATCACCAGTATGCAAATATCAGTAGCTAACAGTCTTGAAAAAGTGTCTTTGGGTCGATGATGATGTCAAGTGGGTGGCATCTTTTTGCTCCATGAGTATGAAATAGATTGGTGCCTTCTGCCAGTGAGCTTGGAGTTCTTTCTGCTTTCCAGTGACCAAACCAAAAAAGTCAGCCTTTGGTATTTTTAGGAAGTTCCATGCCTGTTGTCAGTAAAGAGTTAACAGTAGGTTTTGGTTGACTGCCTCTTTTATATGCTTGTGTGAAGGAAGTAGTAAGGAACTTGTTTCCTCTTGCTTTATTGATGTTTTCTTTCATTTTCATTCATGAAATTCAAAACCTCTCAGTTAAATAATGGCACATAGCAGGCTGCTGCTTTTATTAATACATGTTTGGAGGATAAGAAAAGGAACATGTGTAGCCAGCTGAAATACTGCACTTGGACAGTCAATATTGCAAGGCAGTAGCAGAGCCCTTACTATCTCTAGATGAACAAATGGATTACTTTACTGCTCGGGCTCTGCTAGCTCTTCAGGGTGATTGAATTTGAAACCTTTTTCCTGCTTAATAGAAACTCTTAGAAACAGAAAAAAATCATAGAACCATAAAGTATCTCAAGTTTGAAGGGAACCGCAAGGGTGAAATCTCCATGCCACCACCTGTGGCAGACTTTTCCTTGTGGATATTTTTGTTGTCGTTGTACCTCCAGTTAAATCTTGAAGAGGGAGGGTCACGACTCTGAGGTCTCAGAGCCCTGCCTGTCACAGCTCCGCAGCCGCTTGGAGGTGGTGACGCTGTGAGACTGGCCTGCTCCATGATGGATGCCAGCCGTCGGGCATCCCTAGGAGGCTCTGCGCTGCCCTGCATAGCTCTTGGGAGCTGCCTGGCATGGCGTCAGGGAGGCTGGGTTCCATCGCAGCCTTATGCTAGCACAGTGGACAAAGAAGGAGGCGTTCACATTTGTCTGATCGGGGTGGAGGATGGTCATAAATGGCAAAGCAGTGCAATGATTTAGTTGCTGACCAAGCCTTCGTTTCTCTGTTTGTGTGGATCAGGCTAACTTTCAAGACATGGGACGAGTTTGAGCTTCTGTAATACTTTCTTCTTTTCCCCCGTGTTTTTTCCCATAGGCTTGTTCACAGCAGCACCCACTGGAGGTAATGAGCAGTGACAGTATTGCTGTGGCTTTCCCCCTGGGGACCCGAGCGATGTTGGCTCCCATAAGCCAGCGCTGCAAGCAGTGGGGTTTTATATAAAGGGTGGGATGCCTCCAGTCTCCAGCAGCATGTTTTCTGTCAACTAGGAGAAAACGCTTAAGTAAAGAAGCCTAATAAACCTGGTCAAAGCAAAGCTGGGTTTGGTTTACTCAGCTGCTGTAATGGGTTCTGAGAATGACACAAAGTTTAATGCAATCTAGTTTGTTTTATTCCTGAAGTAGTTTCGTTGTAATCCAAGCAGGAAGTAGAGCTGTCATGATAATGTGAGCATGTTCAGCAGGAGGAGCATGAAATTCTGTTTTTAACAGGAATTCAGCCCTAGGCACATGAAAATGTGGTATTAAAGTATGAATATAAGAAGCTCCTGCTAAAGACATGGAAATGGCACTGGCATGGCCTTCTGATCAGGAGAGGGATCAAGTGAACGTGCAAGACCTGAGAGTTGTGCTGCTGTGCGAGCTGGGCTGTAATTTAGTGAGCTGACAGGAGGAGTGAAGTATCTCCTCAATATCTGTGTTTGGCAGAGGAGATGAATGCATACATCAGGAAACAATGTTTAAGTGTTTTATTTCCTTATTTCAGCCTGTCAAACTGTCAGCGTAGTTAATGGCCACCAAGAGAGAGTGAGGGGAAGGGAGGGAGGGGAGGAGGAGGATAAATGGAAAGAAACAAAGGTGCTGCAGAGGCTGGAAGAAAGGAGAGCGGGGAAGGATTGGCAGGGTGCTGGGGCACAGTGCTCTGTTGTACGCAAACGTCCAAGCGCCCTCCGTCACTGCCGACTTCCTCTCCCTGCCAGCCCCCCAAGGAAATTTGTAGGGATAATGGATGTCCCAGTTCGCCAAGCACGAGAACTTTATTTTGCAATATTAATTTTGCTTCGGTAGTAGTACTTTGGCCCCCAACCAGCGCGGCGTTTAACTCTGGTATGAATCCTTGCCAAAGTGGGATGCAAACAGAGCGAGATTGAGTTGGCTAGTCCAGAATCTGAGACCTTGGGATTCAGGCGATTTCTTTGTGGTATTTTACAAGCTCTCTGTAACTGGACTTTTTTTTTCTGAACAAACAGGGTTTGAATTGTTACTTTATTAAATATACGGAGAGATATAAGTGTCTTGGGACTTGGTTCTTGTTTTTGACACGCCCACGCACCTTCCACTAAAGTCAGTACAAATGGAATGCTTTTCATAAAAGAAGTATTTTCAAGATGAAGCCAATATTATGTATTATTTTCATTGCATGGAAACAGAACCAGAGCAACTTTTTTTTAGTACATCAAAGAATGTTTGGTTCAGCAACTGCAGGGAGGAGGAGGATAACACAAACTGTTTCTGTACGTTATTCAGTGATGACACTTTTTCACTGCCTTGTTCAGCATGGAGGTTGGCAGGAATGGGACTGTGGTGCTGCCATGGAAGGTGGAGTTGGGTTTCACGCACCTTGATGAAGACAGCACGTGTCCCACGCTGGTAGATGGCCAGGCTGGAGCATTTCAGGCACCATGGGGAGCACATGGCTCGGTTATGGCTTTACTCTTGAGCTACAAAGCCATCCTTTGGCTCTGGTGTTTGTGCCTGAAGGCAGAACTTGCACTGGGGAGCTGCTGTTTGGTGGAGTAAGGCTTGGCGGTGAGTGGTGCAAGGGTGTCTGGCATGCTGTAGTGTTGTTGTTATGCTAACAGTCACAAATCGGTCATTTTTTCTGTATTCATTTTGATGGAAGAGAGTTTTAAGAAGAAAAAAATGCTTTGTGGAGTTTTGCAGGAAGTTTCTGGTTACGAGGGAAAATCTGAGGTGTACAATCTCGGTGTACATTTTTGATAATGGTTAGTGAGTGATGGAAGTCCTTGAGCAGCGATTCAAGCAGGCTGGCAGCGCTGAGGAGAACCAAGTGAGTTCAGATGGGGTTGGGCTGGGAGGAGCCCTGAGGGTTGGGACAAGCAGAAGGGGCCCGATGTGATGGAGAAGAGGTGCCAGAGGAGAACTGCAAAGGCAGGTATGTGATGAGGAAGGAAAGGAATGAGGAGAATTATTTTTGCTCTGGCAAGTGGCTAAGAGAGGGACGAGACTGCTTTTATGGTGCATGTCCTTAGATAAAGTTTTAAATGGCTTTATAATGGGAGTCAGTCTGAACATGGTATTAGAAGTGCTGTGGCTTAGCACCCTTAGAATGAGGCCCTGTTTGTCATCGTATGGGATCCGAAAGGATAAAGCCTGGGCCTAGTCCACAGACTTCAGAAACATTGTCAGTGAAATACAGTAATGCCTTTTTTAAGAAAAATGCAAATGTAATCCAGTCCATGGGCCCTATTGGCACATGTGCAGTCATGTCCCCAGGCACTGTGGTCTCAGGAGACAGCAGGTTAAGAGAACAGTATCTGCTCAAACCTGCGTGTGAGGGGTTTCCAGCGAGTCAGGCGCCGGTGATTCAGCGGTACGCGACCTGGCTGGGTCAGCCCTGCAGTGCTGGGGGAGCTGAGCTGCCCCCGAGCCCCTGCTTCCAGTAAGACGAACATGCATGCTTCATTTAAAGAGTGCATGCTTCATTTCAGACCTGTAGCAGCATTACTAATGTCTGTCTGAACACGAAGACAAGTAGCTCTATCTGCATATTTAAATTTTACATATGATCTGATGCAGATTTGAGTTACCCTTGTGTGCTAAGCTATCACAAGAGCTCAATATTAGTTGATAGCTGTGTTCCACCTCTGCGTTAAGGTTCTGTGCTTAAGCAGACAAATGACTCTGGAGTGCGGGTTTGTATGGCTGGAAGGACGGAAGAACCGAAGTAGAGCTTGAAGAGACATGGTTAGTCAGACTGTTTTTCAAAAGGAAGCGGTTAATGTGCATCGCTGGAAACTGCCTCACATTGTTCTCAGTCAGGAATATACATGGGAGACATTTTTGCCAATAAAAGCATTAATTCCTGGATAATGAGGAGTCCTTGCCATTCCCATGTGAAAGCTCTGCCAGATTGGGTCAGATGACTCCACCTACTAAAACTATGTATGCTTATGACATGCACTGCTTTGAGCCATAAATAAATCCGTGGCATTGTGCCTGTAATAATCTTTCTGTGAGCTGTACAGCCTACTAGCCATTAGCTGATGTATTTATTGTGCTCACTGTTCTTTTCCATTATTTCTGTAGTATGAGTATGATGGTATCTGGTAAAGTAATTTTAAAAATATTGTTGGAAGTACAAAATGCAGATCATGTGAAGTACCCCTAAAGGTAATGGAGCTTTGTGTGGGCACAGGAGTCGTTGTGGATCAGCTTGTTGCTCCCATCACTGAAGTTCTTCATCTGTACGCACACACACAGTGTATGTGTGTATACAAAAATAAGTATTTATCTGTGATATTTTTAAACCCACACGTGTGCATACTTGACTGTTACAACAGCAAAGTGAATATAAATATATAAGATTCTACGTGTGGAGATGTTCATAGGGAGATGCTAGTTTAGTGTGTAGAAGAATGTGATCATGTAATTAAAGACGCTGTTGTAATAGAAAGGGGCAGATGTAATCTTGTATACCTACCTGACGGTAGGCTTTCAGAAGTAAGGAGATACAAGCGGTGCAATCCCCATGTTCTATTGTTCTTATTTTTTTTTGCTTTTAATAGAAGTAAAAGAAGAGTTCTGCAATAAAAGCTTTTTGTAATTAACTATGTTTAAGTCCTACAGTTTAACAGTTACATACTTCAAAAATACAGGGTTTTGTCATTACGCACAAGTGACTGCCATCAGTGTAAGACTGACATCAGAAATCCAAATTTCCTGTAACTATTTACGTGTTTTCTTCTGGCACTTCTGCTGGTTCCTAGGATTAAAAAAAAAAAACATACCAACTAACTTTCCATTCAAGTTCAAAACTCTCTTGAAGCCCTACAACTTTACGTATCTTATTAGCTGTGATTTTAATTGGGAATGGGAACCTTCTGTGTCAATTTTGTGTTATGCACTGGTAAGCCTGAATTATTTATTCAGCTAAATCATAGGTTTCTATTGCTCAAATATTCTATGAATTGTGATAAAATTATTTGTTTTCTCAATGGACATTGTGAATGTGTTCCACCAAAACTGCAAGGTGAAACACAGGCTAATTATTTTTTCTTGTTCAGCTAGGTTAATGGAGGAGATGTTTGTAGGAGGGTAGACATTTCAAAGGAGAGAATTTTTTTTTAAGTGTTTGTGAAAGGGCAGCACATGAAGAACTGTGTACTGAGGGTGTATGTTAACCTGCACCGGATATATGTGATTGCCGAGGCATTGTTAACAGTCGCTGGGTTTCGGAAAGGCTTCACAACCACCTGGAAGCAGATGCTGGGCTCTGTAGCAATACTCCATTACGCGGTCTTGAACTGGAGGATGCATAGGAGCATTGCTGTATCTAGGTATTCACGGAGCGGCCATTTAGAGTGTGGCATTTTGGCATTTCCTTTCTTTCAGCAACTGAATACCATTAATTCCAAAGTAAATAAATGTTTCGGCAGTTCGGTGCAGTGAGACTGGAGGGCTTTGAGGGCAAACTCTGCTGTCAGCCAGCTAACACTGCTGGTGACAAATACTGTGATACCGTGCCCACATCCCCAGGTTGCTGACATACAAGTTTTGTAAGTTTATTGAGAAAATGACTTCTGTTGTTTGGATATATTCTCTAAAGGATTTGAGTAAAAGGTACAATTGAGGGGAACTTTTTTCATTTATAACCTAGATCCATCTGGGGATAATTTTGTGCAGTAGGAAAATACTAAGTGTCAGTCTTCTGGGAAACGTTGAGGTCTCTACAGTAAGGCTAAATCCTAAGGTATCCTGTAAGTACTCAGTGATGAAAACTTTCATTTCTTGCTTTAGGAATTAAGTTTGTCAGTTGTGCTTCAAACACAGAATTTTATATCCTAAAGAGAAGGTGTATCACATACTGGCAAACAAACACCCTCTTATAATTTTACAGTCACTAAAATGTCTTATTTCATGTGGGCTTTTGTATTTGTTATCTGCCATTCTGAGACCTTTCTACCTCTTAACACCATTTTACTTTTGCACTGTATTGCTTTATTTGCTGGCCATAATTTGAGAGGTGGAGGGCCGTAAGAACAGGAATTCTTACAGTTATCATCCTTTCTGGAAACACGGTGATACTGGGTTTCAGCTGTGCCCACTGTTCTGGAGCCTGTTCTGCATACTTCCCTCGAGGCTATTGCTGAACATGTAACTTCAGCAGGAGCTGCAAGAGCTTTTTTGGTCAAGAAGCAGTCTAGGCGTCCTGATTCTTGGTTTCCAGTTCTGATTCTGCTGCAGTATCACTGTTACTTATTTGTCCCTTGACTTACCTATCTGTAAAATTGTAATGCTGAATTCATCTTGAAATGTAGTGGAGACTTAGAGCCTGACTCGAACTAAGTCAGTGGGAGCCATTCACATCCATGTGCATGTTTGAACCAGAACTCTAGTTCAGTGGTGTTTGCTGAGTCCTCGGAGATCCTTAGATGAAACCAGCTCTGAACTATGAAGGATTACTACTATCTGCACAGCGTTAAGGTGGTGAGATAAATTCAAATGAAGAGTTCTTGACCCTTGCTGTGAACGGTTTAAATTAGACACAACACAACAGGGATTTTTTTTTTTTTTTAATTGTGTGGAAAATCAGAAAATATATTTATTATGTCCTCTGAAAGAGTGGGAATAGGATGCTTCAAGTCTCATTCTCAACCTTATACAAAATTTTACAGCATTCTGGTCATTTCTGAGATGGGAGAGAAAAAATACAAATCAAACAAACAGACAAAAAACTAAACACCCAGAGATCAAAAGATCTACAGCTGCAACTCTCTCAATAGATCTGCATGATGCTGACGGTGTTGGAGTGGCTGTTAGCACCCATCGGATTTCTGTATTGGAGGCTGGACACTGTGACCCTTCCCACTGGCACTAGTTCAGTAAAAATCTACTGGTGCAGAGGAGTTCCCGTTCACTTGCTTTGGATTTGGCTTCAATTACAGCAGTGAGAGGGAAATAAAAGAGGAAAAAAAACTGCCAGGAGGAGCTTCCTTTCTAATTACAAAATTTATCTCTGTTTAGTATAGATTTTGAGATTGCATTGTCGACAGGAGTTCTGCCACCTGTTCCCAACAGGACATTGTGCGAATAAGTAGAAAACCTGGTAAATGTTGAGTAGTAAAATACACCTGTGCATTTACAAAGTGAACTTTGATAATCTTTGCAGTAAGGGAGATAAGCCTTCTCAGTATTACTGATCACTCCAAGAATAGACTTCGTTAGTGCAGCCTGGGCAGGCAGTTTTCATTTATGTGAAGGGACCTCAGCAGGCAGTTGTGAACAGAAAGCCTTGAGCTCGTTTTGTAAAAGAACGACGTAAAATATCTGCATAATATCCTCTCCTTTTATCCTTCTCCTTTTTTATCCTCTACTGCTTGCAAATGGGATAGTGATATTCAGCCTAGCCCAGAAGTGATGCTGACTAGCCATGCTGTTAGGATGGAAGCTGGAGTAGAAGCAGTTCAGACTGTGTGCTGTACAGATCAGCACAGCTCCATACACCTCAGCAGCCTGGAGGATCTGAGCTGGTGGGTGGTGTGGAGGCAGAAGGAAATATTTATTACCATTAATAAATTAGGACGCACCTTAAGCCAAATCTAGGCAAGAAGAAAACACCTCACCAGCCTGGGGTTGGGCTGGGTCCTCAGCAGGAAGGTGGACTTCCCAAAGGCATTTTCCCATCCTTGCCTCTCCAGGCAGCTGCTCTGCCAGACCCCCTCTCAAGCAGGGGAGGGGGCCAGAGGAAACACAGAACTAACCCTTTGCTTACAAAAGACTCTTCTTCTGGCAGCTGGCAAATGGTGATGAAGAAGATTCTGCCTCAAAAAAAGCAAAAGTTGCATTTGCTGTAACCAGAGGGGTCAGAGGTATCAGATAAGATCTTCCTGTCGACAATCTGTATTCTACAGTATCCCTCTAGATGGACACACTGTTAAAACAGCAACAATGCAGTCTTGGATTCTGGTAGCAGTAAAGGGGTTAAATCATTTTTGGCAGCCCGCAGTTCATGTAAAACCATAAAGCAGTTCCAGTAGAAAGAGATGTGTGGAGGTAGAAAATATCGGACCGAGTGCATGCTCTCTGTGGATAATAAAAATTACCCACTTTCTCACAGATGTCGAATCTGGCAGTTTTCCACTAAAAATTTGGATTGCATATCAACTATCCAAATTATTTTAGTGTCTGTTGAAGAGTGTGTTTGGCAGGGTTTCCAGCAGGAAAATAGGAAGTCGATTTGAAAACATTAATACTATTTGAATACAACTGCTTAAGCTGATTGTTCCTTAGATGAACTCCCGTGGAAGCACGTTCTGCCCTGCGAGTCCCCATCAAGTCTCCAGGTGGAGGAAGTGGGGATATGAAATCCCTGCTCCAGGGTGCTACCTCTGGGACGTGGGGCTTTTACCTCCCTTCTGTTCTGTCCTCCTGCTTGAGACAGTTGCAGGCAGCCTGGTTAAAGAATGTGGGTATGGCAGCTGGAGAAGCATTTGAACAAGTAAAGAGCAGAGTGTGGTCATGGAAGAGAGGGAATATGCAAAGTACCTGTATAGCTTTTTGGGTTCTGAATGAGCTTCATGGATTTGGGAAGGGGAGGTGAATCATGGAGGCCTCTGCAGCTAAGGGGTATATATGTACAAGGGCCAATGCCATCAAAGTAGTAAGGAGGGGATTAGACTGTGAAGACAGGGCAGCACAGAGAGCAGTCAGAGGCACATCCCTACTTAAAATGGGGTGTCTGCCACAAGTCCGTCCATCCCAGAACAAAATGGGACTTTGGGGTTCTGACTGGACCTGTGAGAGAAACACTCAGCTGTTCGGCACAGGGTTCCTTGCATCTTTTCCTGAAGCAGAAGCAGGCCAATAAATCAGCGAGGTGTGGTGATACTTCTATTCTTAGGCTGCAGTTGGGACACAATAGGATGAAATTAAAGAGAGGAAAGTATCAAAAGAACAGGCTGAAAATTTCCTGATGCTGAGTTTGGCTAAAAATTAACTTAAACCCATGGGTTGTGGATATTGTAAAACAGCTGAAAACTGAGTAACAGGACACTGATCACTTCTGAAAGGAAGCGATGGAAGTGACGTTCTGGCAGGCACTTCCACTGGCTTTGGCAGGCTATTTTAAAGCCAGCAGAAGTTAATATTTCTAACAGGGGACGCAATCAGAGTAAGGTTTTACTGAGTTTTTTGCAGAACAAGATGTTAATAGGAAAAAAAAAAAAACACACTCCGATTGTCCTGGTGTTGTTCTAGACTCGTTCTGCTGCATCTTGACAATGTCTTGTTCCACTGAGCATCGTGAAGGATGCTGGTTCCATGGCCTGAACCGGGAGAAGAAGTAGAACAGGGCTCTTGTGCTAATGTGACTTCGTTATTCAAGTTGCATCGATCGAAGATCAGTGCAGTGCTGACAGAGTAGCAGAGTATTCTGCTTTGTAAGTCCTGTGGCTCTTCTATCTGCATCTCCTACCTTTTGTCCCCTTGCTGAAGTCAAATACGCCGTGACACAAGAGTGAAGTCCTGCTCTCCCGGTTTTTGTTGTTACTGCCCTGCCAGGAAGCTCGGTGTATTGTTGCAGTATGAGAGAGGGAGCTTCTGCTCCAGGGAGATTGTGCTTTTCCGAAGTCAGAGCCCAGTGCTGCTCCCCTCTCTGATCTGTCAGCACACCGATGCTTCTGAAACACTCTGCATACGAATTCTCAGCTTTGCCACATCTAATCTTTTGATCTGGGTCTTGGAGAATTATTGTCAAGCCATACCGGGGATCTGAAGGATAACAATGGAAATTCTATGGTGGGTGTTTTTTTTCTTGTCTGGTGAAATTCTTGATGTAGTGAAATTGTTAGAAATTTATGACTGCATTTCAAAGAATAAATCAGAATTTAATCTTTCAAAAGACTATGGAGATTCCTCCAATAGGTGATCTGGTCAGCTGCTCCCATTTGCCTCAAATTAGGTTCCCTGAGGTTGTATCTTCAGGTATTACCTGCTGGGCAGCATTATGCTTCTGGGAGAAGAGCTCTGCTGAGGGCTGAAAGCACACAAGGGCCCTCGAGCTTCAGTGGGTCGTGGGGTGTGCTCTAGAGGGTCATAAATTCCCTTGAACTATTAGTCTGAAAAAAAAAAAAAAAAAAAACAGGGATAGATGTTTGTAATTTTCAGGTGGTGTGGAGAGGAGGGAAGTCAGGTCATGATTAGATTGTTTTTTTCTATCTCTTGCCCATTCCTCATCTTTTGAGTCAGAAAATGTGTTCCCAGATACTCAGATGGCCCACTGGAAGAGGTGAATGATCTGTGGGGTATTTGAAAGACTTCGTGGCACGTCTTATAAAATTATGACTGCTGGGCCTTTGTGGATAGGTACAGTCAGTCATCTGCATGCTTTAGAGCATTGTCCGTATTCAGATGTTGTTGTGGCAGATATTTATTGTAGGATTCCTCCATGCAGAACTGTGGCAGAAGATGTTCAGTTTTTGCTGCGTTGTCTGTGGTAGAGAGTGCCACCAGCCAAAATGCCAGGTTCCAGCTGAGGAGATTTTCCTCTTATTTTGCCCGGCTATAACACAGAGAATAGGTGAGATAATTCAGCATGTGTACGTGAGACTTGTCAGGCTGCCGAAGCACTTAGAGAAATTTGGGCCAAACCCAAAGCAAAGCTATACCTGATCATCCAACCATTAAACAGAGAAATATTTTCATTATCGAGGTGGACATCTGACAAAATAGCTTTTGGGTGACTTAATTCGTATCCACAGCCTCAGAATCTCAAGAAATCTCAGTTCTTTCTTACATAATGAAGGTTGTTCATGCATAAATGCAGGCTGTTTGGTGTGTATCCTGTGTTTCTTACCCGTCTCAAAGAGATGGGTCAGCCAATTGGAATAAAACAAGTCCCTCCACTTCTTACCAATCTTCAGAGTCAAGAGGATGCCAAATGTGCAGGAGGCCTTTTTGTCCAGACGGTTGCTTTGATCTGCCCGTGTGGTTGAGCTTATCAGTTAAAGGCCTCTATTTAATAATTTAATACCTCTTTCCTTTTTTCTTTGTC
>VXAV01005020.1:1060508-1076273 GCA_013399715.1 Alectura lathami | reverse complement strand
TTTTTTTTTTTTTTTTTTAATAGATTAAAAATGGATTACAATATTTTACTGTTTGTAAGTTTTCTTCCTTTGGAAATCGAAAAACTAAGAGGGTGTCAAATCCTGATGCTGCAGTAGAGTCCAGGTCAAAATCCAGTCTTTGGATTTGAGCTCTTGCCCAAAGATTGCAAGGGAAATTACTTTTGTCATTCCTGTTATCTGAAACCAGGAAGTTTTAGGATTTTCAAGAAGGAGTCAGTTTTCAGATATTTCAACCCCAGTCGCAGAAGCTGTTTTTGATAGTTACCTTCAGACTGTAATGACTGATTTTTTTTCAATGATTTAACAGAACCAAGGCAATGTGAGCAAAACACTGAACAACTCTCCAGAGCTCAACTTTACACAGTCCTTTAACTTTTGGGCATACTTCTATATGTAAATTGGGATGGTTTGATTACAGAGGCTTCCTCAAAGCCAGGGGCACTTTCTCTTCTGTTTCTTCTAGCATGCTAGGCATAAATGTCCTTGATCTTCACAAACATATAAGTGGTGGGCGTTATAACAAGCCTCAGCTTGCTGAGAGAAGTCTGTAATACTAAAAGCTATTTTCCAATGTGGATAACAAAATGCTTTCCTGCTCCTTTATATGGTTTTAACAGACTATCAGGGTTCCAGTTCCTCTTAACCTGCCTTCCAGATTTCTTGAAATCAAAGTTGGAGCTGAGAGCTAAACTGACTTAGAGCAGTCTAGACTCTGCAGGTTGTAATCGATCAAAGCTGGTCAGGGCTTTAGATTGTTCTCATACTAAATGGAATCCTATTATTTGAGATACTTTTGTCACCAAAGCTTGGATTCATCTCTCTAGGACTATGGCCAGAGATCTGATTGCCAGGATTTTCAGTTTGTTTCATTTTGCATCTTAATACGGGTTGGCGTATCTTTTATTTTTTTATTTTTCTTGTTAACCCCCAACTGAAAACCTTAGAGCATTCTGGCAGATAAAGTTACCACTGGTCAATCCTAGTGATACCAAACCTGAGACAAAATAATATGACCATAAGTAATTAGCCAAGTGAGGCATTGACAGGTGTGTGAAGGCAGTACATAATTTTTTTTTTTTTTTTTTTCCTCCTCTTTTTCCCCCTGCTCATGCAGCTCTAAGTGAATGTGATTAGCTGATATCTTAGCAGGAATTTCTGCTTGCTTTTGTCAGCTAAGCGTTACTCAGTATATTTTTGTCTGTCAGTTTTTTCAACATGTTCCTATTTTTTGTGGCTTGGTGGATTTTAAAAATTCTTAGTTGCTTGGACTCTCGGACTTGTTGATGCAGTTAGATGCCAAAACCAGATCCATATCAGGCAGTGAGCAGCCAGATCTGCAGATCTTTCTGGAGGCCACTGGTTGACTTGCTGTGTGTCATTTTTATGTACGTGCTCTTTAAAAGTATGCTTACTTTTTAAAACAGCATCTCACTTAAGGAAAGTCATTGTAAAGATGATTTCTGCTACGATCCAGCTGCCTTTGAAAAGGAGGAGAGAAACTTTTGCTAGCTTCTTTGTCTGTTGTTCCTTGTAACTGGAAAGTACAACTAAATTTTCATTTATTCTGCTTTGCGGGTAACTTCTAAGAGTTTCTTTTCAGTACTTATTGGAAAAGGAGCTCTATCCTTTGAGTCCTTTTTTAGGCAGGATGATCCCTACCAGCTTCTGAACAAGATTTGTCCAAGAAAATTAAGCAATTTAGCAAAAACAAATAATAAAGCAGCACATTTTAAATGAACTGCATTCTAAAGGCAAATGTTTTTACCCACACCCACATATATGTTAACATACAGAATTAGTCCTAACCTGCCAAAAGAAGAAAATACATAACACCTTTCAAAGATGCAAATTGACAATTAACAAAACAATAGAGTTCTAGCCTTCCTTTGCTGAGGTGCAAATTGATAATCAGATTGCAATGAAAAGCTGGTGGCTTCTATTTAAAATTTAGTTGGAGATGAAGGCTCCCCAAGGAAGAAGGGGAAGGAAAGGGACAAAGTTCTGCAGCCAGTTCTACACAGGGAAGAACCTGCGTGAGGAGCGCTGTGATATCAGGATGACTGCCATAAACGGTATAGTTTACGTATGATTAATTGTGACGACGGTAATGAGAAGGGAATGGTAAAATTTGGTGATGTTACTTAATTGCAGAGGGCAGAATCTGAGGGGTAACAACCTCTTTCTGTTCCCATACGTATCGTGTGCCCTACAGCAATGTTGATGAGAGAAATTGCAAGCACTGTGTGATAATTTTTCATGTGTGTCGGCAGTCTCACCCTCACTCTGCCCATTAAGCTCCCTCTCGTACATATCCCAGCGTTTCACATGCCCCTGAGCTGCTGCAGGCTGCTACCAGTTTGTTTAATCCCAACTTGCCTCAGATATCTTTCATCCTTTCCAAACAGGAAATATTGCATAATGGCTTCTACTTGAGTTTAAGAGCAAATCAAAACGTTGAGAACCGCCACCAGTAAGTTCCAGTGTCCGATGCTCAGGAGACTGTAGAACAGGGCTTTCTGCTGCGGAATTGTGAGAGATTTCTGTGTTACAATTTTGAGAAGATGTAGGGAACTGATGGTCTGTTTTGAAGTTATCATTTGGATGATAACTTTTTTTCTGTATTTTCCTACTGTCTGATGTATGTTTGTGTGGCCAACTAGTGAAGATGGTGCCTTGTCATGTCTCTTTGTAGCCTGTATTATTTCTACTTATGAATGTTGCTGGCTTTTACTGAGATTTTTGATTTGATTTTAGTTTACCGACAGCTGGCTTGAAATATTGTTTACTTTTTAACATCAAATCTTTCTTGAAAAGTCAGCATTATAGTGTGTCACCTTCCACTACTGAGAAAGGGATCACAGCATGGCTTGGGTTGGAAGGGACCTTAAAGCCCACCCAGCCCCTGCCATGGACTGGTTGCCACCCACTGGGTCAGGCTGCCCAGAGCCCATCCAGCCTGGCCTTGAGCACCTCCAGGGATGGGGCACCCACAGCTGCTCTGGGCAGCCTGTGCTAGTTACTTTATTTGGACAGATTCAGTAGGTCTTGTATACATTCATTTTAATTTTGTTTTTCTGACTTCTTTTCACTTGAAGCTTTGTTACTATGGGAGCTGAATTTTGGAAGAGGAGTAATTTAAGGATAAGACCTTTTTTAATAATCTGAATAATTTGTGGCATTTGACAAATATATCAATGCATAGTCTGGGATTTTTAAGACTGGTTGGAGTATTTTAGACTGTTAATTTGAATCCAAGCCGTGTGATTAAATGCCCTAGATAACTTGGAAAGTTTCAGCCATAATTATACAATTTTAATGAATTTGTTGCTCTTGAAAGTGTTGAGTTGACAGCTGCTGAGGCTGAAGCCCTGGCTCACTGCAGACATGGTAGGTAGGGCATTGTGGAGCTCTGAGCGTGCTGCACTCACAACTAGGCTGAAGACCGCTCTGCAAACACGAGGCTGAGCTTTCCATCCTGTCAGCAGAGAAGCCAGATTTTATTTTGGGGGCAGCAGTCTAGCAGCAAATGCCTGACATCTTCCCCTCGTTTCTGGTCAGCGTTTGTCAGTGTGTGGTGGTCCAGCAGGGTGTTGTCACAACCCTCGTCATGCAAGGAGGGATTGAGACATTTTGTACGCTGGCACTAGCAGCAAGACAACTCTTGAGCCTGCATTCAGGGAATGTATTAATCCCTCTTTCAGGTGTCAAATTTTAGCACCTCTTATGTATTTTGATTAGCGCTGAATATGAGATTTTTATTCTTAGTGGTGTAATGGCTTGTGGCATGTAGATACGGTTTATTATGAACTAGTCGGAGACCTTGAATGTTATCTGACTCCTCTGAAAGCAAGCCCTCTTGAGTGAATGTGGCGTTTGACAAGTAAATAATAGTGGATGGTGCCCTGTGAACATGTTTTAACCTGCTCCGCGTATGTTGTCTTAGCTTCGATGCATGTATTAAAGGATGTTGGATGCAAGAGGTGGGGATGTGGAAGTTTGTCTGTGCATAGCACTCTATTATCTGGCCTCAAAGGGGTATGCAGTCAGAAGTTTGGGGGTAGACTTACTTTTCAAATAAAAGCCACTAGGGGCAGCACTTTTGTCCCTTTTCACGTCTTGTGAAGCCTGTGTGATTTCTGACCCTTTTTTGTTGTTGTTGTTTTCCCCCAGGCTATTGATGTTTAGTGTCGGGCAGGGCAAATCAATCTTTTCTAAGTACTCTTTAATCATAAATCTAGATGTATTAAGGTAGCTATTACCTGGGCAGTGGTAGCCAGAAACAGAAAAAGGCAAGGGGGAACAGTCTAGCCAGCATGGCTGAGCTGTGGTTGGGATCACAGGACTGCTCGCTCTGTGCAGCTTGACCTCAGTGATGGTTTTGGTTTTCTTGGTGAGCTTGCGTGTGTGTGTATATGTATATATATATTATTTTCATGAGAAAGGGACTACTTTAGTGTTCTGTCTAATTTAACGTGCTTTGCAGTGTCTGTTTTGTGTGCCCAGAATGTTTATTTCCTTCAGCTTGCATTTCCCCTCTGGTTTTCAATAAATCTTGGTGCACCTTTGTATCCTTCCCTCTTTTCTTCTCTTTTACCCTAGAGTGTTAATTCCCACCCCCTGAATATCTGTAAAATCAGCATTTTAGTTTTTCCCTCCTGAGCAGCTATTGCCATCAGCTGTTATAAAATAATGGCTTTAGATGTGTCCCCTGTAGTACATTGACCCCTCTGTCTGATTTATCATTAATTTCCAGAGATTTGTCCAGGCTTGAACTAATTCCTTCCCCCCAGGGTTCTGAGTTGGAAAACACACTGGAACCCACCTCCTTGTTCTTTTGTACCTGGGGTATTAATCATATTGTTGGCCTTCTGGGCACATGGAGGCATTCCCAGTATGGCTGAAGATACCCTGAATGTTCTTCGTTGGCTTCTGTTTTATATATGTGTTCAAGCTGCTTTTATCTATTTCTGAGCTTGTATCTTAGCTGCTTGGTGCTGCTTGATTCAGGTGATGAAGAGACTGCCTGGTGTGGCTGGGGTGCACCTGAAGAGCTGAGGGGGAATCAAAGATGTCAGCAGCACCACTGAGTACAAAACACCAAAATACTCCCATGGCAGTGGTGGGAATGAAGGCAAAGGGATATCAGAAGGCTTGTAACCGGTGAGAGTGCTCCTGTGTTACCTGTGCTAGGCACTGTGAGGGCAATGTGGCTTCTTGAAAGTTAAAACCATAAATATCACTAGTCCTTTGGAGATAATTCTCGTGCTGGGGCCCATTTACAATGTTCTGTTCTTTCTTAAAATTGCAACTTTTTCCAGGAAAAGGACTGAAGAGGTTGCTGTGTTGGAAACTGTTCCTTTGTAGCTGAGACTCACTGAACCCTCTGCTTCTTTCCAGTTGCTGCAATCACACACTGTTGCTCAGACTATGATAGCAAGTGTGAGATACCTAAATCTCTGCCTCTCAAGTCAACGTGAGCTGTCAGTGCTGCCACTCCAGAAAAATAAATCCACCCTGACCCTTTATAAATTATAACCCACCTGATACTGGGAAAAAAAAAAAAAGAGGGAGAGGGAAAATGTGAAATGCAAAGTACAATGTGAAAATCTTGATACTGATTTAAATACCTTTAGAATTGCTTTGCACAGTTCCTGGAGTGGTTTAGTCACCTTTGATCACATAAATAAAGTGCATCTGTGTATCTGAGGCAAAGAATAATGAAGTGTGTGTTGCATCGCTGCTTCTTTGCAAACCTGTTGCTAACTAAATTCAGTTTTAATCTGCGAGGAACCACAGATGCATTATCTGGCAGAGCTAATATGTTACAGCAACACAGACAAATAAACATTTTGAAATCAAAACATCAGGTCTGAACTCCTCATGATGCTTGCTGCCTTAGAGACTTCAGACGCTGGCTGTAGCTTAGGCTACAACTTGCTACCTGCCTTGGTGTTGGAAGGATCACACTGCTTCTGATACCTGGTAAAAACTTGCCCAAGTCCAAAGTGTGTCATGGAAGTTTGGACCCCACAGCAGCACTGGCACCTGATAACTTTTTAGCATTGTTTTGAGACTGTGTACGTTTAGAATCAGAGTATTACTGCGGGGTTTGTTTTTAAGAGAGGAATTTACAGATCACTTCAAGGTGGTGGTGGAGAGAGTCTGCTGGAAAGCTGCAGTTTCTGCCTATTTTTGTTAACTGATTCAGGCTTTCGAGGTCATTTAGGGTGGATTGATATGTTCTCATTCTCCGTATGTGCGGCAGTGCAAGGATCCTGCAGATTGCAATAAACGGAGAAAGGGAAGGAGCAGATTGTCCTACCGGAAAGTAAAAGACTTTCAAGATTGTGTAGGTTGTGTAATTTGAAGATCAACATTGCTTATGGTGAACAGATGGAGAGGATGATTAGAAGCTACAAGTGCCCCCCTGTGCTATAGGCCCAATGTCAGATAAACTACCTCTACAGAAAATTATCATTTTCTGAAATTCTAGGACAACTGTAGGTTGCATTCTATGAAATTGAGAGAGAGAAAACTGGTGTGAGGAGGAGGAAAGGTTCTAGACTGTTAACTGTGTGAGACTGCAAACTGCCTCTCAGGAAGCTTAGATTCAAGGTGGTTTTAGTGTCTGGGAATGGTTGGCATTGTTTTTATTAAACTGGGCAAGAGGAAATTCCCATTATTTCAATCCTGGGGTTCTTTGTGGCTATCATTAGTACAAACCAGAGTGTGTTTTTTCCATTTTTTCTTTTTTCTTTTTTTTTCTTTTTAATTTCCCCTCCCCTCAGAGAGGGCATGCTCACCTGCCTCATGAGGTCTAGAGGTGCAGAGCACACATGTTAAAATCTGAGCAGACCATGCGTTTTGGTACATATGGCTGTAGTGAAAGTGCCTGAGAACCTCTGGCTGAGAGTGGTCTACCAGTGCATATACGCTGTAACACAGTGTGCAGTTGGTGTTAAAGGTTGTTTATGGGTTGTGGGGTTTGATGTTGTTTGTGTGTGTTGTTTTTTGTTGTTGTTTTTAAGATGCATTTACCTAGTGAATGACAGTGTTATGAAGCAGTGGACAGTGACTGAATAATAAAGGATGCATATGCACTGAGTTGGCATCAATCTCCTGACTGAGAATGAAGCGTCTTCCTCTGGGCTTGACTGGCAAAACTACCTGCTTGTCATCAGGATCCCAGTTAGAATTGATACTGTGGGAAGGAGGAGCACGTACATTGACAAGGTGGAAAATCCCGTAACTGAGAAAGTACATGCTAGTACCTGGGTAGCACCTGGCAGGCAAAACAGTCAAGTGTCACAGCAAGAAAGCACAGCAAAGTGTCTTAATGAAGTCCTTCATACTCCCTGTGAGAGCTGGGATGAAGATTCTGCTTAGTAAGCAGAAAAACATTGAAATCAGGAGAGGAACATAGCAGTGTATTTTCCCAAGGATGTAACAATCTGAACTAGAACGTGAAGAAAGGGGAGTTTTGTTCATACTTGTGGTTAAATTGATGACAGCTGTATCAGTGGGTTAAAAGGGAAGATGGTCAAGCTGCTCATACAGCTCTCTGGTGCTGATGGAAAGTCTTGTATCACATGTGGAGATCACTTCTTTCTCTAGCCCTAGAAACCAGAGTCACCTCAGGCACGTGTGTAAAACAAGGTCAAAAGCAATGCCTCCTCTAGTCCCACCTTCTTAAAATGCCAACGAGTGGTCATCTCTCAGGGTTGCCAACGAGTGGTCATCTCTCAGGGTTGCCAACGAGTGGTCAACTCTCAGCATCTCAGAGCACGGGGCAGGAGCACCATGTATTTGTGCCCATGTGCTCCAATCCACAAATGGCTCGTACACAGCAGATGCTATTTAAAAGGTTTCTTACCAGTGGGTAAGAAGCTGGAAGTGTTGACATGTATTCTGTGTACTTAAAAGAACATTTTAACTGCTGGCACCCTTTCGCAGCTTATTCTTGATGGTGACAAATGTAATGGCAAGAATATTCTTCACAAGGAGAAGAGAGAAATGGTTGAAATATGATTACATATTAGTCTGTTTTTGCAGTAGGTGTGTTTGTTCATATGTGTGTAAACATACCCTGCAGAACCAGAGTATGCAACAATATGGAAGATGTTACTGACACATGTATATAATGTATGGTATTACATACAGAAACTGTTTGTTAAATGAACACTAAGATTGTGAAGTCAGGCACTCAAAGCATAGGAAATGCCAGAATTAGATTTGCCTGCACAACCTTAATTCAGCCCCTTTGTGCATATGCATTAGGATACAGTCTTTAATTACATGATCACATATCAGACCACTGAAATGATGGTGCTGACAGAATGAGAAGATATTTAGTATTTTTTAAAAATCCTTATTGTCCATGTGGCCCTGTGGCAGGCACAGTCTGCACACATTCAAACTCTATCTTAAAAACAGCAATTCTATAATACTATTCATATAATAAATTGATGTGAAAATTACTAACTTCCTGATGTACTTCTCTGTGATTCTTATCAATATATTATCTGAATATTGTACGTGTTAATTGGTTTTCACAATACCCATCTTCATGATATTGTATCTATTTTACAGATAGGGAAAATAAGTTTTGAAGGGGATGAATACATCCCAGTTCATTCCAGTCCTACCTAGATAGCTACAATTAACCTAAACTCCAATCCCATTCATTGCAGTCTGCCTTAATCTGTGTTCTTATTTGTCAGGGATATTCCTAGACCACCTGGAAGTGTTTGAACTCACACACCCCAGAGGAATGCTCTTCCCATCAGGCTTAGGGAAAAAGCCTAGTATGCCTCTTCTGAAGCTAAGCTGCCATGCATCCCAAAAGGCGAGAGCCATGTGGCAACACAACGACAGAGCTGGCCTGGGCATGGTATAGTTTGCTAGGCGCTTGGATGGACTGGGCTTTCCATGAGGTCACTGATCCCATGTAGATACAGGCACTTAGCCTGATGTTAGCAGAAGAGAAGGTAGCTAGCTTAAGCAGAAGGCATACTTGCTGAAGGTGAGATTCACTGGGCTTGTTCAGCCCAGAGCAGAGGAGGCTGAGGGGAGGCCTCATGGTGGCCTACAGCTCCCTCCCAGGGGGGTGGAGGGGCAGGCGCTGAGCTCTGCTCTCTGGGGACAGCGACAGGACATGAGGGAATGGCACAGAGCTGTGTCAGGGGAGGGTCAGGGTGGGAGCTAGGGAAAGGTTCTGCCCCAGGGGGTGGTGGGCATGGCACAGGCTCCCCAGGGCAGTGGGCACGGCCCCAAGACGCTGGAGCTCAAGGAGCGTTTGGACACCGCCCTCAGACACAGGGTTTGGGTTTGGGTGGTGCTGTGTGGGGCCAGGAGTTGGACTCGATGGTCCTTGTACGTCCCATCCAACTCAGGATGTGCTGCAATTCTAGGGCTCAGTGGATAGAGGGGAAGCAGAGTTTTGTTTGACGAGACTTTTCCCTGCCACTTTTCAGAGGTACTAATGCAGCTCATGCTTGTTCCCAGAGCTGGCCCTTCTTGGGTGTTACCCTTCTAGGAAAAAATGCAATGTGTTCATGTAATTAGAGAGTATTGCAATGTATATGCACAAAGACTGAAAGCTCACGCTTTCTATGGCTAAATTAGGAATGCCTGTATAAGTCTTAAGTCGAGTATTTTGCAACTGTTGAATGCTCACTTTTATTCAGCCTTCTTTAGTAAGAATATTTTTGTAATGTAAAACTGAGGAATAAGAATATTGAAGCTCCACTGCCTTTTCCCATGATTGAGGTCATCATAGGCTGGCAACTTAAAGATATTCAGTAGAAAGCCCTGCCACTTGAGCTGATGGAATAGCTAGCTGCTGGCAGTAGGCTGTTACTGCTGCAAGCATTGTCCAAGAGATGCTTCTGCTAGTAGTTATGGACAACAGAAGATGGATTGTGTTGGCCACAAAGCCACTATTTACCCCTGGCTCTGGGGACAGTGTCCCCTGGCATTGCTGACCCATTCTGCCATGCACTCGATGACTTAGTTTTGTCTTTCTCATCTTCACTTGTGCTTCTTGCTCCTTAGCTCCCACTGGTCATGTGGCTCCTTTTTNTTTTTTGTGTGTGTGTGTTTTAGGTCTTTTCATTGAGTCAGGTTGCTTCATCTGTCTTCAGTTTTAGGAAGCAGGCGTGAAGTTTTACTCTTTCTAATGCTGGTCCAGTGCTAACATCTGGGAGCTTTCTGGAAAGGGCGATTGGAGGAAAGGCTTATGAAGCCTTTGGGGTGAAGCAGGTAGGTTGTCATGACAGGGGCAGATGGAGCATGCCCAACACAACAGGCTCATCACTCTGTTACACTGATTTTCAACAGATCTTTTCTGCAGATGTGCAAACTGAAAGCCTCATCTTCCCCAGACTTAAAAAACATTCAGGTGGGTGATAGCAAAGGGCAAGTCAGGAAAGTGTCACATTCCTGAGACAAACTTCAAGGACATTCAACAGTGAGTTGCTTGACAGACACGGCAACCTGGGAAAAGGCATGTGGCTCAGGTCACGAATGGTACTGCATTATCTACAGGAGTTCAGTTTTTTAAATTTGTATACTCACTGGTGTGGTGGTATTAGCTGCTGCGTTAGCTTTATTATATATAAAATGTATATTTAATTACGCTGTCCCCAGTTAGGAGCAGGGCATTCCTGGCAAAGTGATGGTAAAGCTTTGACCGAGTAGTGGTGCGCTTCCTGGTGCTTCCTTCAAATGAGTGCTTGCAGAGAAATGCAAGCTACATGACGGGGATTTTAAAGTGAGGATGAGAGAACTGTCCTCTGAAGAGGACAATCGTAGAGATTTAATGAGTTACTCCGAATTTTATTTTGTATTTTACTATGGCGCTGGTTGAGCTGACTGGCTGTATGCACCACAGTTGCTAAAATCAGAAATACTGCTTTCATTCGAGGCAGTAGATTCTTGTGGTTGCATCTGAAAAAATTGTCATAACTGAAATAAGCCAAAAAGTAGTAACATTATCAGCGATATCAATTTTCAAAATAATTCATATAAAACTCCTATAATTCAAGCTTTGGGGATGTAAGATACAGCCATATTTGGAGGTTCTAGTCAGCCTGTTGTATTGGTGATTATATACTGTGAGGAGAGAGGAGGATTTGCTTCTCTGCCAGCTTTAATAGAGGCAAGGTAACTAATTTGATTCTGGACACTCTCATCATGAGTTGCTTGAAGGTGTTCAAATTTGCTTATGAAATAGTCCCTTCTGAGCTAAGGAGATGGAAATAAGGCACTAAAAGGCTTTCTTAAGGTGCTTCCATGTTTCTCAGCTCAGAACATCACATTTGATATTAATATTAGGTACTGAGGCAAAGTCATCAGGTAGAAAAGGGAGGAAATGTAGAAATAGTCATTTTCTTATGTGTTTCCTCAGGATGCTATTTTGAGGCTTTAAAAAAAAATTCATGCTTTGCTGATGAGGCTGCTGTAAACTGGGGAAGTGGCAGATGTAATTTAAGTCCCAGGGCCCTGCCCTAGAAGAGGTCCAATACTGGCAGCATACATATTGCTTATATGAAAGCGAACAGATGGATACATTTGGTCAATTCTGCTGGGTTCATATGGAAACTTTCAGAATTTTTCTTACTATTTTGAGTGGAATACTTAAATCTGTTGTATGCTAAAAGTCTGTAGTTGCCCATGGTGGGTGCTTTTGTGGCTTTCAAAGGGAGCATTTCTTACTGGGGATTTGAGATCAGATGTGTTTATCTGCCTGATGAAAGTTGTCCCTCCCCAGCCACTTCCTCCCTCCCATGCTACTGAAGGAGTGAGCTGGATTTTTCTCAGCTTCTGTGCCATGAGAACTGTCAGCTGAGTCTTAATCACGGAGTTATTGCTGGTAGTGAAAATGCAGGAGAGAGAAATCCAGCTTGCTTTTCAGATGCTAGATTGATTGCAGAGACAAGTTTTGGTTATTGTTGGCGGGAGGAGAGGAAGGAGGAGATGGCGAGAACAAAAACATTGTATTTTCTTTAATTAAGAAAAACACTAATTTTCTGATACTAATTCATGCTAAATTCTTGCTGACAGTTTTTGATGTCTCTGATTCAAAAGAACTGAAAGCAGTCAATTGAAGAGAAAAGAATGGTGAATCAAAGAGGAGGGGTGAAGCTCTGTTAGACAAACACAGCTTATTAATGCTTAGTCTGGAGGGAAAAAGAGTGAGATCAGTATATAAAGCCTGGAACTTGTGTTTTGAGAGTCCTAACAGGTTAGTAGGTGTGCACATGAGCAGTGATCTAATAATATATATTAACTATTAGATCAAGGCAAGGATTGAGGTGTGGCTGTCACTCTAAAAGCCTATCACACAGATGTGCAGCATCTGTTATCACCCAGCTGTCTTGTTTCAAGTGTGTAGCATGTAAAAATATACAAATCGAGTTTTTAGACACTGTCAATGACAGCTCTGTTTAGTATTAAAGTTCTTAAAGAAAATAATTCTTGCATTTGGAATTGTGTAGGAAACAGGATACTTTTATCAGAAAGTTTTAGCTCTAAAGCTTTCCAGGAAAACAGTAAACAAAGCAGAGAGAAAAATGAAATCCCTGATATTAAAAGCATTCTTCTATGAAGATTGCAGTTGTGTGAGTGCTTCTTTCTTTTTTTTTCTCCTTTTTTTTTTTTTTTTTAAATGAGATAATTTAGACATTAGAGACAAAAAATTTCTTATTGAAAATGAGGGCTAGAAAAGAACAGCAGAAACTGAGCTCTCTGGGAGAGAGGGCTTGAATTTGACAAAATAATTTCTTCTCTATACCCATCTCATCCTCTTGAGCTACATACTTCTTACAGAGCAACTCTACCCGCTGTTGTAGAAAACGGCTGTCTCTTGGCATCTGCTCTGGAGGTTTTGTTTTGATAGTGCAGGGTTTGGGGATTAACACGAGTAGCCCTATCAAAGTGCAAGAAACGTTCCAATACGGATAGATCCATCTATACTATTTGAAATTGTAACAGAGATTTAAGTCATTTCATTCTCCACTATTCGTCATATTCACGCATGTGGGATGGGCATTAACAGATTGAGGTACATCTTTTCATTTCAATTCTGTAGCAGCGTCTCTATGCAGTAATATTTTATGTAGTAATAATTTTCTTCCTATTACAGATTTTCTAACTATGTTAATGGCTGTAGACTGGCCACAGAGACATTCGTGAGAGCTACCTTTGCAGTGACATTTAAACCATTTATTTGATCTTGCTTTAGCATACCTGCTCATCCCTTTTTTTACTCTGTTGTCGACCTTATGTGATTGAAAGACTCACACAGCATTCTCCTTTAACTTTACAGAGCGCTGTGCAAATTTCTGTGATGTGTTATTTCTGAAGTGTTTGGGATTTGCAGTGTGTACGGTCAGGTGGGTACCCCTTCCTTGACCGCATGACCATGTCTGAGTAGCAGCTACCCAGCAGCTCTGAGGCTGGCTGCTGAGAGCAGCTGTGACTTAGCTGACGATGCTGTCTCTTAAGGGTGTGCAACTGCTGGATATGTACGCTGGCTCACCCAAACAGGAGGTGCTATCCATATCCACTTTTTGTGTATGCTAGTGGAAAAAACAGCAGAAAAAGGGTTGATGGCATGAGGGTTCTGTACATCTCACAGTTTACAATGTTGTAATAATTATCAGTTGTAGTTTAGAGGAACTGAAAAATAGGGATTTGTAGCTGAAACTTGTTGTGGGAGTGCTGTTGGCTAAAAGCCTAACATGTGGACTTTTTGCTTTGTGAGGACATCTTTCATCCTGTGCTTGATGTAGCTTCACCCGTACTTGACCATGTGCAGGAGTGCTCTTGGGATGGGCATGGATAAAACCAATTACCACTGGTAGTATGATTGCTATGACCTGCGTCAGTTTCCATCGGAATCAAAAATCCTAATCTAAATAGTTGTCATAAAATCATGTTAGCAACAAAACAAGGAGAATGAAAGGCAAGGAGTTAACTGAGTTATCTGGAAAAATGTATTTATTAGATTGTTGATACTGATATATTTCATGGAAATAATTTCACAGATTTTTTTTCTGTGGCAGTAATTGTGTAGGGGAAAATGTAGGAATGCTGTTGAATTTTTTACATCAACAGTAACATTCCTATTTGTAAAAATATTGAGAACACTGGATGCTAACATCCTGGAAATGTGTGCATGGGGAGTACCTGTTGCGTTATGGCCCATGTCTGGCAAACCACTTGAAGAATATGATTAATCTTTTCAATTTCTATTGAAATAATTAGTTTTTGCTAAAAGGTAAGCCCCCATGTTTTAATTTTGTCTTTTTCAAAAATGTTTGTGGGATGAAGTGCAGCTTTACTCGCTGTATTTCATGCCTCTCTTCATTTCTCAATCCTGGTCATGAAAAACAGAGTTACTGCCTCAGAAAGTGATGTAAGAAAAAAGACTGGTTGCTTCCTTGGGTCAAGCAGCTGGCCTTAGCGTGCGTTTGCACACAATGTGTTGTTACTGAATTACTGAACTGGATTCTTTGTCCATGCGTAATAGCCTGCCTACAAACAATAATAATCGTGGTACGTGTCACGCTTGGTTCTCTAAAGCACTGAAGCTTATCTGTTGAAGGGGAAAATTCAAAGCAATCATCAGTTCTCCTGAAATTGTCGGTTTTGGTTTCCACATTCATACCAATTTAGTGCCTGGGTCTAATTTTTCCATTATCCTACATCTTATGTACAGCCATGGTTTGCTGTCTGAAATGAGTAGTACAATGATAAGACAAGGGAAAATCAAGCTTTCTGTCCTGGGGGTAAAGGAAATTATATGTAGTTCAACTTTCTCAAGTGACAACATTCATTAGGCAGTTCTACAGACAACTGTATGTAGGCACCGATAAGTTGGTATTTTCAGGGCACTTCCAGTAATAGAATCCTCAACCAGTGTTTACAGAAGATGTTTCCACGTGATTCCTTCATGTGTAGCTTTTAAAAGATCTTTCATGGAAATGTGAAATCACAGAAGGGTAAACCAAGGGTCCTCTCTGACTTTCCGCAAACATACTTTTCTTTGCCTCCTTCTGTTGGACATGTGGGGGTCCTGCTTAATGCTTACTTGACCTGTGCCTACACTGTATGTGATCCCATCTGGTGCCTCCATTAGGACCAGCCTCACCACTGCAGCGCGAAGAGTACCTTAACCATCTCTAGACCAAAAAGGAATGAGATAAAACGCAGAGTTGAAGATATGAGTGTGGCAGGGAAGAGGTAGTTCTTTCTATCGATTTTTATTTTTTTTTCCTCGTATGATTTTTTTCTTTTGTCTTGCATTTTTGGTTTTGTTTTATTTGCTTGGGCAAGTTTCTTGCCATTTACCTTTGCATTTGCATCTCCTATTGATTGGCAATTTTTAAACTGTTTATTGTGCTCTTTTGTTTAGCTGTTCAAGAGCTAAAACAAAAGCCACCAGGCCCTGTGAGGGACACATTTGCATGCGGCGAGCGTTGCCCGAGGAAAAAGTAATTGCTAATGCATATTTATGTGGCACAAATTTGCCATTTGTTTATGCATAAAATTATCAATAGTGCAGGGCGGCCCAGCCGTAGAAAATGGTGACCTTTTTAGCTTAATAAATAGAAATCAGCTGTTATTGTGAAGAGATCAGCCATTTATTCTGTGTTGAGGGACACTGTCGGGAAAATGTAGATTGGTGCTGGCAATATCATTAAATGGAAGGCCAGTGACCCTTTCGGTATAGTCTATTAT
>VXAV01005020.1:1008698-1060463 GCA_013399715.1 Alectura lathami | reverse complement strand
TTAAAAAAAAAAAAAAAAAAAAAGCCACCCCTCCAGACTTCTCTTATTCCTCAGACATATGGACAGGCAGTAGTAGATACTGAGGAGGTAATCTTGCACAAGCCTGCTGGTGGTATTTTTCTAGCAGAAACATGACTTCAAAAAAGATTAATAAAACAACAAAAACAAGGAAAAGCCAGCCAACCAACCAACCAAAAAAGAACACCAACCCCAGAACCCACTCTACTTAAATCAGTTTTGACTGTTTTGGTTTGGAGTGTGTAAAATGACTCAAGCCAGATTATGACTCTTCGTAGTTCACGTCACCACAAGCAATATTCTGTAAGAGTCACAAATTAATCTTAACACTGCCTTCTGAAATGGGAGAGCATCAACTGGAAGCAGAAGGTAGGGTCTTCTCTGAAGACAACAGCTTTTCAAAAACAGTTCAGTTTTTTCTTCATATGCATACAGTTTTTAAAAGGTGGATAAGAACTTGCCAGGTTATACCTCAAGGCAGTGAAGAACCAAATCTTCAGAACAGTTGCTCAGGAGATGTAGCAAAAGTCAGAAAGTCATAAAGAATTGTGCTTCTCCACTAATTCCCCTCAACCTCAATGAGCAGAGCAGGACTTGAAGACTTTAAAAACTCACAGCCGTAAGCCTCAGGAAGTTCGTGTGAAAATGAAAGTATACGCTGAAAACCCCGCGTTCTGTCTGTCTGTCATTCTGTTCTTGTAGTGCACTGCACCATGTGTGACTGGAAGCAACTTTATCCACTCCTCAGGTGAAATACGGAGAGATGTGAGTCACAGTCACTGCAAATGGTTGTGTTTTCTGTATCATTGTGCACTGGGCTGGGCGTTTGATTTTTACCCTTGAGAAATATCCAGTAGATGTTGTGATGGTAGCGTTATATTTCTGAAGGGCTGCGTTAGATGATGAGATAACTGGGCTGGTGTGCAGACAAGGCTAGGTGAGATGAAATCCCGCCTGTTAGCTCTTCCTGGACTGGAGGCCTCAGTAAAATGGGAAAAAGGTGAACAGGATGAAGAAACCTGGCAACTGTGTCACTGGAAGTGGAGGTTGGGGCCAGAAGCAGGACTTCTGTCTTGAAGGCTGTGTCAGTCTGTAGTTTTTACCACTATCAAAGTTCAAGAACAGCTGTTGTTGTTTTTTAAATAAGAATAAAAATCAGTTATATTGAATATGGATCATATATTACAGAATATATATTACCGTACACTGAAATAATGTAGGAGAAGGCTTTGTTAAGAGTGTGTGGGACTGTTTGAGACTTCTTCATACAAACAGCTTCCTCTTGTACCAGCACAGTTCTTGAGTCTCCTGTCTGTGTTTCTTGGTGCATTTAACTCCTCTGTGCACAGAGCTCTTCTGCCCTTGCAGTCATCCCAAACCATGTTGCTGTAGAAACAAAAGCTCTGTAGGACATGTTATGGAAATGGAGGGAAAGTCAAAGGAATAGCTGGAAGTTTACATTTGCTTGGGTTTATGCATAGTTAAGGTGAAATGAAATTTAATTACAGAGTAGGATCTATGTTTCTCCCCATGGCAACAGGTTGTTTTTTTTTTTTTTTGTATGTTTGCTGGTTCTGTCACTCCACTCAGGACCATAACCAACCACCAGTTTCCAGGGTCTTTGTAAACATTTGGGGATTACCTCACCTTCTCATTAATAAACAGCTATAGTTAGATGGCATCTTTATCTTTACAATCAACTTCTTATTTTTACTTAAATTAAGCTTTGTTTATTCCAAGTAATTTTTTCCCAAAGAGTCCGTTGCAATACAGATATCCTCAGCTCTGCTCCTGAAAAAACTTGTTCTATACATCAAAACTCACAGTCAGTCATTAGGCTCAGTTTTGCTTTTTCTTTTTGAACAGTCATAAAATGACCGTTTTGAAGTATGCTATTTGACAGCAACTGAAATGTTTATGTAGATAAAATTAACAAGTAGAATGTTTGAAAGTGCATCGTGTGGGAATAATGGGGGCCCACGCTGTTGTAAACTAACCTGGCTCTAGCTGAGGTTCTAGCTCGGGATATTATTACTGTTTTTACAGTTAAGGTGGTGGTGGTTGTTAGTACTGTTTTTCATCACATCTGTACCTCCTTGGGTGCTTAGGTCTACCTGGGGAAGAGACTGTGCAAAGTACAGAGAAACAGAAAACAAGGCTTCAAAAACCTAGAAATATCTAGGCTTATGGAAAGCCACAAAAGTTTTCTGAAGAGGAGTTGCTTAAGGGAGGAGATTGATCATCGGCACTTGCTCATCCTTGTGTTGTCGCTGACCTCAGTTTTTAGGTGAAAACACAAGAATGAGTAAAATGACTATTGCTTTTTGTTTGTAATTCTGCAAGATGACGCTGTGCCTTGGTTCTAGGCTGCTGGGAAAGACAAAACACGGGGGGAACATTTGCTTACCATCAAGTGTTACGGGTCTGATCTTCCTGTGACGTGTCTTAATTATCTGTGGAGGAACGAGTGGAGTGGGGCTTGTTCTTTCCTCAGCTCCTGGTGTGTGTCTGTTGTATTAATAATGTGTCAGTTAGGGAAGGAAGATAAAGGACAAATTTTATGTTGTGCTAATTAGTTGATGAATGTTTAATAAGATAACCAGACTGACACAAGAGTTAAGCAATTTTTACTTTCTGGTTCTTTGAGATGCTGTTAACCAGGTAGTCTGGTAGGTCCTGCAGATCCCTATGTATTTATTTATTTGTCAAGGAAATTTTGCTGACTTACCCTCACTGAGGACTGACTTTTTTTCCTCATCTTCCTTAACATAAATTATTTGAAAAGCCCATAGAGATACTCATCTTGCTAAGAGCAAAATTTAATGTTTGAGGAAACTTCTGTGCAAAATATAGAGAACAAATTTCTGTCTGCTCATCTGACTGCTCAAAAATAAAATAGGAAATGGAGGTTTGTCTTCAGAGTTCACTTGCATGCAGAACTCAGCACTGAAGCGGGAATGAGTATCTTTTGAAACCTCATCTACCAGCCTGCTCTTGGTGCCTCTTGTGTTCCCTGAGTGCTGTCAGAGCTGCAGGGCTGGCCAAGTAATTACATCTAGTTAAACCGATAGAGAAAGTGCTTGGGTTTAGGTATTGAGGTTACTGACTTCAGAATTTGGTTGTAGGTTTCTGAGTGTTCCTTTATTTTTTTGAGTTCATATTTATTTGTCAATGTTTTTTATTCCAAATAAGTTGTTTCATTAGACTAGATTGATACTAATAGAAAATTACAACACAGTTTAGGGATGCAAGCCTTGACTGCCCTGCCCTGGCCACCTGATGTGGTGCAGACATGGCTCATGTGAACACGGCACATTGAGGCACAGGGATGGTCTCAGGCTGGCTGATGCAGCTGGGTTTGTGTGGTCTGGTTAAATAATGGTAGTACCGAGTCGTTTCAGACCACTGCTCTGATGTGTGCTTGGGAGTCACAGAAAGCTTTTTTTTTTTTTTTTCTCAATTTTGCAACTAGGTGAATTGAGGCACAAAGATAGGTATCAGGAGCCTATGTCTAGGTCAGCCTAGCTCCTACCTCCCACGTGATATGTATCTCAGCCGCAAAAAACTTCTTCCTCCACCGGCAACAGATCTGTGTCCTCTCTTCTGTCTTCAACAACTTAGGAATAAAACAACAGCAGACGCAGCTATAGCAGGTGCCCGGAGACTTCTGGGGTGCATCACGCTTCTGAGCTGTGAGGGATGAGGTGGCGTTTGGGAAGCCGCGCTGCCCAGTTTCAGTGGTTGAAGTTTTGTGGGCTTGCAGCTGCACCTGGGGGAAACGCCACCTCAGGAAACTCAGGCGCAACTCAGAGACCCTTGAGGCAGGGGTCTCAGTCACCGTTTGTGAATAACCCTGCTAGCCACTGGGTGTCAGCTGAAAGTAGAGGCAAATGCAGAGGGCTTCTTGCTCCCAGTCCCGTCCTTGCACCACTAGCCATGCTAAACGGTCTGATCATGCAAGCATCTTACCCTGGTGACATAAAAACAGAATCGGCGAGTACAGGTTAGCTGTTTAAACACTAAGAAAAACAGGAATATGTAGTCCTACCTTTTTTCTAGTTTGAGTTTCATATTGATTTATCATGATAAAAGGTGCCACTTTAGTTCTAATAATGTCTATTTTTCTTTTTTTTCTTTTGCTAGTGCATATTTCTATGGCAGGTTTTACATGTGATATATTTTGGGTCACACATTAATTTACACCAGCCTCTGTTCTGCAAAAAGGAGTTCATGAACTAAACAAAAAGGAATTGGGNTGGGGGTGGGAAGCCTAGCGGAACCCAGGCTTTTGTTTCATGTTTTGGATGCGTTTTCTTTTTAAAATGTTGATGTGCATTTGCTTTTATTTTTCTAGCCTTCCTCTTGCTGATGACCAGGTTCCTGTTTGATCCTGTTTACAAGCTTCCGAAGATTGAAAATAACCCCAACTCCTCTGCATTGGGTAGGAAAACAAAACCAAATACAGACATACTGCAGTTACTCTGGAGGGCTAGCAATATGGAAGAGTGTGTTGTAAAGGAAGAGCTTGTGGAGGAAAAGGAGGAGGTTACTAGGTTACCACAGAAGACATTAGTGTACACAGTTTTTCTCACCCACTCTTTTGGACTGGGGAGGAGGGGGAGGAGTGGGCATATCTGCAAGTGAAAAAGGCTGCTCTTCAGGAGGTGTATTTCAGTGTTGATGCTTAAAGTTCATCTATACTATCCGTTACTCATTCAAGCCACTTTGTAGTTCTATTTCAATATATTCACAACCTCCCAAAATACAGTTTTGAAAGATTTGTAGGGGTTTGGGTTTCTTTGAGTTTTCTTTAGAAATTTGCTAGCAAGATAAAAAATGAATTCCCAGAATTATCATAGATTTCTGCATATGTATGTAATATTTTATTAGTATTGAAGTCTAAGTAGACACATAAGCACTAAATAATTTTATTTACAAACACTTTATAAAATGACATACCTTGCAGTTAGGGAGAGTGGGTGGAGAAAAATTCAGTTAAAAGTTGTTGGCCTGACAGGAGGCTAGCTGTAGGGAATTCCACAGTGCATCACCTTGATCCTGCAGTGGTCTGTGCTTAAGGTGGCTGCCATGAATAGTAAATATTTGCAGAATTATGGGTTCAGAGACCAGCACCTCCCTAAGGTGTGTGCTTTGGTTCTCTTTTGTTCTTTATCTTTCTATTGTGGACTTCAGAAAGAGTGGAAGGTGTGAAACGCTTCTGAGTGCAAAATGATTATCCCCAGGGTTAGGCTGCGCTTTATCCTGACCAGGTTGCTGTCATAGTAATGTGTTCTAGTGTAGTTTGTCCATGTGTGATTCCATGGTTCTTGTCAGGACAAAATCTGTAATTAACTCTGAGTGCAGGTTTATGAAACTAACTGATAATATTCTGATGTAAATCAGTGGTTTTGTGCTTTATAGTGAGGCTTTAGAAACATGTATGAGGTGACAATCCAAGTCATGGCATTTTAAAATGATTGATTCAGATACAAAAAGTTTTATGATTCACTTTCTTCTAAATGTCAGAAGTCAGTTGTGACATTTCTTCCTCTTCCAAGTAAGCTTATCAAAGAAGAAATCACTAATTTGCCAACCAATGCTTAATAATCAAGGAAGTGAAACTTCCACTTGAGAGGAAAAAAAAGTAATTCTTTTCTGAGTTGCTGAATGATTTTAAATAATATAAGCTCTCCATGTACTGGGCAACAGTCTTTTTTTTTTTTTTTTTTTTTTTTTTGAGGCTTTCATTCTGAGAGGGGTCACCAGCCTTTGAGAATGAGCCACTTTGTTGACAAATCTGTCCTCTACATTGAATGACATTAATTAGAACTCTATGCTGCAGATTCTTACCTTTTGATGTGGGTGGGGGTATCAACAGAAATTTTAATAAATTTGATTGAAGATGATTTTAAAAGGTCTGCCACCTGTAGATAAAAATGTGCATTACTACACATGGTAATTACCAAGACTGAAGGCTGTGACATGATCTGTTGACCTTTTGAAATCAAAACACTTACTGTAAAGAAAAAAAGGCACCAATTTCTCCAGGTCTGCTGTAACAGGACATGTCTGTTGGTATACTGTAGTAGATCTAGGGAAAATGATACTTGGGATTATCTGTTAGACCCAAGTTTCATGTGTTCTCCTCTGCAGGCTTGTAAATCTCTGATTTTGTATGTGAGAGATCTTTCTTTTGCCTAATGAAATTGCTAAAAATATTCAGGTGTTTGAGACAGGAGCAAAACATCTCTGAGCCACCCTACAAAAATAAACTAGATTTGTGTGTGCAGGATGAAAAAGAAACAGATTTCAGCTTCAGGCTTTCTACAGGGGCGTTTGCAATGAGGGAGGGGAGGAATAACCCAGCAACTATCATTGTAGAAATTATGAAAAGCACTTTGATGGTCCTTTTGAAAGTCAGTTCACCAAATGGGGGCCTAAGCAAAAAAGCCTGAAAGGCAACTCGGACCTTGCTGTTAACAGCCAAAGCCCATCGCTGCTGTTTGCAGTGGGGAATGAGTGCTTCTGCGTGCAGTAATGGTGAGAAAAACTGAAGGGAAATAAAGGATGCGAATGAAGGATTTTCTGTTTTCGTATGAGTACTTGGAACACCAAGCAGCAAAGCAGCAGCAATTTTAGCTGAGCTTAATGTAATAGAAGACCATTGCACCCAAACTGTCTCAGCAGAACTTCCTGCATAATTAGATTGTAAATCTTCTCAACTGAGGAAGTTTTGCCCAGGGTCAGATTGTCTAAGTAATAATCCATTCTACATAAATTAGAAGATTTGAACTGCTGGGATACCTTATTACATTAGTTTTTTTTATTATTATTATTCCTAATATAACTAAGGAGAACAAATGCAACAATTCTTTTTCTTTTCTTCTTTTTAATTATGTTACATCTCTTTAACTTTCGATTACCTCAGAAGGCCTTTCCTGTAGGTTTTTGAATTTTTTTTTTTTTTTCTCCTGAGCAATGATGATGAAGCTGCCATCTAGGCAAATTAATACATTTTTAATATACTTTAGAAAGTGATACCAGCGAATCCTTTGGCCACCAGATTCTGTGGTATCACTTCCTCAGCGAAGCATTTACTAAGAGATGCTACCGCTCCGTAAGTGTGCTTGGTTTTTGTGTTTCACCTCACACTGTGACTCCTTTGTTCTGCAAAGAATAGAATTGACATCTTCAGGGTAAGAATTAATGGATGTCAATTTACTAATGGCTAAGTTTTAATTCAATTATTTTCTTGAGGAAAAGGAGATTGTGGGTACTTGACTTGTATATACAGATGTATGTAGAAGTGACAGGGGGCTAAATCCTGAGGTCATTTTTCAGTCAAAAATCACCACTGGGATTTCAGTATTTGACCTACAAAAAGAAAACAATTGGTGGTGTAACACCAATTAATGTGACTTGTCAGTAATGTTTTTTTTTTGTGGTACATCTGACCTCCACTGCGAAATGGAGGACCGGTCGACTTTTCAGGAAAACCTATACTTGGTTTTGCAGGAGATGTATTTTACAGTAGGTCTGGAGGTTGTTGTCATATTTAAAGCCATACTTAAGAAAGGAGCATATTACTGCTTCAGGGCTGGGCTCTCAGGATCTTTGTGTGTACTCACTATTCCCAAAAACCAGGGAGAGGGGATGCAGAAGGACGTGCGCAAGTGCTCATGGTGCTGCAGGCGTCCAGTTCCTGGGGCTATTCTGGGGTTGTGCCAACCCGACAGCTCTGTGAGGTGCGTGTACTGGGCCTAGACCTGCACAATGGTACAAATTTGCAGGATTGCAAAATCAACTTGATCTAGATTTGCGGTGATTTTTTTGGTCATAATGTGCTTGGGTTGAGGCAGTTTACAGACAAAGAAAAACCTGTATAATGGAAAGGTTGGCTTCTGTTAATGATGTGTTTAAACATGCGTCTCTTCTTACTGAAAATTCATGTGTAACATTATCATAATTTACTTTTTAGAAAGAAAAAAAAGGAAACTGTCTGAGGTGGGGAAAGTATGAATTCTCTATTTCCCATCCTGGTGCTTAAGGGTAGAAAAATTAGAAAAAAACAAAGTGGATAATTTTTGGATTAGAAAAGTGAGGAGTATTTTGATTACCTGGTGCTTGATCAGTCTGCTCAGCTAGCTGGTGACTCTGTGCTCAGCTTACTTGGCACAGCACTGGCAGCTGAAGGCAAAGCTTAAGTTCTGGTGAAGACGTGAAGCGCTCTCATAGAGGTCCTGCAAACAGAGGTACTCTCAGACAGGAGCCACCCTTCTTTGAACTGCTGTGCAAGGAACAGATTTCAGCATCCTTTTTTATTTTTCTCTGTTGCTGTGAGATCCTAGTGGCTGTGGAAAAGGAGTGCCACTTCAGAAGCTATGAAGGAAAGAAACTGAGGATCTGTGAAAGGCCTTTGATATTTTGGGAAAACACCAAAGTGTTCAGGTGCCTCTGGAAACATACATGAACAATGGAAGTCAGGAGATAACTCAAGGTCAAAAATAATGTTTTGAAATCCAGACTTGCTGCCATTGCTGCCATTATAATCCTTATAAAATCATTTGTGTGTGTTTAAATTGTTCATTGTTGTTATTATTTAGCAGCAAATAGCAATGTCTTTTCTCAGGAACTCCAGAAATAAAGAAAATCAGAAATCAGACCTCCAGACTACTTTTGAGGCAGAAATAATCCAACCATTATTTCTGGTGTAAAAGGTTTGTGAATAGCATCATTTGCCTAGAAGCTGTTTTCCAACCTAATAACTCCCGGAATAATGACCTAAAACTGTTTCCAAGAGGATTAAGGCCCATATAACTATTAGGAAGTGTAAGTTTTTGAAAAAGCTTATTTCTGATTGGCTGAGAGGTGAGTTTTGATTTAGGTTAAAGCTGCTTGCTTAGGAGAATCAGTTTCAATCTCTCTGAAGTCAAAAGTGTTGAAGTAATCCTCTGGAGAAGGATTGTCTGAGGGCTTTTATGTGTATATATAAAATATGTGTGTGTATATATAGATACTAGTTATTGCTATAATGACCTCAAAGATGGTCATTTAGCTGGGTGTTTAATCCATTTGGGAGGGATGTTTTAATCTTCGGCTTTAGTTTGCCATGGGCAAAAAGCATTCAGAATGGGCTGAGATGGCAGCTGGACACTTTGCGTGTTGGTTAATCATCACCTCAACACTCTTCACTGGAGAGACCAGAACAGAGGATTTCCCATCTCCCATGGCATTGGTGTGGTTTTAAGGTTGCACACACGTTATGTGTGCCTTGCTCCTGTTCATGGCTTTATTAACTAGTGTCCTGTGTAAAGAGGAGGGAGGAGAAAATTTGGGCTCGGAGTGACTTGGGAATATCTGCAGCACAGGGGTCAGGCATTAACAGTCGGAAGATCCATGGACTGCGGAATCCTTTTGATAGAAGTGCAACTCAGTGAGTAGCTCTTTAAATTGGCAAAACTTCCCAACCGTGCATCAGCGGACTGGTGACAGAGGTTTGCAGAAGGAAGCAGGTGAATTCACGCTGAAGTGGCTGTTAACCACTTTTGTTTCTCCCCTTTTTGAAATAATCGGGGCTAATGCTGTGCCTTCTGGCAGGATCCCCAAAGTGTTTCAGCAGATCTCACTGAAGACCTGAAACCACCCGGGAGTTCAGGCGGCTTTCCCCTAGGCTGCCTTCACTGACTGCAGCCAGGGTTGATTTACATATGTCCCAAGACCACAGTCATGTAAGGAGGTGAGAATAAACATCTGGCATTAACAAAGTAAAATAAAATTGCTTTAGTTATGTAAGAAACTACTGTCACCAGTCATTTGGGAATCTGTAATAATACGCTTGTGCTGTATTAAATCTGGCTTTGGGTAAGTTTGGTCTTGTGAGCAATGTAAAGGTGATTTAGCAAACCTTTTTGCCTTTTTTTTTTTTAAAAAAAAAAAAGTGCCAGTTTTGAGAGACACAGAAGTCATGAAGTCAACATTTAAAAAAAAAAATTCATGAAGGATTTAATCAGCGATGCTGCTTAGCGCACAGCTGAGCTGGGCCCTGTTTAGAAAAACTCACTTTAATAACTTTTGCATTTGTTGATTATAGCCACAATAGAGAAAGGTGAAGAAGTGTTTGCTGATCAGGTCTGTGGCCAAATTCTTACTTCTGATGCAGGATACACAGTGGAAAAAATTTGCATGTGCTTATGAAAGATTTTTCTGGTTCTATGTGTACTATAAATATATTCCACATGGCTCTATACAAAGCTCTCTGTTATTTCAGTAAATCACAAGCTACTAAGCCAAATCCAAAGAAGGTGAAGCTCTGAATAAAATTCTTAAACATTTTATGACTTTGAAACTCTGTTTTAGGATTCATTTGCTTCATTAATAAATTTGTGGCTTTGATGGTCGCAGGAAAAATTTAGTGGAAAAAAGTCTTTTCACAAAATGTTCTTGTTGCAGTTAGGCTAGTAGACAAGGAGAAGAAATTTCCTGTTTGTTTTCAATATTCTTGGTTTCAGTTGTAAACTGAGAATATATAGTTTTAGTTAAAATAAATTCTTCAGGGAATACTGTTTCTGAAGATGTTATTTGATGATCAAATCTGGCAAAACTTCTTGTCTAGTGTGAATATGGGTCTTTCTTGAAGGAAAAATTCAAGGAAAAATCTTCCAGGAAAAATTGATGTTCCCTCCATTCCCAGCTGTGGGACCAAGCTGCAGACAACCTGCACACGACTCTGTCTGGTGGCCCTGCACCTCCTCAGAGTCTCCCCACGTAGCACTGAGATGAAACCTGGCTGCTGGGTGGCTCATTTCCCCTTGTGTTTTAAGAACTTTGAATTCCGGAATTTGAATGTAGAAATGTTAGAAAAGAGAGTGGAAGTGGAGGAACAGGGTTTGGTAAACCCAAGTAATAAACTAACTAAGAGTAGAACTGTATTGATATCTCTCTTCTGCAAGTGAAAGGCCGCTCCAGTTTTCCCCATTTTTTTCAATCCCCAACCAGCATTGTACCAGAGTCAAAGGAAGCTGAGTGAATGCCTTTTCTTTTTCTCATCTTTTTGTTTTGTTTTCCAGCAGCAGCTTGATGTTTCCAATGTAAAGTGCAGTTTAGTTGTCAACATTGGTGAAATAAATACACTATGATCCCATTCCGTTGCTTGTCCCTTGTACACAGTCAGAATTATGCTGCCTTCTGTATTTTTCCCCCCCATGCACAGGCTTGTGCTCTATCACTGCACATTGAGCTAGTGAACAGTCTGCTCCCTGCTGTGCATCGTCTTGTGCAGTCACTAAGTAAATGCCAGTAGTAAGCCAGGCTGGGGTCATCGCTTACACCTGTGACACCATGGTGGCGATTATAGGTTTGGGAAAATTTTAGGGCAGTGATACTGCACCATATGGTCAAGGGAAGTATCACTGGGGTGTAGGGCTAGGTAAGCAAGGGGCAGTAACAGGAAAGCTGAGCTTTTGGGTCTTACACCCAGGTTTCGGTAGCAGCAGTTAGAACAAGTATTCTGCATCTTTTTTGCTCAGCTAAAGGGCAGGAAAAAATATATCAAAGAATACTAGCATCCACTGAAGATGCTCTTCAGTGAAGCTCCATAAACTCAGCTGAATGGTAAAACAGAAAGACAGCTTTTGAGCAGCCCAGTGCTTTGTGTGCCTTCCTCCCCAGAACTGGGCACCCGGGGGCGAGGCTCACACCCTGACTGCTGGGTCCCCGCCTCTCTGCGCATCTCCATTGGGGTGCCCGTGGGGCAGCACCCGGAGGCAGTGCTGCTCCTTGGGCTGGGAGCCTGCACACGGGGAGAGCCAGGGCTCCGGCAGCGCCAAGCTGGGAGACAGGAGAGCCGACGGCTTCAATATTTGCACCTTTGAAAGGGTTAAAGCCGAGGTGCTCCATTGTATTAATGATGGTTGTCTCTCTGCAGAGCCCATTGGGCTCTTTCAGGGGCCTCTCAAAACAATGAGTGCAGTGAGGCTGTTCTGTCTAATTACTCCAAGACAGGGATGCTAAAGAGGAATTAATGACAGTTGACAAGTGCAATTAATAATTATAGCAAAGCCGGGAGTCATGCAGCAGGCAGATGACAATAACAGGGTAACTGTACATGACAGCTTTCATCCGTTCCCCCCCTTCTTTCTTTTACCCTTTAATGTGAGCTGCTGCACGCAGCCGGGCCGCGCTGTGTGCTGACAAGGAGGGAGAAGGCGCTGAGATCTGGTCACTTGGCCGTGGCCGAGTTCTCACCTCCCCTCAGTCCCTCCTTCCCGAAATAAATAAAAAAAATAAATAAAAAAACAACCGACAGCACCAACTTAGCAGCACAGGCTTCTGTTAGCTTTCACGGTCAGGTGTTGACAAGACTGCTTAAAATTCATGTTGGGAGATTGGAAGGAGAAGGGGACAGGGAAAGGCAGCAGCAAGCTGGAGTTGAAGTGGGATTTCCATATCAAAGGCCAGGCCTTTGGCTCTGAATGGTAATTAAAGTACCCAGATTTCATCTCCTTGGTCAGCTCATGAAAAGGAAAAAAAAATTAGAGAGAGGATTTTTTCACTCCCTTTAGACTACAGTACAGCAAGCAGTAAATTAAATGAAAGTTGAGCTAAAAGGTGCCTAACGCTTCAATCTTTTGCATCTAATAGAATCTATGATGTTTTTAAAGCATTTATTCAGTTCACATCTTCATCTTGCTGTGATTATAAAGGATATCATGTCTGCTTACATTTATTGGGCACACATCTTGGCCTTCCCAGGGTTGTAAAAGGATTTCACTTTGCATTATGTTGCTGTTGTGTTATGGCCTTTCAGTTAATAATAATTAAAAAAAAGGTGGGGGGAGAGAGAGAAGAAAAGGCACATTTCTCTGTAACTCCTAACTGTTCATTGTAAGAACCACCAACACTGAGAACCAAATAAATGCAAATTTAATGAGGCATGGGGGACTGGTAATGAGATACAGCAGCCTCTCACCTTGAGGTTGCTGGTTCAGACCTAGGCCGGGGCGCTATGGAAAGTGGCCACAAGCCAGCAGCCACGTGGCAGTAAATGTGCAATGTTTTGTCACCTCGATCCGGTTCCCAGTGGTACACAGTGAAGAAATGAGCTGGTGGTCCCTCTTCAGGGACGAGGACTTTGTCAGCTCTGGACTTCCTGCCATTCGCCTGGATCCTGTCAGCACTGTGCTGTAAAACAAGGCACCCAACCGTCTGCTCCTCCTTGGCTGCCCCGGCTCCAGGCCTCCCAGAGATGCACCAAGGTCTCTGGAGCCATGGATTTCACCTTTTCTGGGCAGTGAGTGAACACCCAAACCCTGAGCAACAAATGTTGCTGGTGTCCTGACTCCCTTCCAATTTTTCTTTAGGCCTGGGCTTGCCAAGCCTCCTCTCAACACCTTGGACTCCTGTCCCTGGGTTTGCGCCTCAGCAGACCCACAGTTGCACCCTTGGGCCCTAAGGGAAAAACCAGTTCAGCTCTTCTCACTTCTGCTCTGTTGCTATGGCAGACGGAGAGGATCTCAGCCTTGGGTTTCAGAGCTGTGTGTGTATAATTAAAGGTGACCAGGCTGGGGCTTGTTCACCTGGGGGCTGACTTAGAGCCTGCTACACTCACGGGAAAGCATCTCCTGGCCCTGCTGGATGCTGGATCCAGTCCCTGAGTTGAAACCCTGCAGTCTGGACGTTTTGGTGCGTTTTCCTATAGTCATATCCCCACGATAGCAAATGTGGGCCTTCTGACATGACTGTTTTCATTCAGCACGTTACAGATGTGGGCAGTGCAGGTGGTGTCCTGTTTATATTAACATAGCTGCTGTGATGGAAGGTGTGGGAAGGACTTCTTGAAACAGAACTTTGAATAGTTTAGGTGGAAATCTGAAAAGAGGAAAAAAGTCAAATTACTGTTGCTGTAACAAATAGCAAGAACTTAAAAATGAGCTAAACTAAGTATTCACTGAATGCAGAACTGCTCTGAACTTCAGAGATTTTCAATTGTAGACTCATATTCTAAATACTGAGACTGTTCTGCCTCTTATTCTCTTTTTCTCCTTTTCTTGTTCTTTCATTCTCTCTTCCTCTCTTAAGGCGCACTCTCCTTTCCACCCCTCAGCTCAAGTGCATCATTTTCTGCTATTGTGTTAAAAAAAAATCTGCTGCAGGGGCTCTGAAATGAATAAAAATGTAATCCTCAATGTGCCATTGTGCACTCTCATTTGTTTTTGCTGTATCGATTTATCAGCAGAGGGAAATTACTCGCTGGAAGAGAGGATGCCAGTCAGAATGACATTTATTTCATAGTACAAGGAGGCTCACCAGCGTGTTTCCATGTAACCCAGATATTGGAGCTGTAAAAGGGCTTGTAACAAGGTTTAGTGCTATGATTAGATCGTGTGGAACACCTTGCTTTCATAACAACAGGCACTTGGCTGGAGCCAAGGCCTCAGGTTATGGTCAACTTTTTTTTTTTTTTTTTTAATTCCTTTTTCCTTAATATGGACTATCTGGTTTGCACCCCAAAATACTTCTCTGTTCAAAACTCATGTAAAATTGTGGAAAGTCATTTTGAATTTAGAAAGGGTCTTGAACTTTTCCTGTCACTGAGCTGAAAGGAGAAAAAAAGATATTTACTTATTAATCTCTTTAGCTTTGTGCTTCCTTGCATTTCTAGTGAAATAACCCAATGATTTTAATTCACCAAAGCAAATCTTTTCCTCCAGTGGTTGTAAGCTGCAGTTGCTTAAGGCTAACAATCACCTGTAAAAATGAAGCATATTCCTTACCCCAAACTGTGTAATAGTTATATATGTGTTGCAAATAAAGATAGGATTCAAGAGGCCGAATCCTGGCCACAGTGTTGGTTTTTGGCTGCTGTTCCTGGAGAGTTTGTGTCGGGGGCTGTGCCGTGCTCGCTTGCAGCCAGTGTCCGTCGAGGTCTGCAGCCCCTTTTCCACAGCATCAGTTGGCTCCAAGGGAGATCCCTAGAGCCCAGAACGGGCCTTTCTCCAAAGGACTGCTCTTTAGCAAATGGTTATTGGCTTATCCTCTGCAGCATTTCATCTACCTTTGGAGACGTTCTGTCAGGAGGCATTCTTAAAAGTCTTGACATATTTATGGCTATTTAAGAACCTGGGCCTGGAAATAACCTTCTGGGTTGTCAAGCTCTTCCTCCTAGCATGGATATTGATAGCATATAACCTTCATTAATTTCCTGTGATTTTATTTATTGGCATAGATGTAAAGTTGTTGCTCATTTCTACATGTCTGTAGCTGTCCCTCTCTGACTTACCCCAGGTCATGAGTTCCAGCAGTGTTGTATGGCAGGACCTTTGGGATGAGACATGCCATGTAAGCTGGGGGCTGTTCCTACCCTGAGCTGTGACGTTGGCAGGGAGCCCACGGCTCCTGGCTATGGCCATGGTGCGTGGAAATGAGCGGCGAGGTGTGGGGAGTTGTGTCTGCAGTGAAGGTTGCTCGATGCTTTCCATCCTAAAACTCTTCTGAGCTGTTTATAGCTTTGCCAAATGATTTCAGCTTTGGCTGATATTTTGCATTTTGGGTGTTTGCCTCAGACATTTAAAAAAAAAAAAAAAAAAGAAATTTTCAGCCAAAACAGTTCAGCTGTTCCAAAGCTGAGCGAAAAATAAGTTGTTTTGCTTGTTGTTAAGAGCGTTCTTCCCACTGTCTCGATAGGAAGCTCAGCTCCCAGGTTCCATGGCTCTGTAATGCCAACCTCTTTGCATCTGGCAATTTACTGTAACTGGTTTAGCTAACCTCGGGAGCCCTTTGCTGGATTGGAACCAGGCAGGTCTCACCCAGTTAGGGTGAGCAGAGCTAGAACAAGTCAGCCAGTCTGCCTACATGGCTTTTTCCTGCTTCATACAGAGGATAATGCTGTTGTCACAATGTTATCCAGCTGAGCTATGACTCCGGCTGAATTTGAGCTGCAGTTAGCTGGGGATCTTTGCTAGCTAAGCTTGACCTGACCTGAACTGCTTCTTTCTAGTCTAGATGAGATGTGTTATTTTCCTCCTAAAGTTCAGGTCAGACATACAGCGAGAGTAAAAGGGAAAGAGTAATACTGGACTGTGGTAGAGAAATGAGATTGAATAAGTGCCAGTCAGAAGCAGAGGACGATGCTGTTGCTTTTGGTACAGCTGGGAGCACGCACACGATTCCATCTGATGGGACTTGTTGCAGCAACAGGAGCGCAGCTCTTCCCTGCAGCGACGGGCACCTGGTATTTGTTGGAGACTTCCCCTTCTGAGTGCAGGCACTGACCCTGTCAGGAGAGAGGAAGTTAAAGGTTTCCTTCTTCTGCCTCACTGAGGTAGTGGAAGACCAATGAGAGGAAGTAATGCTCGTCTGGGGAGCAGGACATGGAGTTTGTGAATACGTGGACCCAGTGAAAGGAGGTCTTGGCATACCAAGGACTGAGGAAGTCCTGAGGTGGCTTGGAGTGGCCGGAAAATCATTGGGGTAGTTGTGCTGATCTGCACTGGGGAAAGGTGATATTGTTTAGGAGCTATCTCTTTGGTCATACATTAGGTGGTGGGAAGGTTGACTGTTTTTCTTTGTTTGTTTTCTGCATACCCAACCAGCTATATTTGGAATGAAATACGGATACTGGTAACAAACAGATGAAAGGAAAACAAAGTTGAAATGGTGTTGTTTAAAAATAAATGCTTTGGTACCATACAGTCTAAAGCTATTTAAGCATATGGAAATGTATGTAAAATCAATATACTACTATGTCATTTTTTGCGTCAGAATCAGTGAGTGTCTGCGCTGACAAAATGGCATGCATTACCTTTCCCCATCTGTTCCAAGCACATTGAGTAGTGCCTTGAACAGCTTTTGCAAGTCATGACATAAATACACAACTGGATGGTGGAATATAGATAGAGCAGCAATTGAGTGGAACCTTTTTTAAAGGAAAATTATTTTAATCCTTTTCAGGTTAGAAATTAATTAAAAAACAAAAAGTTTGGAGTATTTAAATGTAGTAACATTTAGCAGCCATATCCATGTTAAACATTTCTCCCCACCACTATATCAGAAAATAGCTTCCAACATGGATAAAATCCAAAATCAATTAGTTCAGTGTAAGTTTTTTCAAATTTCATTGTTAGTTTTTAAAGAACATCTTCCAGATTGTCTCTAAACTTTGCGTGAGAATTAATTTAGTTAGAAGTTTCTTCCCACTTGCATATTCCAGCCTCGATGAGCTGCAGATTTACAGAGATCACCAATAAAAATAGTACCATTAATTCCCACGCGGTAGTACCTGAGTAGATCTTCAAATGTTGCTCTGTAAGTGTTGACATTGTTATTGCCTTTTTAGCAGAGCTGCTTGTGCTTGATACATAGCAAAACCTTACCACTCTCCTTTACCTGATGGGCATTAGATGTCCATCCACATGATTTTTAGTAATGAGTTTACATTTGTATAAAAATGTTCTTCTAAGAAATACACAGAAATGAAAATGTCTTCTGATAGACATGCAGAAGGCTTAGGGAGGTAGCTCGCTATCTACACCCTATGCTAAAATATAGGACTCTCTTTACATGCCCTGGGGTGATTGCCCTTTCTAGGGCAGAGTACTCACAGTCTTTTAGGCAACCTGCAGGACCACAATTTCCAGCTTCTTCTCTGCGGTTTCCTTTTTATCTGTGTAACCTGAGTATAAGTAATTTCATCAACTCCATAGTTTTGTAGCAACACTCCTGGTAAAAATCAAGGTACAACAGCTGCTGGTATGCACTTGTCTTGTCCATCTGCGTAATCAGAAGGAACCTGGCTGTGCAGAAGTGAATGTGTGAAATGGAAGCAGGTTAGAGAGTTTAAAACCACCTTTGTTTTTCTTTGTAACATACTGCGCTTCTGCAGAAGCTTAGTGGAGGAAGAACCTCAGGTACTAGATAGGTAAGTGCTTGTGGAATAGCTATCCTCTCTATGTAACATTTTTGGCACTTGCTGAAGGACTAGGAGAAAATAATGGGAGTATGAACAAGCAAATTATTTTGGAAAAATTCTCTTTAAAATCCTAATGTGGTTTGAGGACCTCCAAATTATTAACGGATTCTGAGGCCGAAGGGGATCAGAGGAGCGTGCTTCTAATCCGGGTCCTCCTATGGCAGCGGCCTTAAAATAAATCTCTAATTTTCTGCATCAAAACGAATGAAATGAAAAGTTTTATACAGGCACAATTTATACAGTCACAGGTTATTATTGTGACTTTTATCCTGTTATTCTTTGCTTATTGTAAGGTAATCTTTGGAAGGTATTTGGAGCAGGAGCCAAAAGCAGTGGAAGACCTGCCTTTTGAAGCAGAGCTAGAACCATTAGTTGGAAAATCTCGCGCTGTGATGTTTGTTCATCTCTTCACCATTGCTGAATTTTGCTTTCACTTGCAAGTGTGAACCAGCAGATTAGACCCTTCCAAGGACTCATTCACTGTGAGGTTTTGCAGGTGATTTCAGTTTAATGCAGCCAGATAATTGTAGCCCTGGGGCTTGGCTAGGTTATAAAGCTGCTAATCCAGACAATATTATCCGATCACATGTTGTGCTTATATGGGAGACCTCTGCCTTTAATAGTCTCTCCCCGTGCTTGTAAGTGGTTTTTTTTAGTTTCAGCAGCCCTATAAAAATGAGACACAGGCTAAGATTAAGCTCTGGAACAAGTCACTAAAGTTATGCAGTGCTTGATTATATGTGCTTTGTACATGTAGTGCACATAGCGTGTGTCGGCTAGCTCGTGATGCTAATGTGTACATTCACCTCCCAGTTGAAGAGTATGCAAGGTGGTAGGCATTGAAAACTCTGAAAAATATGTATTTGCTAGAGGCCCACATGGAGCTGAAGCAAATGTGTGGTATTGTTTTGTAAGCAGTTTTGTCACTTAGCATGATCAGAAAACAAATATTTTTGTTACAAGTGTGTAATTGTCAAAACAAACTTGTGGTGGCAATACATTGTCTTGAAAGAAGGTTTTTGGGGGAGAGAAAGGAGGATAAAATTGAGTATCAGTGTCAAATCCAGACCTCTCATTTGGCAATGTTGTTTGTTCACCTTTAGTGAAACTTTGCTTAATTCATTTCAAGAGAGGCAGTTCTTGTAAGCTTGTCAGCCAGCTCTTTCAAATTTAAGATGTTGATATTGGTCGTATGAAGTTGTAGATTAAATCTAGAGCCCACCACTGTCTGTGCTGAAGAAAAACACAGCTTGCTGTCCCAGTGTTTGTAACTACATGAGCAAGATACAAAGTGGAAGGAGAGGCTGAATTCCTTCCAAACCAACCAGCAAAACATGCCCCTTAGGTCTGGTGGAATTGCTGTGGGTGAAATAAGAAATAATTACGAAACTGAGAGCAACATTGGGCTGACATTTTAGTGATTCAGTGTGTTACAGATGGAAGGAGATCTCTATTACTGCTAAATTTATGAAGTCCCATTGCTTCCAGTTACTCCTTTGCATGTCACTGTCGCTGCTTAAGCTGGCTGTGCACGCTCGTGGTCTGAGGAATAAGGCTGGCTCTTCAGCTTCTCAGAGGGTCTGGCTGCGTGATGTGCCCATAAGAGCAAGAGTGCTAGGCTTTCCCCTGAGGAGGCTGCCCCCGATGTTGTGCTTTTATTTGTATTCTTATCACTGGATACTATGTACTCGTGTAGCCACTTTGAGCTCTTTATCAACAAGTGTTTGTAGGAGGCAAACTCTTGGAATTAAATGAAGTAATTAATCCATTTACGCCTGTTGTACTTGGGGTGAGGAAAAAAAAAAAAAAACCTACGAAAAAGCCCCCATGAAACAACAGCAACAAGCAGAAAACCACACCGCTACAACCTGCCAGCTAGAGCTGCTCCTCAGGCTTGAGCCTGCTTGGGTGCTCATTTGACCATGCACTGCACGGAGCCACCTTACCTTCAGCCCCTGGCCTAGTATCAAGCCTTGTTCTCCCTTCTGCTCCCAGAATAAACAGGAGAGTGCCTCTTCAAAAATGCACTGAGTCGTGTTGCTGGTATCTCCGGAAATTGTGATGGCAGCAGAGAGTTAGCCTGGAGTAGTAGAAATCAATTCACTGTTTTGGGCAACTTTTAGGCTTGAGCTAAGTTCAAGGAAGAAAACGAAGTACAAAACTGTTAGGATTTTGTGGTACTACAGTCTTTGGCTATCTGTTTTGGTAATTTTTTTTAGGGAACAAGGGAGACCCAACACTTTCCTCATAAAATTTCTGCTGAACGTATTCTAAAAATGGTTTTAATTATAGGCAGTTGTAATAAGCTCTGTAGTGTTCACTGTCTCGGTCTTCGCAAAGACTTTACAAGTTTGCTTATGCATCTAAATAGTTCTTCCAGCTTCAGCGTGGCCATTGGTGTGTGCAGAGTTGCACGCTTGCTGAAGTCTCTGCAAGATGTGAGCCTAACAAATAACAGGTTTTACACTGGGGAATACTAATGTCAAATGTGTAATTAAAAATCTTCAGGACAGGCATTTTCTGAGCATGTGCAGTATCCTTTTCATGAACCTCAGGATATCAGCTGGTTTTGGTGAAAAACACCAAAAGCAATTACCCTGCATCTTAGAGGCTAATAATAACTGAACCTTTTGGCAGATTTTGTGGTGGGATGATTTCCCGTCTGTGACACTAGCCAAATGAATTAATAAAACAGATTTAAAAAAAATCACTTATTCTAACACAGTCATTTTATGGACAGAGGTGTATAAAAATAAAGAATTTGAAAACTGGATTCTGTTACGTTTTGCTTTAGACCCTTTTGTAAGGATCCATCTCAGGTATTTTCACTCTATTAAAGGAGTTTTCTCTTTGGAGCTCTGTGTTCTGCGTGAGATTTGAACAAATATCATGCACTGAGTTCCCTTTATTTGCTCTTTTAAAAAAATTTGAAGATATTTCTTCCATTTCAGATGGCCCAAACAGCTGTGACTGAATAAACGAGGTTAACAAGACTGGGTGGTAGGGGATGACGGTGCCTGCTCTCAAAATTGATGATGTTTGTTTTCCCCAAAAAAAGCTGAATTTAGTGATGGGATTGCTATGTAACAACATTGGAGTCTAGTCCATGGTATGAAAATTCAGCTGTCTGACACTGCAGTGAGGTGTGTCTGGAAAGTGTAGCTGGCTTAATAATATATCCAGAAAGGATAGAAAGCCCCCATACCCTCTCTCTACCTTATGTCCATTTTCATTCTCCAGAGCTAGCTGATGTGGGACACCGCTGAGACAATTGCTGTGGTACCAAAGGACCTTCCCTCCCTGTCCCATGTCCCTGCTGCACAGTGAGTCACTGCCATGTGGGGCTCGGTGCCTTGTTCTGAATGACAGGGGAGTTTTCTGTGCTTCTCTCCCACATAGCCAAACATGCCTGATATGCAATGGGCTCTTTGACTGTTGTTTTGCTCTTGTTAATTATAAGTGTGGAAGGCTTTGTCTCCTTTGCTGAAGTGTGAAACACATGCTGATCCTTCTGAACAGGTAGCCTAGAAACCGAGTGTTTATGCCTCTTAGTCTTAAAACACATACATACAATAGTATCGTTTGATCTTACCTTTGAAAAGCTCCCCCCATCATTCTTCTGAGCAACCAGAAAATACTGTAAATGCTTCATCCTTACCTGGGGCCCATGCCCAGCCTTAGGACTCTTTAGCCTCTGTTCCTGTTCCCATTTCCTATCAAGAGCAGTGATGTGCGAAATGCAGGCTGAAACTGTTGCTGCCTAAGGCTGCTGTAGGCTGAGAATAAATTTGATCAGCTACACACTCGTGTTTTCCAATGAAGCCTCCATTTCTTCTGTTCCTTTTCCAAGAGAGACAAAAGCCCAAGCAACTGTCCACAGAGCACCTCTGTTTTTGTGCTAGGTTCTACTAGGAGACTGCTCTTTTCCCTTTAGCTTGTGCTTCACCCACTGCTGAGATACCCGAGGTCTCGAGTAGAGCTGTGGAGCCTTAATGCTGGCCTCTTCCCAGCGGGGCTCTTCTGTGCCTTCTCCTCGAGTCTGACCATGGAAATGCAGTGCTGCTCTGCATCCTGGGCTGATGCTTCATGGAACTAGCTGTTTGACAAGGGTGTGCTTGTGTGGAAGGTGAGATGAAGCAAGTTACCACGATAAGCTCACATCAGTTGCTCAAACATAGACATACAAGCCACCTTAGGTGCTTCAGGTTATTCTGTCCTTTGTCCAGTTGCCTTTCCAGTAAGGTACCAGTCTAGAGCTATGCCCTTATGTCAGAGGGGTGGGCACTATTTAGCGGCAGCTGGATTTTCAGCAAAGTTGCAGCAAGACATAGATCCTCTGTAGAACCACTGCAAGTGTGGTTCTGGGAGTGCAGCGCTCAGCCTGAGCTCATCAGGCTGGCTTCTCACTGGGGCAGCTGGACCAGGCTGAGTGCTTTGGAAACCGCGGTGGTGTCTGGCTGTGGATTTCCACCTGAGACCCTTTACCTTGACCCAAGGACTTTGGATTGAGCCCTTAAACCCAGCCCTCCACTTTCAGGTGAGCTGTTGGTTCAGTGCTCGCTGTCGCCTCATCTGGGTACTTCTGTCCTTTTTGTTTCCATACTCAGTGCAAGCCTTACCCAAAACAATTTATCCTACCAGAAGCTCTTTCAAAGAATAATAGTCTGCATGGAAGTCGTCAGTTCATGCGAGTCAGAGCTCAGCGTAACCTTTGGCTCCTCTCTGCCCATGAGCAGCTCTGAAGAAGGAAGATGTCCTCTCCTCCTTCCCCGCTGCCCTGCTCCTTCTCTCTGTAGCCGGGGATGTTACATGCATTAACACTGTGCTCCTGCACAGTGCTCCTGGGCGTGTTCCGTGTGCGAGTCCCCGGCAGCCGTAAATTAATTAAAAGTAGACAGAACCCCCAGAAAAAAGCGAGTTCCCTTCTCCCTCCCTCCGCCCCTCTTTTCCTTTCTTTCTCTGTGGGTAAATAGCTAATTCCTTTGTTCCTTGCCGCACTATTTCATTTCTGCCATCATTGTCCTCATTGTTCTCTGAAACAGGAGGGGTCTGGGCGAGGAGCAGCCAAGGTCTTGGCTAATGACGGGAAGTCTTTAAAGTTTGCGCTGCATTTCATCTTCTCTGTGGGAGTTTTAGGACGCATCCAGTGTTTGATCCCCACCGTGCAACTTTGCTTCTAGTTAATTAACAGATCCCCATTACACTCTCTCATCTGCAAGCACATGGGAGGCCTATCAGGAGGTAATTCAAGGCCAATCTGAGTGATGGCAGAAATTAGAGAAAACGGTTGTTTTAGGGTTCTAACACTCAGGAATAAAGCTCTGCCTTTGCAGAGGTGCCCTGTAAATTTGGGCTTGTTTGTTTCCATGTATCATTTTAAGTCTTTAAGTGATTTCCTATGCAATCAGGTCTCTTTTGGGGGTTTGGTTTTTAGGAAGCGTGGCTGGGAAGGCAGTTTATTTGTTTTGCTGCCCCTTTGCTGTGCTGGCAGCCTGCGTGCCGTGCAGTTTGGAGGGCCAGTTGAAACCAACCCGCAGTGTTATTAGCGAGATGTTTTCACCTTCCTTTCATTCCCAGCTTCCCTGTTCCCACCAAGCCTATTATACAGGTTACAAGTGTCTTATGGCAACTTTTTTAGTGTCGAGTAAAACCACCGCAGGCCTCCCAGCTGCAGAGCTTTGTCAGACTTTCAGCTAAATACCGTATCTCTCAGGAGTGCAACCTTCTGTCGACTTTGAATGTCTGGAGCTGTCTGATATGTTTTTTCCCCCCTCTTTCCCCTTCCCCTCCCTCTTCCCCACCCTATGAGCAATGACCCCCTTTAACTAATGAGTTAGGAACCACTCCTGCAGTTGCAATTCTCAGTTCAGCACTTGGCAATGGGAATCAAACCAGGGCTATTTAGTGCAGCGTTAAATGGCCCACCACATTAGCCCCCTGGCATGCAAAGCTATTAGGTTGTTTTACTGTTGTTAAAGTTACATTTGTTAGGTGGAGTTGCTGTTCCAACAAACTTCGTCGTGCGGGAAGAGGCAGACAGCCCAGTGCCTGGTGTGGGTGTATTGTGCAGATACCAGACACCAAAGTTTTTCCTTCTCTCTATGAGGCTATTGGAGGAGAAACTTTATAGATTTGTTGCCACTGAGCAGTGACCATTATGCTGTGGCAGGGAGTGAGGAACCCCCAGCACTTTGGGAGCTCCAGGTTGCCCCAAGCCTTGCAGGCTCTGCCCTCAGCATCATGGGATTCCTCTGGTCCTCTGGGCTCCTCCTCATGTCTCACAGGAAGAGCCATCCATGGGCTCATTCTGCATTTGCTGATGTTGGTCTCACGTGAGGACCTCTTAAACAACTATAATACGCAGTGTGCTCCCAAAAGCTCTTCTAGCCTCTGAACTGCAACACAGAGCTGCTCAGGAAATGGACCTTTCTCAGCAGTGCTCCAGAAACCCCTTGAAGCAAAGGCTGTCACAGACAAGGGATTCACCGTTTGCTGCCAGCAGTGAAAAAGGGGTGTGAGTTTGATCTTGCCATCAGAGCCATTTTGAAGATCCTGGGCACAGTTCCTGCAACTGCAGAGGATGTGTATCACCCGGGGAGGTGGGATTCACCACTTGCCATGATCTTAATGTGCATGTGCAGAACACTAACTAGAAGGTATATGTACCTTTAGATCTGTACGTGGTGCTTCACTTTTCCAGCCCTCATTCTGGGTCGCTGTCTAAAAATAGTATTGCTTGTCTGCTCATTCAAGGAGCCCGCTGCCTTTATTCTCTGGATGAATATCTAAATCTTAAGACACACTGAAAAAAAATATTGGTGCCATGACTTACAGCAACATATAGAGGAAAAAATATTTCAGGAAGGGCAGCAAAAGCTATGTTTTAGTGTTCAAGCCTCCAATACTGAGCTGAATCCTGACAGCCATTGCAGCCTTCTATGATGCTGATTTCCCTCCAACTCACAGAGGTTTTTATGGACAAGAGGTGAACGAGCGGTGCGTTTTTGCTCCATTTTGGGCATCTCTGTTCTGTGAAGCCAAGTTAGGTGCGTTTGTTGGAAGCCGGTCTAGGTGCGTGTGTTGGCTCCACCCACACGAGTGATGTCTATTTTGCATTGCTCATTTTGCTGTGATTTGCATCCTCTCTTTCTGTAGCAGAAACACTTCTCCATTCCTGGTTGATTTAAAGAAATCAAAAATCTCTGATGGATATTTTTGGGTTGAGAGGGGAAGGAATCAATGTACCAAAACAAAGCATTGTTGTGTTGTTTGATTTAAATGTAATGAAATGGGCAGCACATTGGTAGTCAAGGCGCCCTGTTGCTGACATGACTGCAGTAGACAGGGTCCTCAGCTGCTAAGCAGGGATGCTTGGATTTGCCACAGGGTTTCAGAGAGAATCCCCCTGAAAAGGAAGCATGTGCCAGTATTGTAGGGTGCTTGTGCCAGGCAGCTTGCAGGGTTGAATTGGCATTTGGCATATTGGTAGCGGCTGCCAGTGTGTGTGGTGGAAGAGAAGGGAATAGACAAGAAAAACACATAGGGGTTTAAAATAAAGATGTAAAATTATTTGCTTTGTGCCATATGGACTCCAATATTTTGACAAAACTAAGGCCAAAATTAATCATGCCAGGTTAGAGTTTTAGTTCAAAAACATATGTGTAACTGTCCCCCAGAGTATGTGTTTGAGTTACCATTTTCATACAGGAAAACCTTAACCTTTTCAGCTTCTCGTTCTCCACTCCACAGCCAATTGCTCTGCTTGGATGAACTTTGTTTACTGTGTGAAAGTTTAAAATACTTTTTTTTTGGCAATGGACTTTTTTAGTTAAATGTCAAAGATATTGTGGATTTGCATTTTGTAATTTTGTTTGGGGGAGTTTATTTTCTTTTTGTTTTAATGGAACAAAATGGATTTAAAAAAAAATGTCTTCTGCTTAGGCTGGACTATTCGGTCTAAAAGAAAAGAGGAAGGGAACAGAGGATGAAGGAGAAGGAGCAACTAAATGCACTAGTAATGGTTGGAGAGCTACTATGTGAAGTGTAGATGTCTATCATGCAAATCCTTCTTGTCCTCACAAAGGTGCTATCCCTACAGCACCTGCAGCACAGGGATGTTCATATCTGGGATTTAAATTTACAAGTAAGGAATGTTGCTAATCTTAGTTCTTAAACATTCAGAACCGTTCCTTAAAGTATAGTAATCTGATCTTCTGCAAACCATTGAACTTTTCACTGTAACTTTTTCATCAAGCACCCGGCATCTTGTTATAACAGAGAGTATTATGCAGGTTTACCCTGTATTAGGTCATTGTTGAACAAGCTTGGGTACGTACTGAAAGCACAGCGACATTCTGCAGTAGTTTCTGTTGTGGGCACTTGTGGGCTTCTCCTGGACAAGTGCTGTATGGAGTCTGGCTTAATCCACTTCAAAAGCAAAGCTAAACCATACAAAGGCACTCCTCAAATGGAATGGGCTTGACTGGCAGAGGAGCTGTTCTGTGTTAGTTTTTCAAGGCTGGTTCATTATGTAGACAGGTCCAGAGGACAACATCAGGTCCTAAAGGTCCAGTTTTTATAGAGTTCACGTGTGACTGCGTTAGGTGTTTTTGTAATCCCACTGTAGAGATGCGAGATGGATAGGAAATTCAAAACTAGAGCTCTATCTTAAACCCTGCCTCTGAGCATTTCCAAACTTCAGGCAATCTCTGATTCATGTGCATGTCAGCAATACTATGACTGAGGACAGTAAATATATATCAATCAGCAACTGATCTCAAGGTCAGCCAATCTATTATCATAAAGCCCCTCCTTTTAAGAGAGAGAAGATGTGGGTGGAAATCTGAAAGAACAAATTTAAACAACTGGTTTCCTTTCGCTTTTAAAACCAAATAGTGAGAGAAGCATAAAAGAGCCCCGGTTTGGATGATAACGAAACGTTGCTTTGAAGTTCTAACTAAATTGCGTTTCTTGTTCTCTGCTGTCGCCTGTAAGACTCAGAAAAATTGGACAAGCAGTGATTAGTATATAATAATGTATGTTCAAATAGCTTATGGTATTATGAAAACAAAAATTCAAAAGGCCAATATACTGTCAGTTAAAATCTGTCTAAGGGGCAATAGGGGGGAACCTTTACAAAAACAATATGCTGATTGCATGCAGCTACCCTGCCGAGTCAAATCTTAAATAAATTATACATACATACTGTACTGGAGCTGAGAAATGAAGCGGTTTAAAATGTTCTGTGCTTTAGGCAATGCCTATATCCACTCTGTGTCCTCAGTGCGTTAGGCATTTAGTCTGTCGGTTTGGGTACCCTGCCATAACGACTGGGCAGTACCTGATGCTTCAGAGGCCAGTGGAAAAATCCAGCTTTGTGCCAAGTCAGCTGCAGGGAGAAATGTGGATGATAATTTCTTTCTGATTCTTTGACAAGGAATCTCTTCCAGTTGCCCCACCCCGCCTGCCAAACCTACCCCACCTGCTTGTAAGAAATCCCAATGAAGTGCTGACATGGGGTGTGTTTGGGTAGTTGCTTTTTGTTTGTTTGGTTGGTTGGTTTTCCGCACAGGAGCAAGTTTAAGCTGCTGAAGTTCTTCAGAAATTTGGGTCAAATCTGGTAAGTAATTTCAGCCAAAATAAAGATGAAAATAAATTTCTGAAGATCAAAATGATTCATTTGAGTACACATGAAACAAAGCATTTTGATTCTTGGAATTTCCAAGAAGACTCAGTGACTGTACAGGCTAGTGATGGGGACTGTTAACAGGGATGTAGGAGGTCAGTGTTCTTAGCCTTTTTTTTTCCCAAATTGAAGAAAGGACTTGAATATAATTTTTCCTTTTTTTTCATATGCAATTCTTAATCTATACACACATATACTCATGCATACAAATTCATTAAAGGAGGAAAGGTATAATTCTGAAGGTTTGTGAGCAAGCTAATCCCCGTGAAAATTGGTAACTGGGGTCCACTCTCTGTGCCAAGGGATGTGTAAGTGCTAGAGGAGAGCTTCAACTGGAAGGACTGATAGGAAGATCCTGGTGAGGGCAGATGCTTAGGATATGGTGCATGCACAAATTGTTGCTCCAAACCGCATTTAATTTAAGTTCAGCTCCTCCCTATCTTGGTGAATACCTCAGTTCCTGAGATGTAGTGGCAAGGAGGGTTTGACAGCAGGACCTTGTAGACAGGATCTACTGTCAAACTGCTGGCAGTGCCTCCTCTTGCCTACCAAAAGTATCCTTAAGCAATAGCTATTTGTGCTGCTCTACTTTTGGCAGTGAGGCTAAGGCTTGAACTTAAGCTAGCAGAAGCAGCTCAGGATTATTTAATGAACGTTGACAGATTTTGCCAAGTTCTCAGGATCAAATGACACCTCCTAAACTTCTGTCCAAGATCTGCATTAAAAAAAAAAAAAAAAGATGAAATAAATTTTTCTGTACTACTCAGGAGGTAATGCAGTCTTGGTCTTTGGCTAACAGAGTCCATCAAACCACTGATTATAAACCTAGAATAAAACAACATGAGTAAAGCATGCTGCCATGAGTCTCAGCGCCCATGTGGTAGCGTGCCGTCACGGAACTCTTGCAGTCCTACCAAAACCACCTTCCAAAGTTTCAGAGTTAAATTGCAGTAAATAAGAGCAAAACCTGTTCCCCTCTTTTGGTGCAGTATTGCTTGCTTGCTGCCTTTTTGTTGGATAGAATAGATACTATTCGAATTTATTTTTAAAAGCGTTTTTCAACATTGCTTAGGCACAAGCAGAGGCTAATGTGTCTAGCTTTCAGATAGCTTATTACCATTCGAATACTCTGTAGATAAATTATATTAAAAGAAAAAAAAAAACCTGTTTCAGCTTCTGACTCATTCTAAATGGAGACTTAGCTCTAAGTAATCAAAATTGCTTTGGTTGTGCATAGCAGCATTAAAAGCCTTGTCCACTAATTGAGTGAAGCGGCTCCAGTGAAGCAGCCTTGCCCCCTCATTATGTGATCTTGCAAGTGCTGTTTGTCATCGTCGCTTGCCGGTCTCAATCTAACTGTACTGCTGGTGCAAATTAACGGTAATTCGTTATGACACGCTGTGTCCTTCCAGTGCAACAACAATATGGATCTCCTACCACCCCCGCCCTCCTGTCCTTTCCTCCCCACGCCTCCCAGATCCTTTTCCCACTTCAAGATATCACCCCTGCCTTGGCCTTCGTAACTCCTTCCCGCTCACTGGCATGTCAGGGTGTATCGTGGCTTGGCTGATGGATGGCACCCAGTGCTCTTCGCTGACACGTCGTGAAGAGATGCGTGTCAGACAAAAGGCAGCGCTTCCTGGCAGCCTGGGGAGTCTCTGTGCTGATGGAGGACTTTTGCTGCAGGGGAAGCTCCGCGGCCAGGCGGGTATGAGCATCCACCTTCTGCGGTTCAGGAACTGCACCAGCAGCGTGCTCCAGGGAGCAGAAGAGATCATTGGGTGACGCTTCAAAATTGACACTTCAAAATCAAAGTTAGGGGATGTGTGTGAGGTGTTGATATTATACAGTTGCTACTGCACATCAACACTATTGCTTATTAATTTATTTATTTTTACTTCCACACTGACTGCAAGGAATGGTCTTAAGAAGAGAAGCTTGGAACCCAAGAAATCCCTTCTTTGTGTTGCCACATTTCTTTGTCACTTTGGGACAGGCACTTACTCTCGCCTTAATAATAATCTCCACTTCTCACCTTTTTGTTATCATAGAGTCATAGAATGGCTTGGGTTTTGTTATGCTGTCCTTTTAAGTTACAAACTGTATTGCAAGGGCTGCCTCCTGCTTTGCATGTGTAGAGAGGTTCCTGCAAGGGAGCCCTGATTTCAGCTGGGGCTTCTGTCCCAGATTCTCAGCTGATGGCAGCTGGCTGAGCTCCACTGAAGTCATTAAGTGCATGTGAGAGGTCTGTGGCATATCATCGTTGTTATTTACATTGCTGGAAAGAGGGATCTTCAGCAAGTGAGGTCTTAGGCCCGTTAGGGTGCAGTTCTAACAGATACACAGTCTTTTCTTAATCGATTTCTCTTATTTTCATTCAAGTGAAAGTGAACTATTTTCAAGTGAAATTGAGTGTTTTTGTTTTTACATATCAGCTTTGAAACAAAATATTTTCTCCTGATATTTCTGGTAGGGAAATTTGCTGAAGTTAATGTGTTTTACTAGAATTTTCATGTAAAATTCAAGGTAATATAACTTCTTAAGTAAAAAAAAAAAAAAAAAAAAAATCTGTGAGGATGCAAGAAAAGGAGGGAAGTTTAGATCAAGCCATTGATTTTTCAGAGGAAGTTCTGCAAGAATTCAGAACTGATCAAAATCAATTTTATGGGTTCCTCCTAACTAACATGACATATATCTGAGATCACCAGATCTTCGAGATTGCCATCTGAGCCTTTCTTTGTAGTCCGTGCTTTTCGCTACAAATGGTGCAGCCCCCATCAGGCCTTTACCATCCCCTAGGGCAGTCTGTTCATCCTTGCCAGAAGGTTCACAGGCTTGATGGTGTTCTTAACCTGTGCAGTTGAATTTAAGTTGGGTTAGTCTTTACTTGCTAACAGGTCATTGATTCTGGAATGATTTTTTTTATTGATACTAAAAGGTCCAGCCGATGATCTATTATCACTGTAATATAATGTACACCCATCTACTGTGCTATTCATCAGTAACGAGGTTAATGCCATTACCCCCGTTCCACAGATGAGAAACCCGAAGCAAGGGAAACGACTTGGCAAAGGTCAGCCACAAAAGACGTTTCCAGGCCTACTCACCTCCCCAGTCTCACATTATTAGGAGAGAACAAAAGCAAGGTTTTCTTTACCCGTAAGTCCCAGAACTGCGTTTTCATATGCTAGACTTTCAGCTAAATTAGATCTTTCCCCTGTGGGTTCGAAGCTTGAAGATATGATTTCTAACAGTCCAAAGCCAAGTAAATAATCTCCTGCAAGGGTTCCTGTATAAAATGTCACTGTACCTTATTCTGAATTGTGTAGTTTTGGGGTTCTGAATCTACTACACCCTAAAATGTTTCTTTCGGTTGCACAAATTATTTCATGCACGATTGCTGAGGTAAATATTTTGGAGGCTGTGTCCTTGTGGATGTGTCATAGAAGAGGACAAGGTCAGGACTTCTGATGGCAGACAAGGGTTACCTTTCTCAGGTGCTGTGGTGTGCCCAGTTGGTGGCACCAAGGCCAAGTATCTCCTGTGCTATGGGGAAATAATCTCTTACCCATACAACGCATACAAACTCTGTGATACAGCCAAAATGACTGTCACAGGCACTTCAAGACCAGTCTAGAGGTAAGGCTGAGCACTCTTCCAAATGATNAAAAAATCTTGCTGCTTTAGGAGGGTAGAATTGTCAAGATATTTAACTCTTTCCAAGTGTCTTACCACCTTTCCACTGAAAACAACAGCAGAAGTCCTACTGATTTCAGAATTTCAGGTTCAGACTCCAGGTGTTGCAGAGTGCTTGCATACTCTATGCAAAGAACTTTGTGCTCTTTGAGGTGGGAAAAAATATCTTTAATTTAGATTACATATAATCATTCTTTATTAGAGCTTTAACTTGGTTAAGTATAATCAGGTAGCTATTGTATAATTTAAATGGCCGGTGATTGTTATTTGATAATAACAACTTACATTTATATAGTGCTGTATATCCCAAAGGGAACCCAGAGGATTTTGAAGACTAAACAATAAAATATGCAACAAAGTAAACATTAATTACAATTACACCATTACTAGAAAATATGAGGATATTAAAAATCTGGCGGTCTGTGGCTTGCTTCTGCTCTCATTTGAATTCATTAGCCAAGCTCAGCCAGAGTGCAAATGGATTATTAGTGGTTCTGCCATATCCGATTTAAGAAATGTTCTGTACAAGTACTGCAGTGAGATCAGGGGAGGGCAGAAAAGGGTGTAAATACCCTTTGGAGACTGCCTGCAAAATCATGCAAGTTGTTTGAGTGGGATGTTACTTCAGAACTCTGGTGAGCCACTTGAGCTCATCCCTGCTGTGTTCAGGTGATCGCTGTACCGTGTGAGGCTCGTTTCTTGTTAGTGGGGAGCAGGATAAAAACTTATCTTGCAAATGCCACATGCTTGTAATGCCAGAATGAAAAGTCATGGTGCACTGTAAGAACTGCTCTCCTTCTCTTGTTGTACATGAGCTACGAAATAATGTAAACTTCTGTCCTCTTATTATTAATCTTGACTTATCAGCGTTGACACCTCACTGTGGTGAGAAGAACAGTTTATACCTCTTGAGCTGCTCTTCAGGCTATTGTACCTCCAAGTGTCCAGCTTTTATTTCCTTGAATGCATATTGTTGATACGAAAAAAAAATAAAATAAAACAACACAGAAGCTTGAGAGATGGTAGTGTGTTATGCTGTAGCATCTCAGATGCCCTAACAGTTCCTAAACCTGCAGGTGGGAGCTGGAGATGCACTGCAGCAGGCACTTCATGGGCCAGCTGCATGAAGGCATCCCCTGCCTTTGAGAGCTCACTATCTAGGACTTGCAAAACGTACAGAACAAGAATCCCAGAACTGTTTGGAAGGGAAACTGCTGAAGTGGTGGCGTTCTTTCAGACTAAAGTGTTGCTGACCACAAAAATACAGCCAGAAAACTTGATGCTGTCTCTTTGGGTGGTTGGTAGGGGTGGTTTGCTTCCTACTGTTTCTCTTCTAATGTGTAATGAGTTCTAGCCTTTCTCTTCTAATGTGTAATGAGTTCTAGCCTAATCCTGAACGGTTCCCAGAACCCTGTGAAATCCTCATGAATTATGAAGTTTTTCAGCAGTCAAGGCAAATTGTTTGTTTGCACCCGAAGATAAAGATAGACCACTTGTAAAACAAGTTTTGGGATGTCAGGGAGGATATGTAAATGCGATTTTTAAACTGGCTTGCAAGATTTCTTGTCCATCAAGATGGTTTTCAGTTTCTGAAAATATTAATTTTCTCTGGCTTTTGGCCACAGCATATGAAAACACTTCATTTCTTCTTAAAATCATACTTCTTTCTCCATCTCAGAGCTTTTCTTCAGTTTCTGTTTTTCTGTTAACACTCTTAATCATTGTGTGAAAGTTGTTCACCGATAAGACTCTTGTTTTTCAGATTCGTAATGAAGCATGAGGGATTTTTACATTTTTGCGGTGCAGGTTTTGCATGGGTCTTACTGTAAACATTTCACAATGTCTTTAATTTGTTTATTTTTGAGATATGGAAGAAAGGGAAATGGTGACATGCAGGCTAGTTTTCTGCTCCGTTTCCTCTATGTAGCGGGTGATACCTCTCAAGTACGGGTGCTGCTATGCACAAGAAACTGAGCCTGATTTATGGTCATAGGTAGATCCACTGGTGGCTGATTGACTTGTTTGAAATCTGCAATGAACTTGTTATAATATGGTTAAGAGTCTCATCTCTGAGTGAGGTTGTGCTGACACACCCAAGGAAATATCCAGGTAGAACACGCAGACGCTCCCTCCCTCTTCTGCAGGGATTTGCAAATCCCAGCTCTCAACGCGAGCACAGCGTTTTGGATCGGATTGTTCCAGTATCCTCTGCAAACAAGCGTTGGGAATCTAAGCACACGTAGGAAAATGTTTCTTTACAAGCTGTATCCTGTAACAGATTGACATACAATTATAATTTGCACTTAGATAACTACAGCTCGCACCAGGAGCGAGGCCTTTTCATTCACTGGTGATGCACAGACTCAGAGAAGAATGCTGAGGATAGTGTTTTGTGTGTTATGCTGTGCTTGACCAGCCCTCTTACAAATGCAAGTATATGAAACATTCTTTCAGCTTAGCACACTCCACATGTAGGAAATGTGCCCTGGTGTTCTGGTTTAAGTCTTGGAGAAGTCTGGATAGATCCTATTAGAAATGATTGTAGCCAAAGACATCATCTGCTTTGAAAGAAAATCAGTATTGCATTTTGTAAAAATTATTTTATCTTTTATAGACTTATTTAAGAGAAAAAAAAAAAGAAAACATGCCTTTTTTTTTTTTCTTTAAATGGTCTGATTCCTAATTTGAATATAGGGACTGAACTTGTGATTATTGAAATCTACTTAGGGGAGCAGGAATAGAACTTCTTCTTTCACTTTCATAAACATAAATGTCTACAATTTGAGATTAAATAGATTTCCCCGGGTTACTAGTAGTAGCCCTGCCTTCTCTGTTGCTGGAAGCCATCTAGTAAAAAGTTAAAAAATGCATGTGTATGTGGATGACAGAGATGTCACAAAATGTGACTGGCTTTGTTACAGGAATCACCAGAAATGCGGGGGTTTTGTGGCATTAACATGGAAATGAAAGGGAAATTGGATGGAATTGATTTTTTATTTGCAATAAAAAGTGATAGTGTTCAAGTCAGCTGAAATCCTGGTGGTTAGGACTTACGTACAATGTGATAATTGCAGTGATTTTAGAAGGAAATAAATGTAAGAAAGATGAGCTCAAGTCAGAGTGTTAATTTTAAACAAGGTTTAAGTTTTTAGAAGAGGGGCAATGTGTGGTCTGTGTAAGGAAACACCATGCATCAGTGAAAGTTGGTGTCTGAAAGAAACTGGTCTTTGTTATGAGAGCATGAAACTTGAAAAGAAACTGCTACTTTCGCAATGTCATATACAAAACTCATGTTGAGAAAGTCTCAGTTGTTAGTCCAAGAAAATAACTGCATGATTTGTAGTATAAATGGTTCTGGGCTTAATTCTTGTATCATCTGGTGTCAGTCTGTAAGACTCAAAGGAAGAGATACACAAGTGAATGGGAAAGTCCTGGGATTTCGTTATGGAAACTTTTTTCAAAATCCTTTTACAAAATACCTTTAAAATGTTGAAGAAGTAGGTTAGAACTGGTATCAAGGGTGGGACATAACTGGGAATTATTATTGCTGCATATCCTATAAGGCATCTCCTTTGTATGTTTATAGCGTGCAGAAAATAGAAATAATGGCTGATTAGTAGTCTTGACTTGGAGCGCTCTGTTTCTTCCCCACATTGGATACGACTCCTACTGATGGATCAATCATTTAATCAATTTACTAACATGGCCTTCAGCACTATAGTATCTGAGTGCCTCCCAGTGCTGGAAAGCTCAATAATGCTTGGTTTTTCTCCAGCTACTTTGTACTCTGATTTTGTTTTTAGTTACATGGACGTAAATCTAAAACCCCTCCATTGATTTTGGTGGAACAAACAAGGGTTCATGAGCTCAAAGTGCAGAATCTAACCCTGTTCTTGAGATACCCCAGCTATGCTTCAGCTGCTGTAATAATATTTATTGGATGTATTAATCTGGTCTCTCATTTGTTCTCCCTGTTCCTGCTACATCTGTTTTTCTTCTGCTGGTTTGGGTATGATCCAAAGCCCTCTGAAGTTGCTGTCACTCTTTCTGGTGGTTTCAGGTGGCTATGGTTCAGTTTCCCACTTACACCTCTCTCCATTTTTGCCATCTGTAGACCCTCATGATTCCTGTGTATGTTTCTGACTATCTCAGTGGCAACTTCTGATTAATTAGTTACATGTATTCCTACAGTTCTGTGACTAAGCACCTCGCTGTCCTGGGGTCGTGGTCCCCATCTTTTCCCCATTGCCTCCCTCAGCTAGTTCCCATTTGGCGAGATCTCCCTCTTCTCCAAGTGCTGCAGGTCCTGCTCTCACATAGGACATCTCGCATTTTGGGGAGAGCTTTGCTGAAGGCCTGACCTGACTTCTGTGAAAATGGAGTGGAGAAACCCTGCTTATGTCTTTGAGGTTTTTGCTCAGGATTAAACTATATATATAGTTTTATATATAGTGAATATGAAAGCGATTTTGGATGAGATAATTGTGGCTCTTCCTTTGATTTTTTATTTTTCTTTTTTTCTTTTCTCTCCCCTTCAGTGTTGCAAGCAGAAGAAGATAAAAAGAAGAGGAGCTGAGAATTTAAACTGGGAGACTTGGCAGGTAAGAGGCGTGTTTTGCCTTTGCTGGGCAAGGTGTCTCTGGAAGTGCTGATGTGAGCTGGCAGCAGGTTGGCATGGCTCTGGGAGATGAAGCTGGCCAGGACCTGCGAGACTTTGGGCTGAGTTTCCCGTTCCTTGGCAGGCTTTGTGTAACCGCGGGCAAGTGCTTTGTTTTACCAGGTCCTCACCCGCCGTGGGGCAGAACTGGTTCCTCATCGTGGGAGGGTGGGTTGGGGAGAAATGAGTCATTGAGAGAGAGGAGAAATAGGTAATGAGAGGCTGCAATAGGTAACGGTACGTGAGAGCTACATGGACAGAGTTGCCTGGGTCAAGGGTGACAACTGCATTGTGTGGAAATCTGAGTTGTTGTTTGAAGCCTTTTAAGAAATACTTTAGTAAGTTCCTTCTGGGAGAGCCGTAGCTCACTTTACTGCATTTGCTTATTTGAAGACTCATTTCATTACCTCAGTCTCGTTTCCTGTTCTACATGGTATTTAAATCGGGTGGAGGTGAAATACAGTATAATCAAGATACAACACTTTCTTGTAAAAAGTTGTATCGAAAGCATAGTAACAGCTTTGGAAAGCCAAGGTCCTGGTGAACCACAGTCCTCTCAGGGCTCACTCGAGGTAGATATGAGGACTAAAGGCTTTTGTTGGGGACAAAAGCCACGGCCAGGCTGCCAGGTCTCCAACCTTCCTCTGAAGCCTCAAGCACTGGAGCTTTTACAGAGAAAGAGCTCAAAAAATATTAAGCATCATATTCCTTAACCTTGTTCTTGGAAAAAGTTGTACCGTTTCCAAACCATTCAGCCTGAGGCAGTCATGCATCATAGATAAATCAGCCAAAATGGCAAAATATTGGCTGAGTATGAACAACTGCAGGTAGTTGTTTAATCGCTTGTGTCAAGTAATCTTAATAACAGGTGTAGCTACTGCTCCAGTCAATTATATAAATTGTCCTGCAGTCTTTCCTGGGTTCTCACTGAGGCAAAGCTATTGGTACGTGAGATCTGCCTAAGTGAAGCTTGAGATTTGGTCTCTATAGCTGTCTTAAAAGATAGAGCTTGAACAAGCAGAGTGATGTACTCGTGCTTCTATCCGCTCTCTTCACAGCACACACTAGCAAGAGTTCTTGGTTTGCCTCCCCCCACACACGTTTGTGAGAAAACATTTTAATATTTAGACATCCACAAGATGTAGGTAACACCAAAACAAGTATTGTCCAGTTTGGAATTCCCTGCTGGGTCCACCTGTCGTGCGTTGTCTGACATAGAGACAACAAGCTCCGTGGGGCAGCGAGGGCCTCTGCCACTCCTGTGCACAGCACTTTGTGTTGCGGCACTGTGCTGCTTTCTGGAGGGGGCTTCCCGCAACACACAATGTGAGAAATACCCAGCTCCTTGGACTGAGGGCTCGCAGGCACAGAGAGCAAGCTTGGCCTAAAGTCAGAGGTCAAAAGACCTCTGATAAATACATCCTGTATATCATATGTTAATATATATATTATGTCTACGTTATGCATATTAATATATAGAGAAATCATCTTCTAATCTGAAATAATTTGGTCCCCAATAATTCTGAGAAAACTACAGCATTACAAAAACAGATTTTTAGTTGCAAAAGTTTGGGTCTGATAATGAAGTGCTTGTGTTCTCATTGTGTATGTCATTAATAGGCCTGTCACAAGCTATACATGAAGATGATTAGTGTTGTTTGGTTTAGAAGAACTTATTTTCAGGTTGGTTTTTTTTTTTTTTCAGGTGTTTTTTTTTTTTTTTTTTTAATTTGTGAGTGGTTTCTTGGCTTCTTGAAATGTTCAAAACCGTATAATGGCATCTGGCTTTTGCTGTGAAGTTACATCATCTCAGAGCAAACCAGTGTGCTGCATCAGGCTGCCTCCCTATGTATGCAGGTCATATGTTTAGCATTAAGGATCAGTTTCTGTGCTTTTTTCATAGCAGTTCAGATGTCTGTAAGGAACTGGTAGTTAAAGAATGGCAGACTTCAGATAATTCTTCAGCCTCAGCCTCTGTTTCCACTGCCTTTGATCAGGATACATTCAACTCAAATATTTATAAATTATCTTTTCACGTGCTCCTTTTGATTTTCATAGATGTGCTTATCCACACAACGGGAGTAGTGAATGATTTCTTCTTTCTGTAGTTCCTTAGCATATAAACACTGTTACTATAAACTCCAATCAATTTTGGACTGTAAGTGCATGGAAATACAAAGACATGGATCCCACTACAAAGAAAGTGCAGTTAAAGCGATAAAAAGTGACATGAAAAGGGTGGAGAAGACAATGGTCAAATACATCATGTTCATGTATATACAAATGTACATATAGATTTGTATATCCATGTTAATTCCTGCAGTTTAATTTAACATCCTTTCTTTGTCATATTAAAAATATGACAGTAGAAAAATTAATATTTAAAAAATTTGAACCATGTGGCTGAACCTGTCTTACTGATGAGAATGAAAAGCAGCCAGAGGCTGAAAGGGGGTGGAGGGGGTGGCGTTTTTTTCTGGATAGATTGTCTTAAAGTTATTAAAAACAAATTATTCAACCTTTTTTGCCAAATAAAGTGTATTTTTTATGACTTCTCCGTTTATATGATTTTAAGAAAGTGGGTATAAGAGTTGCAGAAACTCCATGCAGATGTGGCAAGCCATGTTAAATCTGCAGCCTGCGATTACGACAGTCATTGTAGGCTGTAGAGTATAGCTTCACAAAGCAATGAAAAGGAATTAGTTTGAGGTTGTATGCTCACCTCAGAGTTTGCTTCTGGTTTGGTAAATAATGTATATGTGCTTGGGGAAATTCTCATCCTTATCCCACTTGAGTTTGCAGCTCTGGTTTTGGTTAACCTGAGAATCCGAGTCTGTGTGGCAGTGGTGGGAAGTGGGTTGGGAGGAATTGCTGTTACTGTATTAGTTCCCCTCCAAAAATGTCTCAGAATGAAACCAACTTCTAAACTGGTAATCTGCAAACTCACAATATTTGCATGCATTTCTGAGTGTGGGTATGAGAGGGAGGAAGCTCTGATTCCCGTGCACCATTTGTTTTCTGTGTCATCCAGAACTCTGAGATCTGAAACTCTCATTTGCATGGATGGCTTTAGGTTTTGGTTTGTGCGAGTTTTTGTAAAGTCCAAACCTGAGGCTTGTTTGTGAGAGGGTACCTCTGTGACCCGCAGGAGCTACAGAGTTTTGTATCTATGTGAGAGAAACAAGTCCAAATTGTATTATGATATTTTGTTGGTGTGTTCATGTGCAAGGTTGTTCCTGTAACTTCATTATGCATTTCAACTGTTGCCTAAAGAGGAGTTAGGATGATTTTGTAGCACTGAAGGGACCTAAGAGAATGTCTTTCTTGTCCCTTTGTTTTTTCCTAGTTGACAAGTTAAAGTCATGTACATCCTCCATCATACATCTGTGAGAATGGGGGGACCAAGCAGAAACTTGCACAGTGGTCTCTAAAAAAGCTAAGGGCATCAGAAAACATGCAAAAAAAGCTAAGGGCATCAGAAAACATGCATGAAACGTTCTTTCATATCCAGTCCTACCAAACAGAAGCTATTGTATTTTCTTAAAAAAATATATATATATTTCTGTGCAACCAAAACCAGATTTTTAGGGGAATCGTGATGGGTTTGGGAATCACATTAGGCAAGGAGGATGGTCCTCAGTTGTCTAAATATGAGCAATGAAAATCGTGTGGCTCTGAGAAACAGCAGGCTAGATGCTCGTCAGATATGGCATCAATCCGAAAGCAGGGCTGCTAGGGCAGGCAAGCTGAGATAGGGAATGAGACGGTGGCACTGGTCTTGGAGAAATGTCATAAACCTGGAGATGCCTTGGAACATCTGGCGTGGGACCTGAAACTGTAATCCAGTGGTTGGTACAGTTCTTTCTTGTTTCTTCTTACCGGTGAGCTGATTTTATGTGTCCAGATGTTCCTTATACCTCTTTAGTTTAGGTGAGAGTTTTGCTGGCCACTTATTTTCCTGCTAGCAATCTTGCTTGCTTTATAGAAACATTTTTGAAATAAATAAAGAATCCCACTGAGAAATAAAAGAAATCCAATGATTAAAAAAGCACACCTAAATCGCACCTGAAGATGATAAGTTATTCGTCTGCCTTCCTCCTATGAACAAATCTATATATTTTTTTAAACGTGTGTGCTGGGCATGGGTATGCTTAGTGACAGCAGCATGATGTTCTTTCTGCAAACCAGGTAACAGGAATAAGTGAAACAGTGTAGTTAAAAACTCCAGTATTTCATTCATGTTGGTACCTGCTTGCCCTTTCAGCAGGAGGGGCAGGGTTTCTCAGAAGGTTTGCCTTCCTTTGGCTTTGAGGCTTACATGTGGGTGTTAATTTGTTATTTTATTTTCTGAAAGGGGAAATGCTTTTTATTTAGAAAAAATAAGAGTCATGGGCTTCATCTGGCTCTCCTGCTTTCCACGTATGCTTAGTAATGTTGTTCTCTGCAGGGAGGTGTCACTCCACCTTACCTGGAAGCAGTGTACATCTGGACTGCTTTTCAGAGATGGTGAGTCTCACTTCGAGGCTGACGTGATGTGTGGGCACCTCAGAACCTGTGAAAAACAGCTAGTGGAAATTAATCATGGTTTTCCTTAGGCATCATATTTAGAAGCTACTTAAAATTCAAAAAAATGTCAGCTCAGTGGAGCTGTTGAGCTTCACCAAAATGCAGGATCAATGCAGTGGACAAATCCTGCTTTCTGTTTTGGCCAGTATTGTGATCATTTACAAAACTCTGGGGAGCTTTTGTCTTCCTTTCTTCTTCCAGCAAGTTGTCTTTTCAATGAAGGAAAAGAGGCTACCTTATTTGCCAAATTCAGTTCTGAACAGTAAGTAGCATTTGATTTTAATATGAAAAATCATAGCTTTATAGCTTTTCACTTCCAGAGTTTTAATCACTTTCAAAAAAAAGATGTTAAACGTAGATTAGTTGAACGAAGTGAATAAACCTAGAATGATTTAATCATGCAACTTAACTTGCTGAATGTGTGTGTGAGTGGCAGGTGATCAACGTTTTTCACCCTGCAATACTCGGTGCTCCTGTCCCTGCAGAGCAGAGGGACCCATGCTGGGGTTTTTGGCTGCAGCACCTGCTGCGTGTGTTTGGTTGCTGCAGCACCTCCAGACAGAGAAGGTCAGTTCTCAGCACTTGTGGTGCGTGGAGCCAAGTGCACCCTGCTGTGGCTTCATCTGAGGGGAGTGAGGTCTACCAGAAGATGATCTGAGTAGTTTGTGTTGGTTTTCTGCCCCATAAACTCACCACAGAGCAGCTCGCTGTTGTTGTGCTGTTCCCTGGTATGGTCCAGGAACGTAGGGTGCTGGTATGGACCCTTTTATTTGATGCCGAGCACAAGAGAAAGAGAAGGGAGAAATATTGGACAGGAGCTTCCAGAATGACTTCTAGTCTGAAGGCTTGATATATAGTGAAACGGCAGAAAGGAGGGATTTCGGGATTGTTGGGTTTGTTGTTGCTGTTATTGTAGGCACAATTATAAGCCTTCCAGTTCCGGCCTGACCCATCACACCGAAGTGCTATCACCAGTATCATTAGCAAGCAGAGTGTTGCTAACAAAGTCAAACGCACAGCAGAGTTCTGGCTAGTAAGTGTCTGGACAGACTCCCAGTATTAGAAGTCAAACAGCCATCAGTTCTCCTGTGCTAACACACACCCTGCCATTAGCAGTCTGAAGGCAATTTTAATAAAATACATAGCCCTGCTGAGCTGGTCTCAGAAGATAAATAAGCAATGCAGAAAAGAAGCTTTTGTTTAAAAGTAATTATTTAAACTATGCATTACAGGTAATTTTCCTTTACCAGTAAAGCAAATGCTATCAGAATTTCAATAATAGCTTTGTGTTACTTATCTAGATAACATGATATTGTCATTTCCAGGAGCTTAAAATGCTGTTTTGTTTTCATTTGTGTCAAATATAAGGGTAAATGGGACCTGAGTATATGTATATAAACATGGGTTTTGTACAATTTTCTGTGAGCACTACTTTATTTTCCAACATTTTTATGGCAGTATAACCATTTAATGGTAGTTTCATAAACTGTGGGCTTGATTTATTGGCACCCTAAAACAGTAGGGTGAGGAGCATCTTCTTATTTTCTGTGTTGTGTAAACATGCCACAGTTCGCAGTTGACAGAAACACGATTCTTTGGAGGGCTTTGTCAATAACAACCACAACAGCGTGGGAACTTCATCGTGTACAAGCAGACGTAGCCAAATGCTGAGTGCTGCAGCCCCTATGTAGGTAGCTCAGAAAGAGCAGAGGTGTTTTTTTTTACCTGTGAGATTTTTCACTTTTAAAAATTAAATGAAAAACTTGTATTTTATTTCTCCCAGCGTTATTCTACAGTGCAAATAATCACAAAATAGTTTTCTCAGAGGAAGACAAAGCAACTAAGGGAGGGAAGCAACTTTTAAGTTTTCTTGAAGAAGTAACCCCTCCATCAGATCTTCAGCTGGGAGGGCTGGCATCTTGTTTCAGTGGCAGCATTTTTATTTCTTCTAATTCCTGTTACGGATGTTTGTGTATTTTCTCTTTCAGTTCTGGACGAAGGAAGGGTTGTTGCTTACAGGCTGCATGGCTGAGCCCATGTGGGGCTGTCACCTGTGACATAGGGTTGGAGCCCTGGCTTCCAGCTGAGAGCCCCTTGCTGCAGGAAGGTACAGGAGGAAAGGTACCCAAGTGCATTAAGTGCCATTTTTGGTCCAAATTGAGACCTAAATTCTGCCTAATCCCCCACCGGGTGTTTTCCTATGCAATGTTTCTGGTCTTTAGAAATGCCTGGCCAGTAGCAACAGAAGCCCAGGGATTAGGTGGATTTTTAGATCGCTTACATCTGGCCATAGTCTGTCTGCACCACAGTTTTCAATTACCCAAAATGGAGAAAACAGCATTTTCCTGCTTCACAGAAGATTTGTGAGGATCAATGTGTTTAAGATTGTGACAGTAGCATATATCTGTAACTTACATAGGTAATAGATCAACTTAAATACTTTTAATAAAAGTGGACACAATAATTCATTGCTCTGTCACAGGAATACTGTGATGCTTAGTGTTCATAATATATGTGAAAGAGGTTGAGATCTTTTGATTAAAAAGTGATATCGATATAACTCTGTGAATTATAAGTGTCTGCTTCCCCACTGACTTTACTTGTTGACATAGCCGAGGTAGAGTTGTGATCTATGACAAGTGAATGCTGCCCTGCCTTCTGAAAGTTTCCCCCATTTACAGCAGAACTGCCCCTTGCTTTGCTTTCTTCCATTTCTGCCGTTGGACCGAGGTCGCTGTTTGGTGCCGAGGCGGTGGGGCAGAGCGGGCGGCACGGCAGGGTGGGAGCTCTGGCTGCCAGGGAGCTCAGCTGGTACCAAGGTAGCGCCGCTATTTGGGACTGGCAGGCGGAAATCAAAATGCCACCCCTTGGCTGCCGAGAGAGCTGAAGTGGCAGGAGCCAAGGTACTGTCGCCTGTGTTCTAATTTTAGCGGGAGCGCTGGCACGGATGCCACCCAGACAGACAAGCGCCGCTCCTGCCCAGCCCGACCTGCTGCTGCCGGTTCTGGTCCAAGTTACTCAGCTCGGTTTCTCTTCTGCTTTCAGGAAATGGTGTGCCGGAGGGAGAAGGGAAACCCCTACCTTTTTTTTTGGAAGGCTTGTGGAACTTCCGAGTGTATTTCAAGGCAGTAAAACTCGTACCTTGTACTGGCTGTCTGAACAGCAAGTATTTATGGGGATGTTATTAGTAAGGCAGCAATAGATTTATAAAGCCCGCCTGATGCACAAGGTGCCTGTGCCAGTGCATATGATACATGCCTGTGAGAAGCTCCTGCGTCTCCTGTGGCCTGGGTGCGGTTCCAGCACAGAAGCAGAAGTGGTTAGAGGAGTGGTTAGGGGAAAAGAGTGGGTCTTTTCCCTCTCCAGAGTGCCTGAGGCTTGTGTGATCATTACACAGCATTTTTAGTCAGATTGCTCTGGGTTTGAGTTTTCCTTTTTTTGGAAATAAATGGTCAGGAAAAGGTATAAAGAGATAATCTGGTATAGTTTTTATTTTCCTCCTTTCCTTGATTCACAGGTCATCTTGGCAGCTAGAGGCTGTACTCTGTGATTCATTCACCTAGGCACAGTGGCTCATGTTCAGGGCACTGCTAGCAATGCCTATGGCAGGGAGCTGATCAGGCAGTTCCAGGTCAGGTTTTATTGGCACTTAAACTAGTTGTTTCATTGAACTTGGAGCACCTTAGAAAGGTAAATGTCATTCAGTATGCCTGTTTTGCATCTGGAGAAGTCAGGGCACAAGGGAAAGACTGCAGAAGGTTTCACTAGCAGAGCCAGAGGGTACTTAAAAGTCTGCTCCTGTGATGTGTTTTGGTGATGCCTGTACGCACACGTGCTGCTGAAGGAGAGCGGCAGCCCTGCTCACTTGCCTTTCTGTCCTGACCATGTGCTCTCACAGTTTTCCTTTGCCTGACATCAGGCTTTTCTGCCCCACCAGGAGCCTGGTCAGCAAGGTTTGCTGGCAGAAACCTGACTTTGGGGAATGGTGACTTTGGCTGATCCAGCTCCCTGAATGAGTTCCTAGGGAAAAGTACCAGCAAGGCACTGATTTTGCATTACCTTAAACACTAAGTGATCTGTCACATTTTGAAAATATCTGTAAGGACTCTGCAGCTAATAGTGTAGCCGTATTTTTCTTCAAATAGCCCACATTCAGATACAGTATTAAATTGAAGAGAGCCTATTGGTATACATTACTGTACTATCAGCATTAGCTTTTGTTAATGTGTTTTTCATTCGTGTAATGCCAACATGCCCAGTGTTTAGCTGTTCTGGGCATTGTGTAAACACTAATCAGAAGTATCCTTTTGTCAAATGTGGCTGAAGATGGACAACACAGAGCAGCTGATATTTATCACGTCTCTCAAAGGTCCTTTTCACCATCGCCACTTAAAAGCTATACTTGCTCCGAGTGCATCTTGCTTGATGGAGGATAAGTTCTGCCATTTTGAGCGGGGTAGTTTTTATTTATAATTGTGAACGTGTTTAGCCACATGAGGCTGTCAATCAGTGAGACGAAAGCCCGGTAGGATAGTTTCTTTAAGTGGCCAATTTCCCCCACCCTTTCCCTCCAGATCAAGGACAGATGAAAGGTCATGATTAAAACAGTGATTTTTTTTTTTTTTTCCCAAACTGTAAGTAACAGTTTACAACTGTTTTTTTTTTTCCCCAAGATGTCAAAACTGTATTTTATCTGGGGGGGGGGGTTGGGAGGAAATTATAAGTTCTCAAAAATGTTGGCAATTTTCCAAATGGTTGTGTTGAAATTTATTTTAATTATTGTACTTGTGTCAGTTCCTAGCAGGGGTAAAAGGGGGGAAATGATTCAGTGCAGTATTATGCAGCTATGGATTAAACAATTAATGGTGAACCTCTGTATCCTATTAGTATATTTGAATTCATTATTTCAACAAATTGTTTTATGAGCCAGTAACTAGTAGATTTAACCATTTATTCTGAAGTCAAAACAGAACAGAAGAATAATTGTTGTGCTGAAACACTTCTTTATCTGTATGAATCTGTCCAAGGAATTAACCTGAGATGGTCTGACAAAGCAGAATATCATTGGAAAGTTATTTTCTCCCAAGGGTCAGGATTCCTAATGTGTGGTCAAGCAACTCACCATCTGGGAGGGTTTGGGCTGTTGCCTGCTGATACTTGCAACCACTTCCATCTCTGCAGTGCTGAGGGTTTGGGCACAATTGGCATTTTCCTGGAAAATAGAACCATAGGGTCATAGAACCGTTTGAGGTGGAAGGCACCTTTAAAGGCCATCCAGTCCAACTCCACTGCAGTGCACAGGGACGCCTACAGCTGGGTCAGGTTGCCCAGAGCCCTGCCCAGCCTGGCCTTGAAGGTCTCCAGGGATGGGGCATCCACCACCTCTCTGGGCAACCTGCGCCAGTGCTTCACCACCCTTATCATACAAAACTTTTTTCTTATATCCAGGCTAAATCTCCCCTCTCTCAATTTGAAACCATTTCCCCCAGTCCTATCACAACAGACTCTGATGAAGAGTCTGTCCCCTTCTTTCTTGTAGCCCCCCTTCAGGTATTGAAAGGCTGCTATCAGGTCTTCCCGGAGAGAAATGTCTTAGTGTTGTATGTTACAGTGTTGTATGTAGTGTTTTACTTCAGGATACCTGGTAGCCACTCAGGAGTCCGAAATAACACTGCCTGACCGATCGTGGCATGTAGGTGATTGCCGGAGTAAATACTTCTGTGAGCAATCTGCGTGCGCCGTTTTGTATGTAAGATACATAATTACCTTGACCAAATAAAAGGTGTTCTGAGGAGACAGAGCAGGGCAGATTATCTAGTTAACAAGGATGAGCTCCACTTGGTATTACTGGTGTTTCTCCTAGTAGTTAATGTTAGTAAGTAAGCAAGCTGAGACCCACATGATGCTCTAATGTAATTATGGCTAGGTGTATCTTCATAAATATTGTATATGTTAAATATTTTCTCCTCAAGTTAGGGATGAAACCAAGATGCTGTCTTTCTGTGTTGTTGGGTAACATATTTATCTTGATAAAGAAGGTAAAAAGAGTAATCTAAGTAGCTTGTTTTTCCTTTTTTTTTCATTTTTGCCTTGAACAAGGCTGTGCCTTTGTGATGTGTGATAAAATGCGTGCCGTGTTCCACCACCGCAAGGAATGTGTCATCAGATAGTTACTGTGTCGCTGATGAAGTGTGTGGCGCCAGTAAAACTGAGAGACTTCAGCCATTTTGCACTGCTGCACAGCTGATCCCCACACGTGATATGCACAGGGCCCGTGGATGAAATAGAGCTGCGACTGTATTTTAAGGATGGACAGAGTCATGTCTGTATATATTTTATAACTCCCAAAGTTCTCTCAAAGAAAGGTCCACTGTTCAATATGTATGTAACCTTCATGAACGTTTTTTGCTGTTTCCTTTATTTCTCCTGTGCTAAGCTATTGTGAGCTTTAAATTTAAGTGAAGAGCTTCCTTTTTTATGTGGGCAGATTAGCAGAAGATGCTGCTGCCACCCTGCTTACAAACGATCAGGTCGGCTAAGAAAAATGACTGTTGTTTTTCTGTCTGTGTGTCAGTTGAGGGGTGCTGTGTTGCTGTTGCTGATGTGTTTAATATGCAAACATTTATTTGGTAGCCAGCTTAAGCTGTAGGCACAACGCTGAAGCAATCTACTAAGTGTCCTAGGGGCTGTGGTGGTCAGTGGCACTGACACTGTGTTCTGCTGCACGGCTGCTGCACACTGTTGTCTTGCTTTCTGCTTCTGGGTGAGTCACGTAAATATCCCCTGCCAAGCTGTGGAGCTAAGAATGAAGCATGAGGAGACTGTTCTCTGGACTTTCCAAAAAGTCAGGGGTGTTGATGTAGCATAGATGTTGTGCTATGAGGTGCAATGCTGCAGTGAAGAGGCAGAAGCAGAGATGTTGCCCAGCCTGATTATGTGACGGGTCCTTCTACTTTGTTAGCCTGGACTTGCTGAAAATAAGGCATTTTTGGCTTTTTTTTTTCTTAACTTGATTTATTTGTTGACCTCTTTTCAAGTGGCAGAATGAAATCAGGGGGGTGGAGAAAGGAAGAAGGTTTGGATGCCAGCTGAGAAGAACGTTTCAGGGGCCCTAATTTTCCATTGTAAAAAGATAGCACAAGACAATTGATGTGAAGAAAAGCATTTGTGAATATGATGTTGGGAACACTTGTAAAGTGTGCCTGTATAAAAGTCTTAACAGTAGTGTATTGAAAGGGATTAAAAGTGGTGGGAAAAAAAGTAAATTTTACAGGCACAACTCTTTCTGTTCCTTAAAGCAATGGGAGAGGGGAAGAAAAAAAAAAGATGATTTGTTTCAAACCTTTTCTGGAAATCTGTGAAATGATTTATAGATGAGGTGTGCTGTATACAAGAGCTTTTACTGGCTGCCTTGCCCATGAATTAGAGCCCTATTCTACAAAGAAAAATGTTAGTACTTTCTTTGCAACCATCCTGGGCTTCCGTGGTGCGGAAGTCAAATGTAAATTCTGGCTGAATTGAGCCCTTATGGAGGTGGTGTTCAAACAGCCTGTGAGGAGAAGAGAAACCATTCAGCTTGTGGGCTGCTGCGTGCTTCAGAGTCCTTCGATCATTGCTATAATTCTGTGAAAGCAAACTAATAAAACTTTCTATTGACTTGCATTTGTGTGTGCTGTGAGCATTTATTTACAGTCTACCATCAGCAGATTAAAAATCAATTAAAATCCATAGAAACAGCCAAAGTTACATACTCCTCTTTGCTGGTAAAGATTTTTTTAAAAGATTTCACATTAATACTTGCTGTTTGGTATTACTGAAGATAATGAATCAGATTCAGGCAAAGTTTGTGTGTCTTGAGCTCAACAGATCTGTGCATCTTTATCTTTAGAAAAGCCCTGCTAAGAACCTCTTATCCTCTGCGCCTCTCTGCCTCTGTACAAGTGGGGGAGTTTATGCAATTCATTTAACTGACATGGAGACGTTGAAAGCTCTCCAATACTATCATGATGGATGCTATTGCAAATGTGTAGGGAAAACAATAATCTTAATTATACCAGTACATTAAATTGGAGACTGAATTTTAGTACTGCAGATATATTAAAATAAAGGAGACTTTGATTTGTTTTCTTGATTTTCCCTGAAAGTCTCAGAGATTAATTTGGGAGCATCCTGTGATTCAGAGAGAGACCTTCATGGTCCCAGGGACACAGTGCTCGGACTGGGACTTGAGGCTCTGCCAGTGACCTGTTGTGGGGGTTTCTGAGTGTGTGGGGCTTTTTCTTAGGTTTCCTCTCCATCTGTTTGCCTCCCGCTCTTTGTGAGTCTAATCTGTTTATATGGTTAAACTGTTAAACATAGTGCTTCTTCCACATTTCTTTATAGGTATGTGCTCCAAAGACTATAATGCCATTGAATAGCATGGTAATTGTTCTAATATATTGTTCATGTGTCGGTTGGAAAGATACGGTCTCAATTGATGATTTCTATATTTATCTGTCATTTCTGTTTCATATCTTAATGTAACTTTGTAATTAAAGTTTATAGAAACTAGAGAAGCCGAGACTTCAGTGCATTGCCAGTGCTGTTCAAGTATCAACCACAAAAGGCAATGCTGCTCACACCAGGAAGACACAAAGCCAAGCATTGAGGCATGGGGGGAAAAAGGCATGAACTGAGGTAACTTGTGAAACCTGAATTTGTCCCTCTTGTAGGGACAAGTGTTGGTAGAATGCTGTATTTGTTTAGCATAATGATTCTGTTAGGAGGCTGCAGAAAAGCCTGGCTCTGGAGAGAATGGTCTGAATAACATAGAGTAAATAGGGCCAGGCTTTTACACCAAATGCTGGAAGTAAACAAAACATGAAATGACTGTTCATTTAGCAAGCTGAATTTATCCTGTGGATGACATTTTATGGGAAGAAGATTGGCATGATATATTTATAGACTTCCATGATGCATATATACAAGGCAACTGAATTAAGATTGCATACTCAACTTGAATCCCACAGTTTTTCACTTTGCAACATGAATAGTGTTTGGGGGGGATGGGACACCAGCAATGCCGTGCTGTCCATCACACTGACTCCGCATAATTTGATACTCTTGTGAGAACCTTGCGTCCAGCTGTCCAGATTTCTGCTCCTCTCTGCCTGCAGGGCTGTAACTACAGCTTCCTTCCCTCTCATCATGCTGTGAAGGAGAATTGTCAGAGTGATGCAGAGGGGTTTCCAGTTTTTCCTAAGCCACTTTCCCCGTTTCCCCATCTCCTCCAGTCGATTCATGACTTGTCCACACTGTTAATGGTTTTCTTCCCTTAGGCTGTTTCCTTGCTAAATCAACTCTAGTCACTGCTTTTCAGTGGATATTAGCAGCCCCTGCTTGTCCTCATGCTCTTTCAGACCGTCGGTTTTTCATATACCCTGTTTACCCCCGCGACTGTCCTGCAGTAGCCCTTGGTTACCTGTTCACGTTGTTCATCTCCCCTATGCCAAAGGTCAGAAGTCCTCTTCTCTCCTGGTTCTGCAGGCTCATCCTGGTATTTCTCCAGCTCTTCATTCCACCATTGTTTCTACCAAACTAAGAACTCTCTTATTATTTTTTTCTTTTTAACGGAAAAACTATATATATTTTTTGGTCTTGTCTATATTTGCAAAGATTCACGTGTTTCCTGTTGTTTGCCTAACTCCCCCTCCAAATTTATATATTAATGCCAACAAATTTGCTAAAGTTAATATCAGGTACTGAGGTTCTTCTGCTTTCCTTTTAATTATTATGTATACCACATAAGATCTGTCAAAAAAATGCATTTTTGAAAATACATCAAAATACCATTGCTTTCACTAGTGCTACCACTTCATTCTTGGAATATCTTACCGCTTTACAGCTTTAAGGGTGGATTTGGTTACCTTTTAGTACGCCGAGCCCTGACTCATAACCAATTAGCATTACATATGTGCTAAATTGATTTCTCAGAGATACTTTCCTGAGAGGGATTTTTCATCACAGGCGTTCTCGCCAACTGAGACTGCTCTTGTGCTGAGGTATTAGATAACAGAGGGTCACAGTCTGTCCCTGATCCAATCCCATTGAAAAAGAAACAAAGCCAAACTGATGACATTTTGAGTATTTTACTTGAACGCAAAGTGCTATGCTTCCAGATAAAGTTAAGGTTCCTACATTTTTGAGTTATTGTAAAATAACATATTAACTGCACTGTTAGAGCAATACGCTCTCTCAGTTCTTTCTCAGCATATCATTTCTCTTTTAGATAGCTGACCTTTCTGTAATTCTTCTAATCTATGGAATAGTGCAATTTATCTCTTCTTTACACAACATCTTACTTAGGATGGCTGAAGGGGGGGGAATGGGGGATCGAGGGGATGCATATATCTCATTACTTTTTTTCTGACTCAGTGTTTAGTCATTATTTTCAGTATCATTTAGTCTATGGAAAGTTTTCCCATATGTCAGGCATATTTTGAACATGCAACTGAGATCTGTGCTACATTAATCCTTTATCAGATACGGTGCTTAACAAAGGGCAATCTACAGAGCTTATGGGAGTGAAGCTTTTTCAAACAATACTATTTGCACAAATACCAAAACCGTGTATTCTTGTTTTGTTGAACATGTACATCAGACTTCCCTATGTACCTCATTTCTGTCTCTTTGTGTTGTCTACGGAAACATTTAGAAGTAGTAGATGTGCAAGGTTTTCTTATACTTCAACTGTAGTAAGCATTAAAAGTTCTTGCAAGAATCCATTAAGTACTCTTAAGTGTGGAGAGATAGCCCATGGCTTAGGAAGTTCCTGTTTCAGACATCCCTCCATGCCTACAGATGAATTACNGGACACTGGACTGGGCAGGCCTTTGGCTTGCTTTTAAAACAGCTGTGAAATCACTAGAGCTGGGTATGTCTACAGTTACCAGACTGGTAATTTGGTTTCGTACCCACGTTTGGTTCTTCATATGTACTTGTAATAAATATGTCCTGTCACATCTGTTGTCCAGATTCCATGATTGTATGTACATGCATATGTACAAGAATCACAGAGTCTTTCTATGAATGTCTTAACTCCTTACAAGCCTATGAGGTCCTGATTCAGGGTGCGCACAATTCATCATAGAGTTCCCCTAGATTTCAGTATGTACTGAACCTCAAACTAAACAATAATTA
>VXAV01005020.1:997419-1008652 GCA_013399715.1 Alectura lathami | reverse complement strand
CTTTACCAGGAAATAGAGCTTAGGAAAATAGAGCAAGCAACTCTGAGAATGCTCTGAAAATGATACTACAGAATCTCTAATAATGAAGTTTGCTCCTGCTGAAGTTTGCTATTAGTTCATTGGCAGCGTTGGGCCTAGGAGTATTTAGTTTTCTTTAGCAAAGATGTTTGAATGTTTGATTGAAGGTAGTGATCTTTATATGCTAATGGGATGGAGATTACAGGAGAATAGGTATTGTTTAACCTCTTTGCTGTAATTACTGTTTATGTTAAGTTAGGGTATATGTGCATGTCTTGAGAGTAGGAATGGGGGATTATTTTTTCACAAAGAAGTGGAATTCCTTTTTAGAGGGAATTAGAACTCTCAGTCTAGACTTGCTAATTTAAATAATGCTGGCCAAGCAGAATTTTTTAAAGCGTTAAATGTTGTTATGTTTTGTGAACACTAAAAACATTTTCTGGAAGTGTTAATTTCCCATTGGTTTTCTTGCCTCCCTCTTGCTTTTATTTGCAACTTGGTCATAACCAATACTCTTCACAGCAGTGGTCTGGGACTTCTGAGACTGCCTTGATGCCTGGTTTTAGTGGTACTGCTCCCCTCTGCTGTAGATTTTACCTACATCCTCATGAGCAGTAGCCATTCACCATGAGAACTGATTCAGCATCAGGCAGCCAACTGGCAGTGGGTTTGCAGCAGCTGCGTATCCTTGGTGATCATGGAAGCCTTGTGTGGTACCCCAGCAGCTGGGAACCTGGATCTTGCTAAGTTTCAAAAACATGGTAGCTAGTTCTTCCTAAACCCCAAAGACCAGTGCAGAAAGTTGAGAAGAAAACAGCTAATCTTGACTTTTTCAGCAAAATCGCTAACAAATGTTCAACTCCAGGGACTGATACTTCTCAGTCTTGTATTTTCTAGGCTAGCTGCCCACAGAAATGGATCTTTTCTATTTTTATTTTTTATTTTTTTAATGTTGAGGGATACCGAGGAAGGAGTTGGAATGAATTGGTATTCCCTTTACATCTCTGGTACCTACCAGCCGGAAAAATTTGATTCTGATCATAACTATTAGTCTCTGGGGAGGTTTTACTGCAATTTTTCTCATTAGGGAATTTTAAGTGAGATGTTTCTTGGGCAAACTGTCATGGCAAAAAGTTGTGCATATGAAGAAAAATGTGCTTTAAAATCGACCGCTACAGCTGGTGCGTATCTTCAAGTTAAACAGTACTGTAGGCCATCCTCCAGCCCTGCAGGGTTTAGAAAGTTTGAATGAAATATGAGTGTAATCTGGAACACTGGTTATATAGCTCCTATTAACTTGTATGGGCTACTGATGATGCAATTTCTGAGCTGGTCACTTCGATTAGCCTTGGTCATTTGAAAAAAAATCAATTCACTCTCCCGGTTTTAATTTTGATAATTCAAATTCACGGTGTTCTTCATCTGCTTTGTTTGGTGCTATACATAAATCAAGGTTATAAACGAAACCAATTCGTGAATGAAAAGTTTCAATTTTCTTTTCTTTTTGGCTACAACTGCACAAAGAAATCATCATTTGGGCAACTAATATACCTAAGTATCCTTCAAAAGGAACTGTGATATATTAGAGCTGTTCAAATGTCCTCACAAATCATTTTGCCTTACAGCTTTGATCCTGAAATATGTGAAATGATGTCTGATTTATGCCACTGATCCTTCTTTTAGATAGTTAAGTGTTCTTGCTTAATGTTATTAAATAAGTTCAAAGCAGCAAATAGGCCATCCTGGGCTGAGGACATTTGAAAAATAGCATTCTCAGCAAGCTGCATATACCATACATGTTCTTTAGTTACTTCCTTTGCTATTTTTCTTTTTTGTGTACTGCAAGCTTCTGGAGCTTTCTTCTGCTCACATCCTTGGTTACAGTGGCTTTATTTTCCTATTTGTAACCTTCTTCTGGGCTTTGTTTTCTTTTGAAGTGGTGATGGGAAACAACCTTATGACAGTATGGGAAAATGGGAAAGATACCACAGTCTCCCTTAACTGGGACACTGGTAATGTGCTAGCAAAGGTATTACACAAGTTGTGTGACCTGGCTGAAGCAGTATGAGAAAAACTGTGAGGGTGTAAATAAGTAGGTCAAAATCACACTCTAAGGAGCAAAGTAAGTTTGACTGTTTCTAATGAAAAGCTATCAATATGTTGTGATTTCTGTTGTAGCAGGTAAAAGGAGAGAAAGAGATGAGAAAACTCTTGATTCTAAAATATTTATCAGTAGAAATATTCCAAACTTGCATCAGACATACTTAAGAGCAAATCTCTACAGGCGCGAGGGTTGCATAGGAATCACATCAGCTCTAAATTTAGAAAACCTTTTAATGGAAATGTCACACAGTTCAGCACTAGATTTAGGGATTTCAATATGTTATATGAGCTTTATAACCAATATTATTCTTACGAAATTTCAGTAGGAAACATTAAATCAGCATTTCCAGTCCTTGGTGAAGCAATGAAAGCTATCTCAGCCATGGACTGCCAAAGAAGAGCTACTAGCTAGAGATAACTTCTTCCTAAAAGTAATACCAGCCCTACCCTACAACTCTACTAGTTGTGTAGACTTTCATGTCTCGATTTGGGAGCTGAAGGTTGACAAGATGATCTTGTCCTCGTTTGCTCACCTCCCTGGCTTCTGAACGGGCTTTATGTCTCTCCTCACCTATATACTCCTGGATTACAGAAGTAACTGCTCGCAACCGCTCTTCTGGAGTCAGCCCTCTTTGGTATTTAACAGTGGGTTCAGTTGTTCACAGCTCTGTACATGGATCCTGTAAATTCTATTAGAGAATCTTTTAGAGCTGGCTGCTTTGGAGGGATTGTGGTTATTTCCCCTGTGACCTTAGCAGAACAGCAGACTGTTCCTGTCTTAAATTGTGTTCTTGAGGTTTCTGATAATAATTTCTTTAAAAAAAAAAAAAAAACAAAAAAACACACATTCTAGATGTTGGTTACACATATATTTAGGCTTTTGGTTCCTGTTATCTTGCAAGCTTTAAACAGAGATGACAGAAGTGGCATGCAAGTAGTACAAAAGAGACAGTTTGGGCCTTCTGTAGCTTGCCATCAGTTTTAGATGGCTGCTACTGTTCTTGGGAAGGAAATGAGGTAGCACCCTGTCCTGGTACCCTGTTGGTCTCTCCACATGTTGTTGGGCCATCTCCACCTGCTGCTGCAGCTCTCCGCGGTAATGCCGGACAGGACTGGTGCTTTGACCGATGGGGTAGTTGTTGAGCCCATCTCCTTTTCCTTGGGAAACTGGGACCTTCCAGAAGCTGATGTCAGTATCAGTTTTGAGGTTTTGCTGTGTTCATTTTGTAAAGTTACACTGCTGGCCATTTTTCTTGTCAAGACTGTTGTGAAAGACAGTCTCTAGGAATGCTTGTTTCTATGTTTTTCTGGAACAGTACTTCTTATTCACTGTGGGGCTGCCCTGTAGGTTCGGTCCCCAGAGATATGACCATCAGGTTGTGGTGAGAAGGCCAGATGGCTTGCTGCTAGGAATGCTATTAAAGCCACTGCTTCTTAACGTTGACCAAATCCAAGATTAGTCTGCTACCTAGGTATGATAACATGGCAGTACTGAATGAGAACCAGAAGTTCAGTGTAAGCGAGAGGGAAACTGGCTGAAGTCTATCAGTGTAACAGTTTTCAATTCCCCACTTTTTTCATTGCTTAGCATTTTTGTCATGAGCACCACTTATAAAGATTGCAGACTTCAAGAGATTTATATGGTTAGCTTCCACTTAAAAAAAAAAAAAAAGGCAAACAAAAGTAATAGTACAAATATTTAAATGTTATATGAATACAAAAATATTGTTAATGAATAAATATGTGTACTTCTACGTGCCATTCTCGTACTTCTAAATAGCATCCTGAAGAAATCTGCATGAATTGGATAGCAGTTAGAGACTCATTGGTTGATTATTTTGGTGGCTATATCTACTCTTCTTCATGCCAGCCGTCTAATTTTCCTCTCACCTGCTTCAAAGAAGTTATTAGCCTGTCTGGGTTGATAGTCGTTCTTTGCCATGAAAAAGCATAATCATTGTTAAATCATTTGATGTCTATGTTACTTGGGGCCATGTTGGGGGGCTGAAATCACACCTCTTACTTCTGTGCTTGTTCCCCTGTGAAGGGTGGGAGAGTTTCATGTCCTAGTGCAGCTTGAAAGAGAAGAGCAAGGCAGAGGTGCTCTGGAGAGATTAAAACAAATGCTACCATCTCTGACTTTGTGCAAAATACTGCAGTACTCTGGCTGTGTTCCCAAAGAGAGCAATATGCAGTTGGTTTTTCACGAGGTTTTAGTTTCTTGTGTTCTTGGAGAGATGGGTTGTGTCACTTTTCATGTTTGTGCTATGTATATAAGGATGGAACTCTTAAGTCATAAATGGGAGCACAAAAGGCAGCAAGAAGTGGGGTCTGTGGTGTTTTCTGACATTGGGAAGCTGCGTTTCTGCCACCCCCATGGCTGTGAGCACTGGGCTTTGGCTGTGTGCAGGCAGCCTGAGCCAGTCATTAGTGAGTGCTGGAGAGGAGGCGAGCAGGGCGAATGAGCGGGAGCTTACTTTATTTCTGCGGTGTCACATCAATCTGCCCAGCTAAGTGATTGAAGGGGAGAAACGCAGGCTGCAAAAGAAACTGGGCCCTGATTTGTTCAGGGTCACCAGCGGTGGTTTGAAACCATCTTGTTTGCAGATACCTCTTTCATGTTATTAGGCTGTCAGTCGAGTGACTTTGTAAGATTTATGGCTGGGAGCTGGGGCGCGTGCGTGCGCGCTGCGACGGCAGTGATGGGCGGCAGGGCGGGGGGAACAGAGATGTTATTGAGAAGACAGCGATCCATGCCTGCCGTGATTGAGCTCTGCAGCCTTTTGTCTAGTCCTAGTTAACCTCCCCGTGCGTTTTTTTCACAGGCGCGTAAGCAGCTCAAGCAGAAGGTGAAGCGACAAGTGGTAAAGGGCTGCTCTTAACAGCCTAGCGCCGTGCAGGCTAACGATGGAATAAAGCTGCTCACTGGGAAGGTCCCAGGCTTGATTTACTGATGCCTTTCAAAGAGCTTTTATTTATTTTGATGTTGTCAAAGCCAGGGGCTGAGGGTTCCCTTTTCACCAGTGACCTCCTATGGAAATGCTATCTTTGAGAGAGAATTTAGAGGCATCGCTGTGTTGAAAGTGAAAATGTGGTGGTTTGGTTTTTTGTGCTTTTTTGTTGTTGTTGTTGATTGATTGATTTTTTTTTGTTATTAATAATAATAAAAAAAATTAGGGGAGCTTGATCAAAGTAGTGTTTAATTAAAATTAATTTTGTATATGCATCAAGTAGTAATATATTTTATGTTGTGCGAGTCTGAAACTTATACTAGATTTTGAGAACTTTGAATTTTTTTTTGAAGTTTGTTAGAATTCATAAAATGAAAATGTTTATACAGTTCCTAATTGTGCCAAGATTGAGGCAGGAAGTAATTTTAAAGATGACTAAGAAGCTTTTTAGAACTGAACGGAGTTTCGCATCTAACAAAAATCAGTCAGAGTGCAACAAGACTCCAACAAGGTTGGAGAACCTTTTTTAAACAAATTCTCACAGGCTTCTCTTAATTTGGATGTTTAGAGCAGGAAGAATTTGTTTCTAATTAGTTATCCATAGGTTAAAGGAGTAAATAAAAAATGCTGTTTCTATTTTCAACCTAGTAAAGTTAATAAACTTAGAAGAATAGTTGGCTGTAAGTGCTTTGTAAGGACCTGCCAGCACCTTTGGGATCATGGCAGGTTTCATGTACTTGACCAAGAAATGCAGGTGCTGCGTCGTGAAGGTGTTCTACCATGCTGTTCTTTGCTAATTGATGCAGTTGTGTGAAAGCTTGCAGTAGTTCTACATAACTGTAAAGGAAGTTAATATTTTTCTACAGGGTGATTTCCCTACTCCCAGGTCTGAAAATGAGCCCCATAGTGGAGCAGCCTTCCCAGGCAGTTGCTGCTTCCACACTGGGTGACATCAGGAAGGATGCAGCATTAGTCCTGCAGGGAAAAGAATATAGTTGCCTGCTTTCCCTCCTCCATATCACTGCAGGAATTATCTGCAGCATCAGTTTTACAGCCTTCAGACATTACATTTGTAATGTAATTCACACATTACAAATGACAGTGTATCATTTTCAGCTGACATTTTAAAATTCCTCAGAAATTATTTTNTAAAAAAAAAAAAAAAAAAAAAAGTATCCCTTTTTATTAAGTCACCAAAGAAAGCACCTGTTCTTTTCATCTGTGATAACTATGCACATTCTGACCCTATAGCAATCTGTTTTAGTGTAAGTGGGATCTTCTCGGCAGAGACACAGAGATGCCGTGCCTTCTCTATTTATGGAAGGATGTTGATGAAAACAAGAGGTTCTTAAGCTGAACAAAATACAGCTTTCAGTAGAAGATTCTGTAACAAAGTTTTGCCGTAATCCCCGTAGAAAAGATGATCCTGCCTTTAAGTCACAAAACTGGGAGCTGGCAGATCATCACCTTGTCCCACATCTAGCTTTGCCCTACCTGAGGCAGGGTGACAGTGGCAGCTGCCTGGCCCTGCAGTGAGAACTGAACAGACAGAGCCTGGGTCTTCAGGGTGGGGCATGGCAGGAGGGAAAAAGGCAGTGGGCATGAATGGAAGCTGGGAAGGTTCAGACTGCAAGTGAAGGGACAGTGAGAACTATTTTGAAGGCAAAGTGTTTGCGAAAGAGGGGTGGAGGGAGAAAGCAAGCAACTTCATAGCACGTGATTAGTTGGGAATTCTTGTTTTGCTTTTTTCACTTGATTCAGTCCACTCCTGAAAGCATTCCTGTCTTCTTTAATCCATGGTGGCAGGTATGGTATTGCTTCGTTTCTCATTTTAAATGCTTTTTGCCTCTAGTTTTCAGCTGCTCACGCTTAGTTGAAATTAAGAAGTCTAACTGTTGGGTATTACCTTTTAGACCTGCTGAAATAGCTCTTCCTGCTTGCATCCTTATGGTCTCATTAAGAGGATGCTCACAGCATGCCTGACTCTAGTGAATATTTGCAGACCTCATTTGCCTACATTAGAGACAAAAAGCCTAAAAAAAAATTCCTCCTTGAGCAATAAACGGTTGAGTTTGTCAGTATCCATGATCTGTGCAATATGGTCCTCCCAGAGTTGATACCTTACAAGGCAAGGGCTGAATGCTGTCCTTGCATTGAGTAACCATTGAAATGCTTCATCCAAGCCCTTCAGCTTCTGTATTATGCTTGGTTCATGGCTTTGAGCAGTGGTTGTAAAGCAGGAGTGCTACCAAAATCAGTGAGCAGTGGAGGTATGTGCCACTGTTGCGGCAAGCCCTGTAGGTCAAGGATGTACGTGGGCAACGCTTTTCCCATTCCTGCTTTTTTACACCAATTACAGATTTCAGGAGTTATTTTTTTTATTTTTATTTTAATGAGTTCCATTTGTTTTGAGTCATGATATACTACTTTATCATACAGCAAGATCTACGATCTTTAGAGCAAACCCCAGGTTCCAACAGGAACGAGTCATCTTTGTGATCTACCTTTACATTTGTGACTCAACTGTTTTGTTTTCTGTGTTCAGACTTTCAGACTGAGTCTTCAGTTCTCAGGGGATTTAAAAAAAAATCCTTAACCTGTTCTGTAAGATTGAGGTCATACTTCAATGCCAGGCAAACTTTCCATTCTTGCTCTTCATTTATGCATTATGTTGTGCTTCACCTGCTCATCTGCCTGCCATAGGTGGCTCATTTCATTGTTGAGCTGATAAAGGTGTATATAATGGATATATTTTTAAAACGTGTTAGAATAACTTTGCTGTGAAAGATGTCATGTAGATATGAAGTAATACTGATGTTACATTTCTATTCAACAAAATCAAACAACTACAATTAATTTTAAAAGTATTAATCACAAGTGTTGCAGCTGCCATGCTGATGAGGAGTACTGAGCTCTACTGCAAATTGGTAGTAATATTGTGGATTTCCAACCCTTATTTTGGTGGGTTGGAATGCTCTCTAACTCTTTATGCTATTTAAATCTCATGGTTCTGAAGAAGTGGGCCAGAAAACTTGAGGCTTTTTCCCTTAGAATTATTGAATTTCTCTTACAAGACAGTTTTTAGAGAACTCTCACGGTTTACATATGTATACCATGAAAATAACCCTCTTCAGTATATTTCAATCATTTTGCTACTTATTCCCTTGTGAATATAGAATTGAGAAGCCATTAAAAATGGCAGTCTTTGTTAGAGGAATATTTTTCTTGTTGAAATGTCAAAATAGAATAATCAGTTTTTCAGAGAAAGTTTAGTTGCGCTTTTTTGACAGAAATGAAGAAAGGAAAGTAAAAAAGGATTTTCTTCAAGTAGAGATGAGTAAAGCATATCCTTGATTTTTTTTTTTTTTTTTCGTTTTCTTGCTGCTCACATTATAAAGCTTCAAATGATAGGAAGTGAAGTCATTTATAATGTTGTGCAAAAACGTTTCTTGTCTACCTCAGTTTTGTTCTATTCCTTTGTAAAGTTCACCCAAGACATTGTAGAGAATAGGGCTAAGGAAAAATAATTTGTCTGTGTTCCATTTTTGTTTCTGTGGGTAATTGTCATCCTTACGATTTGAAGCCATAACTTGAAATATAATAGTTGTAGGTCTGTTCATGGATGTGTTGCTTCTGTGTCAGGGATGTTCCTACTTCCATTCCTGTAGCACTTCCGTTCATATAGCATTTCAAGCCATATTTAGCCATACTTAATAACTCCTATTTAATCATTCTATAAAAATCAATTTGGAAATGTTAATTGAAATTTTGCATTTTTGCAGGTCAATCTCCAGTGAATCCACTCTTACAAAGCTTGCCCAGGCCTTGCAGAGGTCCTAGCAATGACATTGTTATCTCATCAGCCTCCCAGGGCAATAGATCATGAGCCATTTCGCTCTTAGTTCCAGTAGTTAAAAATGTTCAAATTGTTTCCATCTTCCACTTGTTCCTGGTCTGTTCCTGGGTATGCACCATCTATGTGGTATGAGATGAAGCACAGAGAACAATATTTCCTGATTTCTGAGCTTGCAATGCTCATCATTAATTTTTATGTTGCTACTTTAAGTTGTAGCCTTCAGATTTTAAATGCAACAGATGTCATTTAAGCAGTTCTGTGCAGCTACCCAATCACTTGTTGATTTTCATTTGCTGGAAAAGCTGTTGAAGATAACTGGGTGGTGGGGCACTTCTTCCGTATTATTGTTGTAGTGGATGTTGGGTTATTGTATGATCTCTGTAGCAAACATGCTACTTCCACTTTTGACGGGGGGTCTGGCACCTTGTCCATTGAACAGTAGGATCTGGGACTGTCTGGCTCATGAGAGGACGGAATGAGGAGAGAGAGCACCAACTTAGATTTCAGTGCTTTCTTGTTTTTTGGATTATCGGTAATGCCACAAGCACAGGTACAGTTCAGGTTAGGATGGGAACCTATCTGGGGGCGCATGGCAGCCTACCAGGACAATTTGTGTGAGCCATGGTCCTCTTTGCTATGCATGCTGAGCCCATTCCGGGCTGGATGAGGTATTGTGGTGATGTTAGGTGTCATGCAACGTAGGAGACCTGTGGCATATAGCCCCACTACCTTTACTGGAAAAGGCTCAGCCACTTACACAGCTACAAGATTGGGCAGTACTTTTTTAGAAGATAGAATCTGCGGCAAAAGACTTTCTAGCCTGCCAGAGCTGCAGGTTTTCCCTCCTTGCTTCTGACTTCTGGTCTCACATTAAGTGATTTTTTTTTGTACAAACTGAGGCATTTAGCCAAAGAGAGTGCTTCATCTTTGGCTACCTGTTTCCAATCCATGACATGGTGATCATGAAATTGAATACTTCTGTACTTCGCTGTATATGCTTAGAGAAAATTCCAGTTCATCTCATTCCTCCCCTTCATTTCAGCTAGCTGTTAGCAAGTTATGATAGACTGCTTACATATCACCTGATGATTTTCGCTTCTAATTTATTCTGTGTATCAGTGCACGTATAATCCCTGCGGTGTGTGTATTGACCACAGTTTAAGGTTAAAGTTTAGAGCCAATATTTTCATCTCTAAAACACATTTTCCTCTGGAATTTTCCTAACGAAGCCATCAGTTTTTGTTGGAATATGTCAAGTTCAGTGAAACTTCTGTGGAGAAAGGGTTCCTGTCTCCAGGTTATGTGTTCTCATCAAACCCAGACTCCTTATCTCCATGTCCCCCCATCTTTCCCTAAAAAAAAAAAAAAATCAGCATAACTTAGAGATTTGAGAACTCACTTGTGAATTTTCTGAACTGACTGCTTTCTTACTCTACCTGATTTAAACTGAAGACTTGCTTCGCAGCTTCCGTCACAGCAGATGAAAGCCTTTCTTACTCACTTGTGTTGCTGTCTGGCTTAACAGAAGTCACCAAGAGTGACCTAATGCGTGGTCCCATTAGCCTGTTGGGAAGCCCACTGATACAGCATGTGCGAGCCTTAATCCAAATTGTTCAGGATGAGAATTTGAAACCAGTGTCCTGCATCAAAGTGAATGCTCTAACTGCTAGTTGTCGGTGGTGTTTGTTTGAGTGTTTGCTCTGGTATGTTGTACCAGCATAGTGCTGGCATTGTCTCTTTTTGACACTGGAAAATAGTTTGAATTTGCAGTTTTTTCATGAATGGGAAAACTATTCCCTGCCCAGCTAGATTTGAGAATCTTGAGAAATTTTGTTCAGGTTTCTTGTGTGGTAATAATACATGGACCTCCTAAACAAGAAAGATATGTTTTTCAATTTCTTGCCAGTATAAACAGGTGTTTTGTCCATGGAGGATTGTGATAAGAGAGCTGGCTGCTATAAAGCTTTCAGGTTTTGCAATTTTATAAGCAACCAGTAGCAGTCTTGTATTTTCTCTCAGGATTTTTTGTAGCAGTAGCAGTGGGCAAGTCATCTAAAGGTCTCCAGGTGTGCCCCAAAAGTAGGGGTTTAGGAGTCTTATAAATCTTAAGGTATTTCTTTTGGATTTGATGTTAGTGCTTTTATAATACCAAGCTTTAATATATAGCACCTCTCATTCTGTAGCATCCCAAAGCACTGTATAGACTTAATAGGTAGAAAAAAACCTCTCTCCCCATCCTTTTCTGCCTCCCTCTCTACCTCCAAAAAATGACAAAAAAAGGCGGGGGGGGGGGGGGGGGGGGGAG
>VXAV01005020.1:966705-997414 GCA_013399715.1 Alectura lathami | reverse complement strand
GGTGGTGGAACAAAAAGCAAAAACAACCCAAGCCATTGGGCAGTGATTGTTTCCTTCTCCAAAAGAAAGCTGTTACCTCTGGAGAGTAATGCAGAGACCATTTGGCAGCGTACAGCATCATACAGAGTAGGGCAAGAATTTGAGATGAACAAAAGGTAATTATGTCATCTCCCCCCTCACCTCCCCCTTTTGTCAGGCTTCTGGGTTGTTAACCCTTGTTTGGTGGAGTCAGAATCTTCATTTTAGTTTTAATTGTGAGAAAGCAATATACACAGTAATACAGTCCCTCTGATCGATACATCAGGGAACTTATTCACATTGCTTCAGTTCACCTCTGTCATGTTCCCTTCTATCAGACTGCCTGGAAGAGAGCAAGGAGGAGGAAATAAGGCTCACAAAGTCCCATGAAGGAGGCAGAATTAGCGTAGTGAACTCCCTTGTGCTCTCAAGTTTCCAGACACCTTCCTATCCCTAGCCCGTTTGCATAAAGCTTTGTGGATTTGCAAGGACCGTGAAGGGAAAAGCCTGAAGCACTCATTCCAGCAAATATTTTTCTCAATACCATCCATATATCCAAACAGGATTTAATGCTTGTGAAAAGCAGAATTCTCCCCTGTGATGTGTAAGGGCTTTCAGTAAAGGAAGCATGTTGGAGGAGGAGGGAAAAAGCTTTGGTAAGCAGCCACTTTTTAGGCACAGACTCCCAAAGAAAGATTTGAAGTATATATCCTGCCTGGCCAATAAAGCAAACAATAGTAAATTACTCTGAAATTCTAAGATGGTGTACAGGTTTCTTTTTGCCAGAGTGCACACCACTAGTATAAGGCATGTGATGGATGAGTAAATAATCAGATGGTCTAACCTTCATTAGAAATAGAAGTAAAAATATTCCCAGTAAATCACTCAATTTTGGAGCTCTTAGGAACTGTGCAAGGAACAGTTCAGTTGCCTATGGAATATTTCCATAATCTCTGTAAGTGGCAGAAGACCAACCTGTTTTACATTTTGTACAAGCGCAGTATTAAACAATAATTTAGATTGAAAAGCACCTCTGGAGATGACCTTGTCCACCCTCCTGCTCAAAGCAGGGTCACCTGCAGCAGGTTGAGCAGGGCCATGTCCACTTGGATTTGGAAAGTCTCCAAGTGTGAAGACTCCATAACCACTCTGGGTACCTGTGCCAGCATCCGGCCGCCCTCCTGCTGCAAACAAAAGTCATACCTGGCTGGCGTTCCCATTGCCTGCTGTCACGTTGCTGTGTGGCTCTGAGTAAATTCTGGCTTAGGCTTCTCTCTACTCTGCTACTGGGTAGCTGCAGACCGCAGCTCTGCCCTTGAGCTTCCCTTTACTTTCTCTTTTTCATGCAGAGCAGACTCCGTTCCCTGAGTTTCTTCTGCATCCCATGTACCCCAGTGCCCAACCATGTTGGGTGGTGTCTCTGTCTGTCCCGTGTACCTTCTTCCATTTTCTACGTATGCCATTTTGTGTTTGAGCTAACTGAGGTGTTCTCTGCTCACCTGCGTGGGCCTTCTGCTGTGCTTGCTCAACCTGCACGTGGGAATAGACTGTATTCTGAGGATGTTGTCTTTTGGAAATCAAGCAGCCCTCTGAGACCCTTTGCCTTGCAGGGCAGTCTCCTGAGGCACTGGCAAGCAGACCCCTGAACAACCTGAAGTCTGTTCTCCTGAAGTCCAAGGCTGTGGTTCTGTTACCACTTTCTCACTTCTCTAGAAAGTTCAAGTCCTAAATGTCGCAGTCACAATGGCCAAAGTTTGCCTTAAGTTTCACAACCCTGACCATTTCTTCCTTGGTCTTGAGTAACAGACCCAGCAGAGCTCCTTTCCTGGTTGGCTTGTCCATTTCTCAATTAGTTCTTTGGGTATTTTGCAGGGAGTTTCAAAACATGTCGCTAGTGGTATACACATTCCCAAGGGAATCAAGGACTTCAGTTCTGCATTGTGTTAGTTGTTGTAAAGCGAATCAATAAAATAATGCACAGTCTCCATGCATGGCAGTGTCAGAATGACCTACAGATTAATTAAGTTTATCAGAACAGTGTAGGAGGTTTGGGTTATTGTAATGGGATGGAGAGTTTTGTTTGTTTTGTTTCGTTTTTCCTCTCGCAGGGAGAAAAAGTGACCTTGCTAGGCAGACCCTTTTTGTCTTTCTTTGACGAGTAGTCTCTCTTGAGTTTTCAAACCTCTGTTTAAGCATACAAGAGTAAAATAATACCAAAAATATATTATGCACACCTAGGTGTAAATGCAGAAAGCATCCTTTGTCATGTGGAAGTCAGCACCTTGGTACCCTACAAAAGCTGACACACAATAGCAGCATGGTTAGACCCTCTGCTAGTAACTGCTGTTGCAGATTGTCCTCTCCAGATTGTCCTCTCCAGAGCATAGCTGCTTTTCACGTGGGGTGTTTGATGCACTTGTGCTATGTTGGTCAAACACCTTATCCATATTGCATGTGGGAGCCTTATCGTTGTTGAATATGCCAAGGTTTTAGATCACTGCCATTGTAATAATGTCTGCTTTGTTTTCTTTTTCCTGCATAATCTTTTTTTTTTTTTTTTTTTTAACACCTGTGTGCTAACAGAATTAGATAGTTGGTGGTTAGCAAAGGTGTCTGTTTTACACCCTCTTCTCTCTTTATGCTTTATTAAAGAGGATTTTTGTACAGATACTGTGAGTTCTTTTTCCTCCGCTTCCTCTCACACCAGTAACAGAATTTCAGCCTGTGAAGTCTTGCTTTGTTGTTACATGAATATGGACAAGGGCACTCCTCTTCTAGAAATTAAACAAAGAAATAAACATGTAAGGAAGCATCTTTTTCCCAGAGATTTAGCTGAGAGTACAGGCTTTCAGGGAGACCAGCGAGAGCTGCACAAATAGTTAGAGGTGCTCAAGGATAGCTCTAGGAATCAATCAAGATTTTAAACCAGTCCTTTAGAGTTTATGCTGATAGAAATCTTACGCCAAAATTTTCTGTCACAGGAAATGTCTTGTTCCAGTTTCTGGAAACTGAGAGTGAAAAATCCTGTAACCAAGCATTTCAGGGTTTAAAAACTAGCACTGTCTGTAAAAAGTTTATTAATTTATTTTGCTAATAAATGCCAATGAATGCATCTTCGACGTCTGTGTTCTTAAACAACACTATTATTTTAACTCAGTTCTTAAGCAGCCGAAACTGCAAATTATGCTAGTAACTTTTATTTGTTTCTAGCTTGCTGGCAGAAGCTCATTTTCATTATTCATTTACAGTGATTTTGTCCCAGTGTGCTAATGAGGGGTTAAACTAGCAGAAAATTTTCCATCCACTGGCCACCCATCCCTATTGTTAAAGGGATGTAAATTGTATTGTGAAGTAAACTTGTCTGAAACTGGCACACGCAAGAGAACAGCTCTGCTCATAAGATACTACAGCATTTGAACAGGAACTCAGAAGAAATAGTGAAGTTTTAGATATTTTAACATTTTGACCTTTTTCAGAAAATGAACATATTCTCCAAAGCACAGAATATGTTGAATCAGCAGCAGGCGATGTGAAACCAGATTGTGATGTAATCTTCAAGAAAACCATATTTGTAATAAGGTTAATTAAATTTGCTGCAAGCTTGTGACAAGCATGCTGTAAGTTTGCCAGTAAATCTGGTCTTGCTTTATCAAACTGAAGGGCAAGAATTTAAAAAAAAAAAAAAAAAAAAAGAGGGGAAGAAAAGAAAAAGCTTCCCTCCTCCTGAACAAGTAGTGTGTTGCCAGAGGACATGCGGACTGGCAACAATAACTAATATGTTATGAGAGGTTGAACAAGTTTAAATGGGATTTGTCTCTGAACTGAAAGGCATATTGTAAGAAATTTCTTTGTCTCCTTGTGATGCTGTTAAATTGAAAGCACGATGGGAGGCTTCAGCAGAGGCAACAAAGGTTGAAACGATAGCCTGCTGTTTGCAGCAAGCATCATGGTTCCACTGATGGTCCAGACATCTGGTAACAACAGCCACTCCTTGTCAGGTTTTGCCCCACACTGGGCGCCTGAGCACTTTGCACTGTTTAACTCATCAGGCTCTTCTAGCTCAGTATGCTCTGCATCAAGAATGTTTATGTAATAAAACAGAGCTAATTAAACATTTCAAAGGGAAACATTATTTTAACTCTAATTAGATATGATTACGGTTTCCTTATGCCTATGCTCGGCTGGTACAGAAGCTCTCTCTTTTTGTTTCCTTACTGAATTCTGCAGCATTATTGTTTCAAAATCATTTCTGCATCTGCTTGAGTAGATTTTGTGTTCGTCTAGCCAGGAAACAACCTCAAAATCTTTGATTAAAGATCAGTGCATTTAAAATTTCACTCTGTGACCCTGAGGCACAGGGTAGGCTGGATGTAGTGTCAAGGTAACAGGAAAAGCCCCCTCGCTTGAGGGTGCTCGGGCAGCCGGGGGGCTAGCAGGTGTGTGCGAGCAATATGTGCGAGATCTGCTTTCCAGCCCCTTGTGCTGTGATTCTAAGTTATTGAATCTTAGCATCAGTTGAGACCGCCAGGTACCGCAGAGCTGTTGCCGCGTAAACAGATGGGCACAGGTTCTGTGACCTTCCTGGAAGTCCGTTATGAAACAAGGCACTTGTCACAGGCAAATATGAGGCATATCCTTCTGTATGTATTTCATCTAGAAAGACAGCATCTGACAAAGCTTTGGAGACACATCATGTCAGGATTCTAAACATCCAAAATGCTGAGAAACAAATACATAGGGAAATCAAAAAGAACAGGCTAATGGCAATAATAATCAGTGAATATTTTGTCAGTTAAGCAAATGCTGTATAACTTGTTTAGTGTTTTGTAGCTTTTATGACAGAGCCAGTCTGCAGATCATATGGGAGAAGCAGACTGAATATAAGAACCCATCCTTTCTTTGTCATCCCTAAATCCAAGTTTTTTGTAGGGATTTTCTTCAGCTGAAGGACCTTCAAATGCAAGCTTACTTCAGATTTTCACTTGGTTTTCACCCCTACCCCAGATTTTTTTAATTTTTTTTTTTTTTTTTTTTTTTAATTCTAGCTTGGGTTTCAAAAAGGAGAGGGGAAAAAACGCAGGCTTTCATTCAAACTGGTTCTCTGCAGTCCTAATTAAAATAGACTTCAATGAGAAGTTTTCTTTTCCTCTCCAACCGAAGCTTAAGGGCATAGTTCTAGCTGGAGAGTATATTGTGCTCATTTTACTGTTTGAGTGGTTTGGTGGAGAAGCTGTCTTTCAAACGCAGAGCGACTACTACGGTGCCTCAGGACTCAGCTGTCACATCAAGGCTGTTTTCCACATATATGTATTATATAATGTGCATATATCATCACCATCAGGTAGCTGAAGTTTGTGCGTCTTACATGGAAACAACTTTTTCTTACCTTTAAGAAGTTCTCTCTACAGTGGGATTAAAGGTAAATGTATCATATATTTAGAAGGAATAATGATATGGATTGTCCCTTTAAAAAGAAAGGAATTATGCAAATTGAAAGACATATGTATAAATCTTTCCCATAAATTGGGCTGCAGCACTCTTGCATTATTCTTTCCTTTGTGCTAGGAAAACTGAAGGGGGGAATTATTTCCTTTAAATGTTACAGTCAAGTTAAGCGACTGCAAGAGCTGGTAGACTGAGAGCACTAGAAAAAGAAACCTCCTATTTAGCCACAGAGGAAATCTTCTATTTAGCCACTTAATTAAATAGGAGATGGCAGTGCATAGCCCAGGCATTGTCTCAGCCCTCGTGGCGAGGATCAGAAGAAGATCAGGAGCTTGTTCATTTTCCATGCCCACAGCCCCTGTCCCGAGACCACCAGCAAGGGTGGCCAATTAATACCGAGGACTTTAGTGGGTTTTGGGTTGGGTGGTTTTTAGTTGTCTGCTAGGACCTAGACTGAGGTTGTAAATTCATTTCAGGGGAGCTGCTGCACAGGTGGTGACAAGGATTTCATCCACTGCATCTCTGAGTAAGAATGAGATTAGGCAATGTAAAATGAAAAACTCTTGCCTCAGTTTTCGTAGCAAGCACTGCCACACCCCCAAGAGACACTTTCTCACAAGCTCTTGCGAAGTTTTGATTTCAGACTTCGGTCTCCTGCCCAATGCACTGAAGATATTTCAAAATGCAGTACAGAAAACCCCAGATTTTCTCTCCTTCAAAGAGCTAATTTAAAATTTTATTGTTGTATTCATTTTATGAATCACCTCTGTCTCAGAGGAGTGTGTACAAAGCTATTGCTGCATGCTGGTGAAATGTTTAAACCTTACCAAAACTCCATTACTGCTCCTGGGCTCTCCTTCAGCCTGTCCAGTTAAAGGCTCAATTGTTGCAGTGAAATTCTGGCAAATTTGAGCGTTGGGAGCATCCGCAGGCCCAGACAGCATGCAGTCCTTGACAGTGTGAGCATCACCTGTAGCAGTCTGCTTGAGATGCTGTGTGTGGTGACAGCTCCTACAAATTAGACTGACAACCCCAATTAGCGTTGCGTGCTGTAAGTCACCAAGCAGATTTTGGAGCACAGTATTTTTTTGCCTACAGTTGACCTAAGCTGGATTCAGCCTCTCTCTGAGAAGTGGAAGTCTCCGAGTGCTGTAACTGAGGAAGGATGCCTGCATTTTGCTGGCTGCTGGCCTCATCTTGCCCGGTCCAGGCGCCAGTGCCGGTGTGCATGCCGCCTGCCTGCCGCATCTGTGGCTGCCAGGCCTGATGCCACGCTCCAGGGCTGGCTCCTTCCCGAGCGAGTCACACAGGCCTGAACACTCGGGGCTGGTGGTCTGGAAATCAGTGAAGTATCAGGCAGATAATTGATAATTTAGGAACTGATCCAACTCCCATCGCAGTCACTGAGAGTTTTCTGCTGTCTTTGGTGGAGATGGGTTTTCAGTGCAGTTTCCAAAATGCTGTATGGTTGCAGTTTGTAAGTGTTGGCTGTCCATGGCTGTATGTTATGCTGTAAGGATCTGGGTAATATTTATATCATAGATTTATTTGAAAGTAGTGTATATTTGCAGAGATAATAGTGGTTTCCTTAAGTGTTGTTTATTCTTACGTAGTCTAAAAATTGTGAAGACTTGTAATATATGCAGGTATTTTGAAGAGCTTCCGCCTTTTGTGATTCATTGGAAGTGTGGCTGTGCATATATATGTACTGTATGTATGCACACGCTATGTATACATATATTCTTAGTTTCAATGTTAGTGAACGAAGGTTTGGAGATAACTGGGATTTTAAAAAAAAAAAAAAAGAAAAGTAATTAAAATTTCAAAGAATCATCTGACTATGCAGAAGGAAGGCAGAGACAGTGTGTGGTAGTTTAATCTGGGCAGACATAAGGTTAACTGTTATCTTTCATTGCCCATATTTAAAAACTAGTTCCAGGAGCCCATCTTTACAGCTAACCTTTATATTACATTTAAATTCCCTGTTGGGAAACTCAGCTTCACTTATGAACGTATCTAAGTGATAAATCATTAGAAATATAAAATGAGGGAGCATCCAGGAGACACCCGGCTCACTTGCGTGTTTGTAATTCAAAGGCAGTCATGGCCGAGGGAGCGAGCATGTAGGTCAGATCTGTGTGGGTCTAGCCTGCAGTGGGATCTGGGGTCAGTCTGGTGGGGTTATGCTGGGATTGTTTTGGTAATTTGGAAGAAGACGGTGAGGCATTGTGTGCTGCTTCACTTTTCCTGCTTCGCTTTTCCTGGGTGAGCCAATGGAGGTGTGGTTGCCAGCCTCCCTGAAGGACATGGGACCAAACGCGGTGCCGGTGGTATTGCCATCCTCTTCCTCCATCCTACCTCCGCGTTTCATTTCAGTGTTGACTGACATTGGTGGTCCCAGCCCCTCTCCCCATGGTGAGGGCCAGGGCAGGTGGGTGCTGTGTGGGCATCCAGTCGGAGCTGGAGGGTAGAGGAGGAAGGGACGAGCCTTCCTCATTCCCATGCGCTTCAGTACAGAAAGGCAGCCTGATGAGTCTGAGGCCGTCTATAGAAAGAGATAGATAAACTCTGTTAACCACAGAAGCAGGTTTTAAATACATTAAAATATTTTATCCCATTATTTGTTTTGACCAATTGACCACAATATTAAAAATTCAATCATGGAGCAGCTGACAAGTGCAGTTGCCTAATTTTATTTAAGGGTTCTTTTTTTCCCCCCCTCTTTCCATTTTTCCATCCTGTTAACGCTGCTGCCTGTGCCCAGACAGTAATGGGCTTCTTGTATGCCCACGACTGTTATGATCATGTAAATTTATTGGTGCTTAGAAGAAGCGAGCTATTAAAACATTACAACAACCATTACAGCCAGGCTCGTGTTGGCTTTCGCTCCCAATGAACATATGCTTCCGAGTGAATGCCTAAACTCTTATTTATGGATTTAATTTAATATGCGGAAAGAATTCAAAATTAAATTTTGTGTCTGCCTCCAGAGAGTGTCAGTGTATAATAACATGGTAATTTTTACACATCTTTATGAGAAATGGGAAAATTAATTCTTTCTGACAAGTTGTAATTATTCGACTTGGAACAGTTGCAGCTGAGCAGTTTGCATGCCTGTTGTCTGTTGTTGCACAGCGTAAGGGGAAAACGTGGGGATGGAGATATATTGTGTGTCTGAGAGTTTCTAATAGCTTCTGACATTTTAGCCCTGCATATTATCAGGGTGCTCTTTAAAGGAGCGGGGAGTATTATCGGCTACCTGGCTGGGGATGTGCGCTCAGCGGTGACCCGGTGTCGGGAGGTGGGGTGGGAATTGCTGTGGTCTGTCTGAGGCTGAGGAATGGATTCTCTGCATTACTTGCAAATTGTTCAAGCTGGAGGTGCAGTAATGGTATTTGTACACTTTGGCCTCGCTTATTTTTTTTCCCCTTTAATGAAAATACAGGTGGAGGAAAAGTGATTTTTAGTGCCACACGGGCAGACTTATCCTGTTTAGACTTGTTCTCTTTCTCACCCAAATAAATAACAGTTGAAGGCTCTTAGCACCTCTCAGTGACTAGGGACTGACCCCTCAAAAAGTTAATGGCCTTTTAAAATGAGAATATTTAAAAATACCCCTCTTGTTGAAATGTGCGCTTTCATGACTAACATTTTCATGAGGGTGACTTTGTTCTTAGCTAACTTAACTTCTGTTTCAGACTTTCTGCTGAGAGGTAGGACATGTTCATCAAGCACAAGCCTGAAGCATCACTGGATGCGTTAGATAAAAATGAAATTTATTCAGGTGAATGAAGTACTTATTCATGACTTTGAAGGCAAACCTGGCAATAGTGGGTGCTACATTTTTTGTCCTCGTGGAATGGTCCCTTTGGGATAAACACATACTAAAGGCAATGCTTAGAAAACATTTTATCAGAAACACATTAAAGGAAATAGAAGTGCCACAAACAAGACAGCACTGCGCTTACTTTTATTCCCAGTGACTTATCGTAGTTGCACTAGCTTGCAGGGTGCTAATGGTTTAGAAGGTGCTACTCCTTCCTCTAGGACACTGAGGATGTTTTGTTGATGCTGGTGCTTGGCATGTGGAGATACCATTGTTTAAAAATATTTATTTCTCCAAAATGTAGAGCACTATCTATGATAAATGTCTTGGTTACAATCCAGGTTATTGCTGAAGGTAGTAAGTAGTGCAAAAGCCTGTGAGTTCATGGCTGCTTGGTTTTTGTAGGCATTTGTGTTGAACCACAGAATAACTCAGCTTCCAAGGTCTCAGGAGTCTCTTTGTATTGAGTGGACACTTTTGGCTGGTAGGACCCCAGGAGCTCAGTGAGAGGATGCTGACAGCCACTGCAGCACAGTGGGGCTTAGCAGGGCCTGGGAAGGTGGTGGGGGAGGGCAGAAAACACTGCTGGTTTCATTCCAGCAAGTAGCTTTAGGGAGGCTTTGAGGTATTGTGTGAATGAATAGATCCAAAGAAGTCTCATACCAGGTGACAGGCTCATGAGAGCTGGTATAAATCAGGTTTCATTGGGAACGATTAGTGTCCGGAGATCCCGAACTCTCTGGATATCACTTTTTACGTTTAGACCTGCACAGTGGGCTCATCAAGCTTAAGCTGGGGTTAGGGATGGTAATGGAACAACTGCTTCCCAGCTGGCACAGTGAGAGCATTGCTTCCCCAGTGAGCTGCTGGTCTCCCCGCTGGGCTTTCCAGTGAGCCTGGGAAACAGAGCTGGCAGCACGCCCCGGGCCTCTCCTGCCTTGGATTCCTGGTGCCTTTCTTCCAATTCAGCAGCGTGAGCATCCACTCTGAGCTGGCTGACGGGACTTTTAATGGGGAGAAGAGGCAGTTCTCAAATTCTTCCTATCAATGTTAGATGCTAGAACAGCCCAGGTGAATTGTAGGCCAAAAATGCTTATTCATCTCCCTTCTAACTCTCCATGGATTTATTTTTTTAATCTACCTTGGATAGGGAAATTAATGTTACAGAAATCGACAGGTCAGATGGATTCTGTCCTTAGGTACCAAAGAGAACAGAGGAAGTTCAATCTTCCCTGTGAAGATGTCTCCTCTTTTTTTAAAAACAGAGAAGGCTTTATTTCCAGTTGCATTGAGTCAAGAGTTGCATGAAGAGAGAGAATTTCTTTCATACTAAGCATAATAAATAATCTCCAGAAATCTAACTTCTTATGGTAATTACGCATTGGCCAAGAACCCACACATCTCTTAGGGTATGCCGTGAGGTCTTCCTTCCTTCCATCCTTCCTTCCCTTTTTTTCCCTTTTTTGCCTTCTAGGAAAGGCTGTAGTTTAGTCCCACTTTGGACAAGACTGTCCTGGATACTGTCATCTGTCACTGTGAGCTCTTTCATTCACTCTTTGCTGCTTGTAAGGTGATACTGCTCAGATCTCTTTTCGTGACAACAAGTTCTCCTCATGCAGTACTGGTCTGCTGCATTCAGGAAGCCAAGAGTACCAAGAGATTGTCAATTTTCTCCCAGTTCATTTTGAACCGCAACAGGAGACGAATTTAATGGTAAAGCAAAGTCTGGGTTTATTCAGGAAGACTTAACAGCAGTCTTGTAATTACAAATTGGAAACAGAAAGTCATTTAAAAAACAAATAACTGCTGCAGTTCTATCTGAACAGCTGGATATGTTTATACATTGGCTATGTAGAATATACACGTACATACATACTTACATTTCTGTTGCTGGTTTACTTCGTGCCTTACCTAGAATCACCTAGAGAGGTTCCAAGTTGCTGAGAACTCCCGAGTCTCAGTAATATCCCATGATCTTTGAGTGTTTTCTTAATTTTTCACTGGCCTCATCTTTTTTCTTCTTCCTGTTCTTACTCCTCTTTGGAATTAAATGTTGGCTGCCACTGTGGTTTGTGTTGTCCAGTAGTCCTAAGCATTTTGCCCTGCTTTCTGGTGGTTCACACTTGCTCTCCAAGGATATCTGTGAACTATGCAAGGGCAAGAATACTTCGATCGCATTTAGCTTGGAGCTTACCAATTGCTTTCCACCCACTCCTGCCTATTCCCCTTGTAGGTCTGTAAATTTGCATCAAGGATGTACAGTAAAAAAAAAAAAAAAAAAAATCATGGTGTTGTGGAGGTGAGATGAAGCAGCTGGTTGATGAGTCCCCTGGCTGGACACATTTCAAAAGAGATGTACCGTCACTTACGCTGCTGTGGCAGCTCAGCCCCGTTTCTAGCAGTCTTTGCACGTTTTTGGGGGGTGAATGAGGAGGCTGGTGTCAAGGTCTGATTTCCCTTTGGCTGAAGATTATACTGACTGTGCTGCCCGAAGCAGATGAGGAGGCTGGTTGGGCCGTGCCCTCATTTGTTGGGAAGCACTAGGAGACAGTGGAGTGTTTGTAATGCCATCCTGTCGACTAGCAAGGGTAGGTGGCACTAGTCGCGTGCTATCCGTGGTAGACTGGGAATGTATTTTTTGGAAGAAATGGTGAAAGAGGGAGAGCTGTGTCACTGGCACCCAGTTCAGAAGGATACATTTTGTGTTTTATTCTTGAAATGCATATGAGTTATGGGTAGAAGTATGTGGAGAAATCTACCTCATAGCATTGTGATTTTTCTCAAACAGTTTCACCTAATAAAAGCTTGGTCAGCTTAGGTTTCATCTCGTTACCACTGCTCTCATGAGTCTTGTGCTGGACAGTTTTTCTTTCCAACTTTAACCAAAAAAATACCCCAAACATGAAAGTGAAGCATCTTTCAGCACTGAGCTCCTGCTAGGTGCCAGCTTGAATGATGATCTTGTCTCGTTAAGGCAAATACAGCTTCTGGAGAGGTTGATGCTCATTAAATAAAATACGTTTCACTTAAATTGGGGGAGCTTTTTTCCTCTTTACAACTGAGTATGAGTGAAGAGAAACACTTTGAGAAGTCTCCAGGCCATTCTACAAAGCTCGCTGTAGAAAATACTTCCACATTTGTTATCTCCAGTTTGAGTAAAAAAGATAAAGAAGTAGGCAAAGGTGAATCATCAAGTGTGCTCAATTTTATTTACTTAATTCCCAGCTACCATCACACCCAATTTAAAATGTATTTTCATGCACATTGCTCAATATAACCTTTTTCTGCCTACAAAAAAAAAAAAAAAAAAAAAAAAAAAAAAAGAAAAGGAAAAAGCAAAGAAGGATTATTTTTCTTCTATTCCTATAGCTTCCCAAATGCAAGGTGTATACTGCTCCTGGATAGTAACATGGTGCTGTTCAGTTTGGTACGTCTAAAGAGTTTTCAAGCCTTATATGTCTTATCTAGAACTTTATCTCATAAATGCAAGTTTTGAAAAATGGTGCTGGTGGCAGCCTTTCTTCTTTGAATTTAAGTGATTTGTAGAACAGACGGTCGTTTAGAATGAGATGTGGGGGGTTCATAACTTTCCATAGTTCATATAACATAGAAATTGCTTTTTAAACGTAAGTGAGCTTTTATCTGTAGTAATATCTCCCTTCAGTGGGGCGTTTTCCACCAACCCAGTTTCTCTGCACCACTTCTCTCTTTTACAGATGGCAAAATGAGACTCAGAGAGCTTAATTACTCCAGGACTCACAGGAAGATTGCAGCAGATTAAGAAATAAATCATGTTTCTCAAATTGCAGTCCAGTGTTTGAAAATAACAGCATCTTTCTTTACTGTGCTAGATCAAGCTTAGTGATGAGTGAATAAAGTATTCACCAACATAATAAATGGATCTGGCTCAAATATACAATTAGAAATCTGGATTTATTTATTATTTTTGGAAGTTGCTAGAGTTGTCTGAGATCCTTACACCTCCAAACCCAGGCTTGTGCTCTTGTGGAGCTATCCCCTTCGGAGATGTTCTTGTACTAATGACATCCAATAAAACATTATTCATATTGCAAGATCTGGCCGTCTTCCGGTGGTTTTGCTGACAGAGCAGCAAAATCGCTCAAGAAGTTGGGCTTGCAGCTGATCATTGCTACCAATCATTCTGTGGCTTTTGGCTGCTAAATTAATCTCTGTATCAGCTTTTCTTCTGTAAAACAGAAAATATCACTTGCTGCTTTGGTGTGTGAGGTTTAACGAGTTGTGTTATGTTTGATGAGGTAAGATACTGTAAAAGTTTTATCACAGTGCATCTGCTTCCAGTTTCAGTGAGAGCTGGGCGCACTGGAGGGAAGCTGAGCTGTGCAGTAGCAGTTAGGGGAAGTTACTGAGAAACTTTTGCCTATGTTGGTAACCCTCAGTATGGGCTTGGAGGAGCAGGTGTGTGCCTCCTATTCTATTAAACACCAAGCAAAATCCTGGCTCCTTCCTAGTCTGAAGCTTGTAACTTGACCTGAATTTCTAGCTGCTCAAAAGCCTTCAAATTTAGGCCTACTGACGATTTTGGTGTACCAAACCCAGTCCTCCTCAACCATAGGCAGCATTTCTGTGCTGAGCCTCCTCACGCTGCCCGGATCACTTTTCCCTTCTCCGCCTTTCGGTTCTGCATATCAGAACGTGCTTCTAATCATTATATCCCTATCTATATCTTGCTGTCTGTTTTCCTTTTAATTAGGTTGTAAAACAATTAGTTACCACCGTGTCTCTCTGGGTCTCTCTCCCCTCTCTTTTTGCAAGTCCCCCAGCGCGCCCAGAGCTGTTTGTTCTCCCCGGGCTGGGAGGAGGGGGCCCTCTCCTCTTGCTTTATTTACAGCAGGGTGAAGGTCAGATATAAACAGTTTTTGTTCTTGTGCTGTTGCTTTCTTTTGTGACCTATCCTGCATTGTTTGGCTTTTTTCCTCCCCCGTGCTTTGAAGTGCCGCACACCAGGTGTTCCTGTTCTGAATTACACATGAAAGGACCACATCCCTGGACTAATTAACTAGTAAACTGCACCCGCCTCCCCTGGGTTTAATTGATGCTGCTCTTAAAAGGGGAAGCTGGTTTCTTATTCCTCCTGATTTCACACCGTAGTCATCTCCTCTTTATCTTCCTAAATATGGGAGATACTCTTGAATTTCTCACTCCTGGGCCACACACTGCTTAATACGTCTTCTCATTTCACAATTAATAAAACAATTATCCAGTACAGCGTTTTTTGCAAGAAAACCTCCCCGTCTTTTTTCCCTCTTCGCTCCTCATTTCTTTGTGTCTACCGGTTACGGCCACTGTCCGGGGAGTGCAGCCTGCAGAGCTGATCCAGTTCCTTCGAGCGGGAAGATCCAGCATCTCGCTGCTAATTACTTGGCTTGATTGTCTTGACCCAACAAAGGCATAGGCGTATGCCACCATGTTCCCTGGCCTGTGGTGCCTTTCCTGGGGCAGCCTGCCTTGTGGTACGGTGGGCCGGAGCCTTCGGGGTTTCTGTTGGGCCAAATGGCAGCATGCTGGTGGTGATCTGGCGGGGCAGGCCCTGCTGGTGGGAGGAAATTCTGTCAGGCCATCACAATCAGTTGGAAAACTGGGGAGTATAACCAAATACAACTTCTTCTGGTGGGCCCTCCTGAAACACTCACTGCAGATTTACCTCAAGTGGAGAAGGGATCACTCGAGGTGTGTGTATGAGTCCAGGCAGCATGCTGGCTGCTAGCCTGGCACGTTGCAAGCCATGTGAGGGATTGCATGGGATGCAAGCAGGCCTTGTGCTCAGGCTCTGGACACTATCGTGCCTTCATTAGTGCTCTGCAGGTTTGGGTCGTGTTTGGCAGGGAGCAGGTGGCCTGGTGATGCTGACAGGCTGCAAAGAACTGCACTAAACACCTGTAGAGAGCTCTGTTAACTGCCTTTGAATGCAGTGTTTGTGCCTTGCCAGTGCTTTGACATCTTGAGGTGCTGGAGGATGATTTCGTTCCCTTGCTTTTCCTTACCCCAAAATATGTTTCTTTAAGCGTTCTGGTTTAGGTTTATGGCCACATTAAACTTGTCTGTCTTAGAAACATATTCACACCTCGTGAGCACCCTGTGACCTCCTGTAACTGAAGTCCTTGTTAAGTCCAGTGAAGTTTTTCCATTGACTGTAGTGGGAGCCGGTCCCTAGCCATTTGAGTTGTTTTCAATTTGACATGTTTTTTTTAACTTGCCAGTCTTATGAAATAGAGAGGAACGATTCAGGATGTTCCCAGAGAGTGTGTGGGATGCTGTAACATTTCTATGTCAAAAGACATTTATCCTGTCTGGATAGATGCCACAGTGTTGGTGTATCACATACCTGCATCTTTCTTGGATACCTGTGAGTTACTTTGTCGTCTGTCAGCGGTTTCAGAGGTGGAACCTGAATATTAGTCAGATGCATGTTTCTTCAGGGCCAAAGATGTGCCTTGAAGGCGACCTCTGCTTCGTAGCGGTTTGGGGCCAGATTTCGAGGTGCCAGGAGAAATGGAAGCATTGCTGTTAATGCCGTGGAGATGTGTGTTAGGGATTCAGTGCTGTGGATGTGCAGTGTGGAATTGAGAACGCACTACTTTCTTCTGAAATCAGAATGTTCACTGCTAGTGTGAGTTAGGGCTGCACTGGGGCCGCCATCGCCTTCTGTTGTTGAAGATCTGATAAAACACAGTCTGTAGTTCTGCTTCCCCTTCTTCCTCCCCATTATGCAGAAGTTCCCCGCTCTCAGCAAAACCATCACTGTTACCCCAAGGAGGATAAAATTTGCACTCTTGTGTGGTGCGAAGTGAATATTGTGGGTTGTGTCGTTTTACAGGGCATGATGGGACCATAGGCTTCAGAGTAAACCATCTATACTGACACTGGAGAACAGGCCTGAGTGCAATTAATTGTAATCTGACTGAAGCTTATATGTCAAAGACAGACTGAACTTTAATTAACATGAATCTTAAGACAGGCATTTTTATACTCTGAAACTGCTGTGTTAAAACAAAATAAAATATAGTTAATTCACTGAATTTTAGCAGAATGCAAAGGCAGAACTTTGACCTTTATAAGTTTCATAGCTCTGTTGAGATCTGTGCCATGTTATATTGATTTAAATTGCTTAAAATCTGTACCTTCTATTGCATTTTATTTGATTGTTTAGATTTAGTATTTCCTGAATTCTTAAGTTTATTTTAATCAATTTTTGCTAACATTTGCAATAAATCCCTTTTCAGGGAAATTTTGCTTTAGAAATACTTTTAACCTGGTTTTGCTTATTTTCTATCTTATTTTCTAGAAAAGATGTTTTCAGCTTAGGGCAGATACAAATGAAAACCCAGAAAAAAAAAAAAAGACATTTTATTGCCAAAAAGCACTGGTATAATTCAAAAGCACCTTTTGCTAAATCAGTTGTGAGTGTCTCATCAAAAGCATAGGATATGGTTTTGTTAGCGCAGATCAGGTCTCTGAATATAGTTGTCATACACTTTCTTCATCTTAGTCATTTTAACCCTTTAACAATTCTTTCTACCTTTCCCTCCAAGCTCTGATGTTCTGTATTTTTTTGCTGCCTTTCCCTTCAAAGGAAAGTTTGCTGGTGTTTTTGTGATTAATTTTATATGTCTGAGTTTTTCAAAACACTGTCAGGTTGTAACACGCTGTTTAAATCCCAAACTCTTTTTTATTAATACTGCTTTTCTTTATCAAAATTGAAAGTCTAGTCATATCCTGTTTACATTTCAGTGTTTCTGTTATTCCATCCTTCAGAAAAAGGAAAAAGATGCAGAAGGAGAATCTGAAATTTTTGGGGTACATAGGAGAAAATTTGCGTTTGCTCCTGTTCTTGTAATTTGATAGCTAGCTGTGTAGCCTACTTCATTTCAAAGAAATAGCAATCATAGCTAGCTTATTTTTCTGACAGTTTTATGTCTCTCTATCTCTTAATGATAATATCTTGATATACAATGCAATGGTATTAAAAACACAAAGGAAAAGGATATATGGAATTTGCAGTTGTTTGAAGAAGATACTGACAGTGTTCATGCTCATAAAACACATAGAACATTTTATTTTAAAAACTTATCTTGTTCTGTAGGTTTAGATGTTAGTCTTAAAAACGTTTGGCAGTATCACGTTCATGATGGTTGCAGACCAGTTCAGTCAGTACAACTTAATGTTCAGAAAAGCAAAGCATGGTTGATGTTGGGTTGCTATGTTTAAATAAGTAAGAGTTAATATTTGATATATTAATTTATTCTGGTACTTTTCTCTTTCCAAGAAGCACCTGTCCCTGAATGGGTCCTACCTCCATCTCATCTCTGCTCTCTCCCAGCCGTGTCCCACCAAACCTGTGGGCAGTGGGAGATCATGAGCAGGATGCGCTTCCACCTGAGTGAAAGAACTGATTTGCTAATTTGATCTCTTTTAAAAAATAAGACCTAAATTAAGTATTATCTTAATCAGCAATAAAATACATTCTTTCAATTACTTGTTTCTCTGACTTATTAAGAGAACTCTAAATAGTTTCAGTGAGTATTGTTGTAATTGTTTCCTCCTTTGATTTTCATTTCCTTAGTTGTCATCATCTCCTGGCAGCGGCAGCAGCTGTAAAGCAGATCTTTCAACAGCCTTGTTAATTGTGTAGAAATTAATCTGATTTTAAAAACCTTATTGATATACGGATTCATGTGCCTTAATGTGCATGTTCATATGCCTGCTCACCTCTTCTATCCAATGTATTCTTCTGTGTCTCCAGTCGACCTAATGTGCAGGTTGGGTCATTATCTCTGCTTACCCATGAGGACTAACGCGTTCCTGTGGGGTCAGATTTCATTTCAGCGTTCCTATCGAGTGCACGGGATACCTCCGTGTAAATACAGTAGCATATGTGAAATACACTCATGGCTTTTATGTCTGTAAGAAACGTTGTTTGTCAGCCAATCTATTTTCCTTTTATTTAATTCTATTCTGTACATGAAAGGGGAGATGCAAGTTATGTTCAGCTTCATCACATTGTATGGCTATTGTCTAGTTCATTTGCCTATGGCCATAAACCAGGTGATATCCTAAGAAGGAGCCAGGAGACACTCACCCACATGCCCTGAAATACTGACCAGCTAGTGGCCAAAGAATATTACCAAAACAGATGTGGGGTTTCATTCTTGAGGGGATTCCAGGTGATATGGAAATCTGTAATGTGCCATACTCATGCAGTGCAGGAAGGCCTCTATGGGTTTCACTTCTTTATGGAATTTAAAAAAATATACATCATAAAAATAAGTGCAAACATTAAACAGTCTTTAGTAATAAAGAAAAAAAAATGTGATAACTTTCCACAAACCCTCAGAGGCTAGAGAAAAAAGTTTTTCTCTGGTTTGTACTTAATGACATATGTCACTGTGCGAATGAGGCAGGTTATTGTTAAATAATACAAGTATTAAATCTAAGCTGGACATAATTGAACAGTAGATTCTTTCATGATCCTACCTGCAGTCATTATAGCTTTTGAGGTACTGGTTATTAATTTTAGCATTTTTTTCTTCACTTCTAGACTAATCTCTATACCTTTGTTGCGTACAATAAAAGGTTACCTCTTTTTTTCCAGTTTTAAGCAGCAGTACTCCGGGAAAGAGCAGCATCCTGTCAGTCCATTGGTGAAATAACTTACATCAATACTTAAAGTGCTGCAGAGTGCTTTGCATTTCTTTAGCGTAAGCAGCGACAGAGAGGGATCAAATTTCATCATTTTAAAGGCGGCAAAACACCAGGTTCTCTGTGCCAATACAAATGACAGACGGAGGCGTAGCTTTTTCAACTTCAGTGAGATTTGGGTCAAGTTCTTGAAGAAAGTCAAATTGAAGCTGTCCTTTCTACATGTGTATCTGTCAGTAAAATGAGCAGCAGTTCTGTGTGTGGAGGAACTTAAGGCATGGAGCCCCTGCACTCGCTGGCTGATGACTGCAGCTAGATTAATGTTTTTGTTCTTTAAAGCCGCTGTTCAGTGCCTGTTAGTCCAATGGGAGATGAAGGCTGAGTGTTTTCTTCCTCTTATGCTGTCACATAACGTCAGGAATCCGGGGGAGAAACTTCACATGTGCAGTTCAGGCTTGTGAATACCTAAAAATAAGTTATTACAATGATTTTATTTGTGGAGTTACACTTTATCTCATTGCTTGCCATACCAGGCAACAATGTAAGAAAAAGATACCAAAAAAATAGTAGTGAAAATGCAATTTGGAAGTAGTAAATAAACTCTACATGAAAATCCCAGCAGAACAGACTTTTCATCCCTATGAGACAGGTAAATTGAGTACCATGCTGCCTACTGCTTGTCTTTCTTCTGGATGAGAGTTGTAAATCAAGGTCCTATCTTTCATGAATTGATGCCAGGCAGCTTGATATTTTATTTTAACAATGATGATTTTTATTTGAGGGTCTAACAGCTTTTCTCCCTCACATTAGTTGAGTTTTATTTCAGTGGTTGCATATGTGCTGTATATATTTGCAAAAAACTTCACATTTGTTCAGATGGAAAGATATGCTGTAATATTAAATTATGGAGATAAAACATGAGACCAGTTGGAAATTCATTCCTGTTGTGAAATGCATTCTTTTGCTAGTGACTGCTCTTTTAAGCTCTGCACATCTAACTTCAGCAGACCAGAAAAATGGAGAGCAGTCCTGTGCAAAGGCAAGTCTTCAGTCACTCTGGTGAAGCACTCTACCTATTTCATGCAAGCCTTGAATTTTTTAGTTCGGCACTGGTTACAGTATAGGTGTGGCAGCAATCTACTGTATACAGAGGCAACTTTCTTTTAGAAGTGATAAGGGAACATAGGAGGCTATTGGAGTATTAAACTTGCAGGCATGGGTGAGAATATTCAAGGAATATGTATATGTACATGCTGGCTTCAGTTTACTTTCTGATAGCAAATGTCTTGGGCTGCAGGAATTTTTTCCATGGCATCTGGGGCTGATGAAAATGCTACAAGGCAGAGTCTTGATGAGAGTGAGAAGCATCTTTTCCTCAACTTCCAGAGGCTTTAAATTCTCTCCTGTTGGGACTGAAAATATTATTAGACTTGTGCTTATGACACTGTAAGGTGACAGAAATGCAGAGTTATTCCAGGGTGCCACCTTTGTGTCAGTTCTGCAGTCATTGCTTGTCAGCAGGTTTCACCTCTTATTGATTTAACAACTTCTATTTTAGGTGCTTGAGCTGAGCTAATCATTTAAACTTATTTCGTAGTGAACAGGTACAGACAGGTACATGAAGCAAACAGTTTTTCCTACCTGTCTTGAGTGCATGTTTTCTTGGATGCAGTCTCTCTGCGATAATTGAGGGGCTAACTGGTTTGAACTAGGCACTAACTTCCAGATGGGTGAAGATGAGGTAGGAGCAGAAAAGTCCTTCAACGTCTTCAAATCTGTATGTAAGCCACCTTATAGTTGTCACGTATGTATTGCATCACAGAGTCTAAAACAGGTTTTAAAATCATTGTATTTTTAAATAGGATTTTTTTTTTCAATTTTTACCACTTTTCCATGGAGTGCTCCTCAAAATCAGAATTGCAATTAAGTTTACTCTGACAACGTCCTTGTGGAAAGACAGGGTGATACTCTAAGGCTAAACCATGCTGTAGGGTTTGGGAAAGGGCAGGAGTCCAACTCCTTAGATACTTTGAAGCTCCTTCAACATATTAATAGTTTGGAACTCTGTTATGAGCTGGATTTATCAGCAACAGCATAAGTTAATACATTGCCTCTTCCTTGCAAATGCCTGCTTAGTGTCTCTGTGGAACACTTGGAAAATGCAAAATATCTTTGAAGGGATCGTGAGGGCTGCCAGATGATATCAGATGAGTCAGAGGTCTGTTACTTAAAAGGAATCCTGCAGGACTCTTGTTTCACTGGTTTCCATTCTCCTCTGGTCTCCACTGGAGACTAATGGACTAATTGGGCTAAAATATTGCTCAAATGAAGCTGCTGCCCTTTCCTAAACTAAAAGGGGTTACTGAGCCACTGTTGTAATTTAGTTATTCAACACAGAAGAAATGAAGAATAAATTAGTTATAAATATGCGTGGGATGGCTTTTTAATAGACAGTCTGCTCAGTGTTATTTTGCAGTAGGTGCTCTGCTGAAAACCAAGGAACTTTGTGAAACAGAGCTGGTGCAAAGTACCTAACTGGGATCTGCAGGACAAAGCCTGCAGTTTTAAGCTTTTCCAGTGAGTGCTGATATCTTGCTTAGAGCATGCCTGGCCCGTTCAAAAAGCGGGAGTCATTTTCTGATTTGAATTTTATGCCTAGGCTTAGATTTTGAGCAATTAGATTGGTTTTGTCTATATTGGGGAGAAATTTGTCTAACTATGTGGGGGATGTACCCGATGAGACTGTACAGGAGGAGCGTATGGATGCAAACCTGCCTGCACTGCTGGCAAAAAATACTCTGGATGTTGTCAGCCAGAGCCCTTCTTTACTGGGGAAGATGAGGGCTGGAGGTTGTGTCAGGGGATCTGACTTAACGTCAAGTGTTGGTAGAAAAGGGCAGAGCAAGTCAGCAAAATGGGGAGTATCGAATTGCCAGGACTAGACAGCATTCATCCACAAGTTCTAAGGGAATTCAAACGGGAAATAGACACCGTAACAGACCATGTGGAAGAGATGACGATGAAGAACAGGGTTAGTAAACACAAAGATAAATACGCTGTATTGCAGAAGAGTTAATGGGGTTTCTGTTAACAGAAGCAGAGTTTTAGAGATTGCTGCAGTTCTGTAAAGGAGTCAGGGAGAGATCCCGGTGTTATCATCTCCTTTGATTTGAAAAGGCATTCAACAGGTCCCTCACCAGAGGGTCCTGGAAAAACTTAGCTGTCATGAGATAAGAAGTAAGAGTCTCTATGGATAAATAATTAGCTAAAGGGTAGGAAACAAAGAGCAGGAATAAATAGACAGTTTGGACAGTGTAAGGAAGCCAGTGGTGCAGTCTCATAGGATGTCTGTGCTGCTAGGATTTCTGTTGCTCAAGATATTGTAAGAGAGCTGGGGAAGATAGAAAAAAAGATTACAGCTGCTAGTAGGTTATTCAAAGAGTTACAGCCAAACCAGATTGCAGAGGAGGGTCTCACCTTAGTGAGTGACTAACTGGCAAGATGAATGGCAGGTGAAAAATCCATGTGTATGTGGATTGCTGTAAAGTAACGCATACGGGGAAGAAATCATTTTGCGCACAAAGTGGTTAATCCAGCAGGGAGAAATGGTGGAAGTTTGGAAAAGCATGAGTGGCACCAAGGAGAATGAATAGGAAATGCTTGTTCAGACTTTCTTCTAGTACAGAGCAATAAACAATATGACAATAAAAAGGATCCAGCACATTGTGGATACAGAACTGCTTTTTTTTTTATTATTTATTTTAAAAACCTTGCTTCTCCTACGTGTAGCTAGACAGTAGAACTAACTGCTGTGGGATGTCATGAACACCAAGCACTGGCATGGGTCAAAAAGGAGTTACATAAATTCATGGAAGAAAAATCCATCAAGGACACCAGCATGCCACCAGCAAGTTGCTGGAGGGTGGGAGAATATACTGAGGAGACACTGCTCTGCAGTTGTCCTATGTTTATATCCTCTCCTATTTTCTTGTGGTGAAGAGTACAGAGATAAACTGAGCAGGTCTGTGGTCTGATCTGGTATAGGTGTTCTTGCATTACAGTTTTACGTAAGATGTCAATAGTTTGGAGTGCATGTGTATATTCAGAGTCTTCAATTTGCTTGTCTGCAGACAGAAGAGCATTAATGATTTTCTGTTTTGCTGCTTGGCAGGAGAGGAAGCCTAAGAACTGTAAAAGTGTAGGAATGTGTCAATATGCATAAGGTTTCACTGGTGTCCTCCTGATAGCAGCATTCTTTTGTGATCATCCTGTAGTTGCTGCTGAATCATTTCAAGCAGTGTCTGTGGGGTTTTCAAATTATAGAGATCAAGCTGCTGAAGGCTGAGGTGAGAACTTTCCTTTTTCCACCAACTTCACCCATTGTACTGCCACAGCAGCTGGATGGCCACCGGGCAGGGGACTGTGTTCCACAGCATGCCAGCCCTGCCAACACATGATGCCAAAGCTATGGAGGGAGTCACCAGATTTCCATTTACCATCCTCCAGACACTTGCTCAGTGCAAATGTTAGCCTTGCTGAAAACAGTGACCATTTTCCAGTTGATGTCATTTGAGAAGGGAGAGCTAGATTCTCTGCCCCCTCTCTCTTTTTTTTTCTTTATCTAGAGTATGATCTAATTTGTTCTAATAGTTGTGTTGCATAGTTTACTTACACTTTCTCCTATTTCTTTGAGGAACCTGGCGTGTAAGAGCTATCTGCTTCAGGACCGTGTGTCTAACTCCATTGAGTTCCTTCGCTAAGTCCTTGCCAGCGGGTTACAATTATCAGATTGCTTAGTGTTATTAATGTACCTGCATGTATGCAGTGAGAGCAGCACCAGTGGTTTATAGCTAGCACAGCCTTTTAGATAAAATAAATTTGTTGGAGTAAATTGTGTTTCAACATCGGATGCACCCTTGTTTGTGAGATTAGATGTTTCAAACATAATGTGACGCACACTGACTAAAAGTTAAATGATTTCTTTTGGTGGCCGAATTTGTTATTACAGCCAGAGCCAAGAAATATAAACTAAGGAAGGAGATTAGATCCAAGAAGTTGTTAGAGCACCAGAGATAAATGACCAGGAGATGTGAGAGGGATCTATGCTGAAGGAGGCCAGGTACAAGTTAAAATAGCTCATTGAAACATCTGTGTTAATAGGACATCTCATTGCCTAACTGACAATGTCTCTTTTGTATTTCACTTAGTCATTAACTCAGTTGTTCATGATTCTGCTTATGGTGTAACGGGGGCTTTTAATAGCTCATTTTGGAAGGGAGTACTGTTTGCACTTTCTTCTGGTACTATACTATACTATATAGGATACTATACATCCCCATAATCTTGTTGATCCATTGTCATACTTAAAATATTGAAACTGAATGTGAAAATACAATAATGGAAGGATCCTTCTAGGCTGGCATATAGTGAATCTTATTCCTTGGGCACCCAGACTCTGCATAGTGAAGGCTCTTGAGGCTTTTAGATGCACAAATGCAGCATGGTTGGTTCTGATACAGTCGGGTCTCAAGCTGAGACAAGAAACAATGCTTGGAAAGAGTTTTTAAGGAATGAAATGCCTAGATATTTTTAATTCTAAGGCAAAATATCTGATGGGTCTCAACTGCAGGATTATTGGTCATTTACAAAATGTATGTAAACATTTTTTAACTCTGATTGCATTAATTTAGTTTTGGTCTGGTATCACTTGCATGCTGTTATTTTAGTACTGCAGTTTGAAAAAAAGACACAAGAAATCACAGAAATAATTACTGAAACCAGAAGGGGAATAAAAAGGGACCCACATCTCTGTGGACAAAACTGTTGTCGGTGCTGGTAATGCAAGAAATACTTAACGAGGAAGTGGGAAATCCAGGGAGCGCAGCTGTCTGTAATTAATTGAAGGAATAATGTAATAACTATTATTAGAACAAATCAAACAATAGTTTTGGCAAATATTTTTGTAGTGCTTCAAATCAGCAATAAAGATTATGAGTAGTGGTCGCAGGGGCAGCATTCGTGTGCTGATGACCATGGAAGGCGCAGCCGGCAGCGGGTGACAGGCAGGCGGGCAGGATGGAAACCTGCCTCCCCTCATCCCCATCCCCTTCTCCTGGCATGGCATCCCCATTTCCGCATCCCGGGAGTGCTCCCATTGCTGTGCCTCGCCGAGGGTCTTCCTCAGCCTGCACTGAGCCCCTACCTGCTCCGCTCCCAGCTGATCCCGCTCGGCAGCCAGGTCCAGTTGCATGGTATTTAAATGTTACCATAGTGATGAGCAGTGGACACTGCCACCTTTCTCTTTTTAATTAAAGAACAGATGCAGGGAAGGCTGATCTCCGGGTGACCCTCTTTAAGCTGACATCATCACGCTAATTGTTTTCAGTTCTTTTCTCCCCTCAGCAGCCGCAGCTCTGTCCTTCGCTCCTATCAAGGTCTTGCCTCCGGTTAGGCTAGAGCAGCAGTGACGCCTTGCAGAGGCTCCCTGTGGGGACTGCTTCGGAGCGACCAAACTCTGCTCTCCATTAACGCGCGGCTACGGAGGGATGAATGCTCCCGCCTGTGATGGGAAAGTTCCGACTTCCCCGCGCTCACAGCAGGCTTAGCAACAGCTCTGAGCTGGGATTTGCTCGGGGCAGCCAGGAGAGTGTACGCTTACAGAACGTAGGCATGCATATTTCCACCTCCCATCGCCTTGCACCATTTAAATGCAACACAATTGTTGCTAAATGAACATGGCATCTGTGGCTCGGGTGAATTTGGCTCGAGGAAAAAGTCCCCTTCTTTTTCATCCCACTTCAGCCCTTGACTCAGAGCAGTCTCAGCTTTCTGCCTTAGCTTCCTCTTTTTTCAAATCACCTGTTGTATAAAATAATTGCACCTTGTCCAGGTGATTTAATGTGTGCAGTATTTTAAAAAGGAGAACTGCTGCTAGAGCAGTCAGTCTTCATCAGCAATTGCAGTATGCTGATGTCAGAGATTGTTATGTTTTCTCTTTGGGAATTGAAATTGCACATGGTATTCATGTTAATGATAGGCAAAAAATACATTATTTAATGCTTCCTCCTGTATTATCTGCTCTTTTTCCTTAGCTTCAGGCTAGAGTCAATAGGCAATTTAGATCGAGAAAAACAGCCACCAAGAAGAAGAGGGATATTATTCATCCCATTCAGGTGTTAGTAAAACAAAAATAGTCTCAGATATCAAAATCAGACTCGCAGAAAGCGCTCATGTCCTGTAAGTTAACTGGTGATTGCCACTGGATGTCCTCATTGCTGAAGTGAAGAGTTCGGCTACGAGATCCTAAAGATCATCAGTGACAAGAACCCTTGAAATGCACGAGGCTATTCAAACTGTTTATACAGCGAGATGGAAGGGCTGATATTCTTTGTTGTTGTTGTCTCCTTTATCTCTGGGCTTGCTGGAGTTGGAGCAAGATCTCATTTTCATGATAAACTTACAAGGCAGGAGGTAATTTATACATATGAAATACATCATCCTAACACATTCACAACACTCAAAAAAATAATTACTTTAACTGTAGAGCCAAGCTATCTGATGAAGCAAGATTTACATTTGGGGTCATGAATTGCTTTGTATATAGTGCACATGGTTTCTTTCCATAGCGTTTCTTCTATTGAAATGTAAAACAGAAACACAGAATTTGTCAGCTGGTCCGTGAAGTTCAGATCATTTTGTCCCTCATGTAAATACTCCTCTGATGGCAGTTTGTGCTGTCTCGTGTATAAGGGGAAGACAATGCCATCTAAAATGCTGCTAAATATTTTGTCGTTCCTGGAAGGAGAGATGGAAGGTTTTTTTTCCTGCTCTCACCAACCTCAACTGAGAATTGAAGCTGAGAAATAAGACTGACTTACCCTATCGTAGTCCACCTTTCTGCTGCTCCGTTACTTACAAACAGATGCAGTCCTTTTTTAAATATACCAGCCGCACAGCCTTGGTTTAAAACAAATGCATGTCTACCCACAGATTTCCTTCATACAAAATAGGCAGAAATTCCTTAGCGGTGTTGAGCCGCCCTAGCGAGCTTCCCCAGAGTTTGCTGAGTGTTTTAGGATGTAGGACTGTATTCTGCTGCATCGTGAGGATAAAGTGAAGGTGTGAAGTTCATATCTGAATGCCAGCATCCCACAAGTAATCTTTTGGTGCGTTATGCTCCCACTTCAATTTGTCTGTAGGCATTTGAATTTTCTATGTCGTCAGGGAAAACTGACCGGCAGAGCCAAAAATGCCTGTTAGCCTTCGATTCAAGTGAGACAGTGTGGGGTTTCCTTTCCCAGCAGAATTTGGAGTCTCGTTTGTATGACTGTAGCTGAAAAATGGCAGAGTATTCATTTAAACCAAAACCCTAATAATGATACTGATTCAGAAGATATTTAATTATTTTAAACAGTAGTCATTTGTGACTTCGTGTATGCCAAGAACACGACCCTGGGGAGAAGTGGTGCATGTTGTAATGAAGTGCAGAATGTAAGACCCAGTAAGCAGGGGCTAAAAGCTTGGTAGGTCAGTGGTGGCTTGATTTGAGCTCAGCCACTGTAAGGCTGTTTTGCAGGATACGCATCTGAAAAAGGGAAAGGCTTCTCGTGCCTGTGATGGAGAGAGTGTCTGTGCTTCTGGGGTTTTACTGGAAGTTTTCTGCTGCTGGATGTTTGCTCCATTATGACAGTGATTTGAACAATATTGTGGAATGAAAATAATTTGAGCAGATTAGTAATTGGACCACTCATTTCCTCACCATCAGGAGGCCAATTTCCTTTTGGGAATTGTCAACTGCTAAGCCACAATGCTTGAAAATTTATCCTCAGTTACAGACTCAGTTGTACTTATTTTCTTTGCCTCCAAATACTGTTCTGATGTTTCCTTTGTTGTTGACAATATGTATGCTAAGGAAATAGGGCTGCGGCTTACACTAAGTCATCCGGTTTTCTCAGTTTTTTTCTAAGGTCATTCCTGTTAGGCATGATTTCTGCCATGTCTGAAAGGCCTTAAGTTGGGTTCTTTAATCTAATACACGCCTGTATTCATAGATCACAAAGAACATGTTGGGCACCTTAGCAGTCCATGTCCATCTAAACCTGGCCACAGGCAGCTTTGTTTCTTGGCATGCCTTCAGAACCCATGATTCACATCCATCCTGGTACCCTGATGCCCCAGAGGCCAACCACATCGTGTGTGAAGTGAGAGGGAGGAGGGAAACCTTGAAGCTAGGCTTCTGCTTTTTCGCTGGGGATCTGTTGCAATTGCCGGACAACTAGGTCCTCAGATCCATATGAAGCTGTTTAAAATGTTGCTCAGACTTCCCTGGAAATCTTTGGACTTCAGAATCTTGAGAGTTGCATTGGAATATGGAATTGGGAACCTGACTTTGCATCGTGTCTTTGAAAATGCTGCAGAATTGTGCTTACATGTTGGTCCAGCCCACTTCTGTGGTTTAAAAGGGAGCCTGCAAGGAGGCACGGGAGGAACACGCTCTCGTTGCTGATCATTATTATCCTGTTCTCTTGTTGCTGATCATTATTATCCTGTTCCTGCCAGCATGGAGGCAGGACTACGGAGATCCTTTTCCAAAAATAGGTAGGACACTGGAATGGAAAATGGAAGGACACTCTTCAGGATAACTGCTGGAGATTGTGTGCGTAAGGTTGGTTTGCTGTGGGATGTATAGAGGGATTTACTGTAGTCCACAGATACTGGAAATGGGAATCCCAGTTAGGCAGCAGACGTTACGCGGGTATGTGGTGAAAAGACAGAAACTCATAAAGCTGCAAGGGTTCTTTTGTACAATGCCTGTGAGTAGCCAAGTGGGACAATAGTAACACTGCTAATTCATTTAATTAATATGTAATTTACTTAGAGTAGTGTTCATTCCAGTCTGTCTTTCTTCAGAAAGATGTTTTCTGCTCTGTGAAGCTGTGATTCATTTCCATTTCACTACTTTCATTTTCATGGTCTCTTTGTTAATTGTCAAGGCCTGTTTGATGATTACAGTGGCTAGTAAATGCATTGCTAAATTATGGGCATAAACAACAATGGGGAAAAAAAAGACCCATTCATTTAGACTTTTTTTTTCTTTTCCTTTTTCTTTTTCTTTTTTATTTTTTTTTCCCAAGCAAAAGACTGTGCTCTGGACTCTAACAAAAACAAACAATGTAGTATTTCTCCTATCCTGTTTGCACTGCAGCTTCTTTGTTGTTTTCGGTTTCATATACTCCTCCACGAGGTTACATATATTTACTGTATGGCAGCCTGGAACATAAAATGTAAAACATAGTAGGAGTTTGGGTACTCAGTGGGTGTAAGGAGCTTGGCACTCCTTAGGGCTGCAGATCCCTTAACATCCCATCATTCCTCGTGCATGCTCCCCCAGGAGGTCGCTCTGAGGATGACTTTGAGTTAGACTTGGATGATGCTAGTGAGCTAATCACTATTATTTTTTGATTTGATATTGATTTGAGCTAATCACAATTAATTTTGAAACCCTGTCTGCTCTGCAGCAGAAGAGAGGGATGTCGCTCAGTGGGCCAGAAGTCAGGGCAGAGAAATCTGGGGCCGTGTAAGCACTGTCCTTGTTGGGCTTGCACTGTGTGGCTGTGCGAACTTTAACTGTGCAGAAGGAAACAGAGCTTGAGACTTCTGCCAAGTTGGTGTCAAGCTAGGCATCACCACAGGCACTTCAGTAAAAGCTCTCCACAAAGGATGGTATTTGTATGCAAACCTTTACTTTTTTTTTTTTCCTACATTTTGTTTTTGATGTTTGCTCCTGCTCAACAACAGTAAGTATGAAAACAGCTCCCTTCCGTCTGGCTCCAGTTTCAGTCCTCCTCCTTTTTCTGCAGGATTGTGGCATGTTGAGATTAAAACCGTCTTCACTCTAGAAGATGCTAAAACTTTTTGCCCAACCAAAGATGAACAATTGTTTCTGGCACACAGTCAAAACATAGCTCGGTCCTGTGTAACCCATGAGACTAGAGTGAGCGGTTTAAATGTTACATAGGCAGCTTTTCCAATGACATAGCATTTCCTGTTAGAGGTAAAATCTGAAATTACTTCGGTGTAATTTAATGTTTATTTTGCCTGTTTTTGAAATGTTGTAAATTGAAAATATACCTCTTTGTGGCGGGGCTTATGCCATTTACTCTGTAAAGCAGTGCTAAATTTTAGATGTTGTAGTTCAGGGGTTGGGTTCCTAAATGTAGTCTTTGTGCTTTCTATTAAATGCAGTTCTGACTGAGTCAACCAAAGTGATTTGCTTATGGTGCCCTACCTGTGTTATCCAGGCATTTGTCAGATATTTTATTTCATTTCATTTCATACATCTCGAACTACCAAGGCAACCTTGTCATTGCAATTTTCACACCCTTTCTTTTTCTTTGTTCTATATGTCAGTGAAATCTTATCTCTGCAGTCTTCTGTCATAGGTTAATAGTCTGGAAAAAACTTCATTTAAGATTCTTACATAGGAAAAATGGGGAGAGATTATAGAATAGAAAGTTGGTGGCCACAGCCACTGTCAGATAGTATCTCAGAGCCTGGGATAGTTTTGAAATACCAACCAAAACTGTGGAAGGCAGAGAGGAGATGACCTCAGAAGATTGACTCATTCTGTTCAGGTGCCGAGCTGAACCCGTGGGACCTACCTTCATGTCATAAAGTTCAGGTTTTGTGCTGGCAAAACTGAAATTTGCTCAGATCTTGTTGCGTTGCTTTTAAGGGTGGGAA
>VXAV01005020.1:905517-966657 GCA_013399715.1 Alectura lathami | reverse complement strand
AGTGTACCTGTACATCTACAGAAATATGTGTAGGCTCCTTGAAAATCTGTTAAAGAAAGCTTTCTTATTTCAGCGTCTTGTGGAAATAAGAAAGACCTGCACTTGTTTTTATTTGGTACGTCCTTCACTGGAAGGTCCAGATACCTCTTTTAAATAAGGAACTGTCTTGTTTACGTGTTCCTCTATTTCTCCTATTGCCAGCTGCAGTTTCTGTTTAAATGGCTTAGAACAGCTTTAAAAAGCAAAGCATTATTTTTGCACAGAAAGGTAAAACACAAGCAGACAAAAGTATTAACAAGGGAAAGTCTGAGATAAAGCCCAGCTGACCTCCAGTCCCTGCTTGTTGCCTGAGAGAAGCAGAGAGCCCATAGCAGTATTTTTCTCCGTCTCTTTCCAATATCTGCTCGACTGCCCTTTCTGTTAAGACTGTGGACTTCCACTGTCCCCTTTGATCCTGTGTTCAAACGTGGGAAGAATGAAGTTTGCAAGCTCAGATTCAGACAGTGAGTAGGCATTCTCCAATTAATAACTTCTCCACAGTTTCCTCCAGGACGCTTTCATTGTTTTTTTTTTTTAACAAATAATCTTTACTCTTGCTTCATTTCCTGTTTGTCTCCTTGTCAGTTCCCTTTGATTTAATTGTTTGCAATTAACCAGCATTATAATAATGACACTGTAATCTACATCAGATACATAAAACACAACACGGTTCTTTTTTCATAAGAAATAATGTAGACCACAGGCTCAAAACACTTGGAGTCCCTGGTGCCATTTGTTCAGATCCTAGTAGAAGAACCTTCTATTTTTTCTGCTTTAAAAAAAAGACTGCAAAAAAAGTTGCTACTGAGACTTTGCTTGGATGATAACTTATTAAAAAAAGGCCTCAACCACTGTCAGGGGTGGGTGATTGCAGATCTGATTTGATAAAGAAATCAATACTATCGCACCAGTGACTGTACTGGCTTCCTGAAATGCTAGGCTGAAATTTGCCGCTCTGCAGTGATGGGTTTAGGAAGCTCTGATAGCTGCAGAGCCCAGGCAGTGCTGGTAACTGCTCTCTGATCTGGACCCTCAGCAGCCCCATGCTGGGTGGCCAGCCATGATGCCAGGGGAGAAGAGCTGCAGCTGTGGGCAGGAGCTCTGCAGCTCAAGTTCTGCTGAAAAACAAAGCCTAGGACTTGATATCTGCGGGTCCCACGAGGGAGAACTGGGAAAGAGTGCACAAAGCTGCTTTTTCCTGCAGGCCAGGTTCAGTCAGAAATCAGTCTAGGTTAACCAAGATCCGGGGGCCTTTGGGACCCATCTAACAGCAGCAGTTGCTGAAGCCTCCAAATTCTAAGGCTTCACCAATTTAGGTGAGTTAGTGTCTTCAACAGAAGAACACATCATGTGAAGCCACAAGAATGCCTTTAGCAAGCAGACGTTTTGCTTAAACCATGTCTATGTGGCTTGTATGGGAGTAGGATGGTGAGAGGGGAGGTCGTGTGCTTTAGGGAGGGAGAACATAAGTTCTGATGCAAGTAAACATCTTACCAGCATATTCTGCACAAGCGGAAAAAATGGCAGTCTGGAAGCATGATGTACCAGAAGCATTATCGGTCATATTCCCTTAGGAACTCTCTTTTTTCTCCTGTGGTACATTATTATCTGATCTCAGCAATTATGGTCTCTTCAGTGGAATTCTGTGAATGTAACTAAGATTTATAGGGGTTGCAATTGGAAAATATTTTTGAAGTTGTCAAACACTTCTTGTTCTAAGACTGTAAAGTGTTGAATATCTGCCTTAGGCAGATATATTGATTTATTTAAATTTGCTGTTCTCTAGACATCTGTTTTGGTCACTCTTGTAGAGCAGATGCCGGGCAAGATGAACCTTTGGTCTCACCTCACAGTCATTCTTGTTTGTTTACTGTTCCTAGATTGAATGATATGAGGAAAAAAACTTTGTTCACTCATTTTAAAAATAAAAAAAAAAAAAAAAAGGAAAAGGGGGAGGGGGGAGAGGGAGATACGAGAGATACAAAGCAGTAGCCTTTTATTCTAATAGTCATAATATCCCAAAGGGACAATGCAAAAACGTAAAATTTCCCAAGTGGGTGTCTCTGAGTCACGGATGTGCCTTTGTCATGCCCTTCGGTCTGTATGCATCTATGTCTGCTTCATGTACTTCAAGATATGCTGAGGTAGAGTAGTAATGGGAAGAGAGTAAGGGAATGGTGAGGTAATCCTAGTGAACAAGATGGCTAGGACTGAACTGAAAGAGGCGTGGAGAAAAGAGTTGCATAAAGTAGGAAGGATTTAGGGAAAAGAGCAGAACAAGCACACTTTTATCAGGAACCTGGAATAGGTTCTTTTCCTTTGTTACCTTCAAATGTCTCTGAAACTCTGGTGGAAGATTCACCGTATGCACTGTGTAAAGACCAGGCAGCTGTGAGGTTTTTTTGCTCATGGTCACTGCTGTTAGCAGAAGGGTGGAGGTGAAGGAGCGGAAGTGGAGATTCTTGGCCAGAGGATGAATGTGGCATTGGCAGTTCAATACATGTGGTGAAACCCCTGTTGTCTCTTTGCCCTTTCGAGAAATGTAGGAAATCAGACACACAAAAGCTGTGTTAAAATAACATTGCTTGCAAAGTCAAACACTCCAATTACGTTGCTTGACACTGGTGTTTGTGCAATTTCATTTTAGGGTTCTTCTGTCTGTGGGTATGATGCGGTCTGCAATTACATGATCTTGTACAATTTTTCTTTTGCACAGAGCCTCGTTCAGCACGCAGGATGAAGATAGTTAATGAGTGACTGTTCAATGCCACATTATTCCTTATTGTACAGCACGTAGCACTGTACCATTCAATCCCGTATCACTCTTGCTCTGAAGACAGAAATATTTATTTTCTCATAGCTCTATGCATGGCACTGCTCAAGAGAATATCACAGTACATCACAAGCTTTCAATTTACCCTCACAGTAGGTGTATTGGGAAGTTGAAGAAGGGGGATATCTCCATTTCAGAGATGGGAACTAGGGAGCAGAAATTTTGCTAATGTGATGCATCCAAGATAATGTAAGATACACAAAATCAGGTGATTTTTAGTATTCCTTATCAGTAGTAAACCTTATCTAGCACTCATTATGTTCAGACTAATATATCAAATAACTCAGGTGGCAGCTGTGAGTGCTCAGTAGTTTGCATACCAGTTTCAAGTCTTACACCCAGAAAATAAGGAAGAGAGAAAAGAAGGAACATAGAATTAGGGATATCTGGGAAAGTTCAGTTTACACAGCTGATCTGACGTAGGCTGTGGCAGGGAGAGGGTCCAACCTCCCAAACAAGATCCACCTGTCTGATAACGTGGGATTTTGTTTCCTTCCTTCCATCCTTTGCCTCATTCACAACATGCCTTCAAAATCTGCATCGAATGTATCAAAACCCCAAAACCACATGCTCAGTTACAACCTATACTTGATTCATTTCATAGCAAGATTTCTTCTCTGTCCTGGTACAGGGATCTTGCTGAAAAATAATCTGTGGTCCTGTAATTATTGTATGATAATTTGTCTCCCTAATGCAGCCAAATGGAGATTGCATAGGCGGCTGTAGTTCTGGCATGTCCTAGGTTTTGAGAACCAGATTTTCAAAGCCTCCGTAGCATTTTGCATTTTGTGTTATTTTGCCTTTTTTAGACTAGGCATGGTGTGTAACACAAAACTTTCTTTCCCCTTCCATCTTCCTCTTGCCAGTACCANTTTTTAGACTTTTACAGCTCTAGTAGAGATATTTCAATGCCCTGTAATTTATTCTCTCTCTAAATGTCATTTTCCTTGCTTCTGATGATTTGCTTTCAGATATAATGCCTAAAGCAGACTGTCAGCCATTCTGAAAGTATATGATTCTTCTCTCAATATCACACAAGCCAAGTCTAGCTGGAAGGACAGGGGAAAACTAAATTGTTCTCATAAAAAAGAAAACATAGCACTAATATATCTTTATCCTTACTTTCAGGTATCCCCTTTGTGTTATTAAGGGGACTCATGATCTTGTGTGTTCTCTCTACAGGGGATCATATTAATTTATATTTATAAGGTCTCCCATAATAGATGCTTTCCAGAAACATAAAAGTGAGTCCAAAAGTTCTTTGGATGCCATCAAACCAGAAATAAGCACTGCATTGTATTATCCAGCAGCAAGAAGAGCTCCTCAGGATCCAAAAAATGAACTGATAAAGATGTATTTATTAAGCAAAGGCTAATCCTGCTGTGCTTGTGGAGCTCGTATGAGTTCGGGGCAAGAGAGCACTGAAATCAAGCATCTCGGTGAAAGCTAAGATTCATTACCTTGCAGTTGTGGAAGTTTGCAAGTCATGTTGCTGTAGCTTAGCTGGTAGACTTACATACCCAGAAGCTCTTTGGAGTTTGATTGCACTTCAATACTCTTACGTATCTTTTCACTTCAGAAAGTACTACTTTTTGATTTTGACGACACCTTTCTTCATTTCTCGCTCTGTATTGTATATGGGTGATTTCAAAGGTATCTCAGTGACCCATACTGTACAAGCATAGCGGATGTAGACTGTTTAAAAATACGCATCTCTTGGTCATTTTCACAGTATCACAGAATTGTAGGGGTTGGAAGGGTCCTCTGGAGACCGTCCAGTCCAGCCCCCTGCTAAAGCAGTTTCCTACAGTAGGATGCATGGGTGCTCTGACACCCTCACATTAAGGAAGATTTTCCTTAAATTTGTATGTCTGTCTGTCTTGGTAGTGGTACTTGATATCCTCTTGCATCCTACTGACTGTTTTAAGCAAAAAAAAAGTCTTTTTAGTTTCTTTTTCCCACTAAAGGCATATCACAAAGACAGGTGCCTGAATCGTGTAACAATGGAAAAGTAAGTAGAAGCTGTTAAGTCAAATGCCAGTTTAAAACGGCAGTAAAATTTCTGACTCCGTTTCAGAGGTTTCCAATGTGTCTCTAAACAGATTATGAACAAGGTAAAGCAAATACAGGTCAGTTCCTGGTATCCTCCCCTACCTGCTCCTACATCTGGAACGGGCAGTGTTTTTCAGATGTTATTGGTGCTTCTTACCAATGCTCTTCTCTCCTTTTGCCCTCTCAGGAGTGATTCCTACTGCAAGCTCAACAACTGGCCTACGGTGGGTTTATTGAGCAACCTTGATCCCAAGGCACACTAAATAGCATTCACTGCAATGCTGCTATGGATCAGCCATGGTGCCTGTACGCATTTTGCCTGGTAGAAGGGCGTCAGAGTTTACCCACTCTTACCAGCAGACACAGAAAAGCCTGTGACTTCTCTTCTAGCAAACTGTCTGCAGTCCAGCCTGACACACTAAGAAAAGCCCTTTTCCACCACCCGAGGAACCTAGCTGAGCACCATCTGAGCTCCTGAGCCCGACTAAGGCGCTACTTCTGCTGGAGACTCCCCAGGAGCTGCACACACGTCCTTGGCCCAAGCTCTTCTCTTTTGCCCCCTTGCTCTTCTTCTGCGGGGAAGGGCAACAGGGACAGAAGCGACCTTCCTCGCTGCTGCCCAGCCCCAGCCTTTTCAAAGCAGCACCCAGCCCGTGATCCTTCAGATAGCTGTAGGAGATGAGCTGTAAAGGATGGAGGGATTATTCCAGCAATGCTTTAATTAGCTCACATATGTGCAGCTACAGAAAGCCCTGAAAAATTTTGGCCTAAAGATCATCGATGCCTGTGTCCTCACATCAGAAGCTCGTTCGAGCAGCCAGTTCTGCAGCTGAGTTAATGATGTGCACTTCAGGTGGTGGAAGAAATTGAACATAAAGGGAGATCTCCTACCAGAAGGCAAAGCTGGACTTCTCCCTCCTGTATCCTCCCACTTATTAAAGTGCTGTTGTATAATGGAGAGAAGAGTTGAATCTGAAACAAGAGAATTTAAATTTGAGATCTAAAAACCATCGCAGAGATGAGGGGCTGTATACTTCATTTAGTTCACTTGTAATTGGTTTTAATTTGTTGCATCTTTTTTTTCAATGTGCGATTTCAATATGAATGTGGTTCACATTAGCTCTTGATTATAAATATCAGATTCAGAAGACTCAGCAGTTTCTTTGACAGCGGTGCTTCCTCATCCCATCCAACAGTGAGTGTTTCCAGGAGGAAACATTTCAACCTGCCATGCCATAACTAGAGGCCATCACCTGGAAGGCTGAAGTAATCTTCAGGGCTGAGAGCATGCACGGCTCCAGCAGTGGCTAGGAAAATGCGCACCTCTCACCTGTGATGTCAACTCATCTTTCATCACTAGTAACAAGCAGGGGTAGACTGAGCTGCGGTCCATGGCTTGATGTAAAAGGACTGGTTGTGTATTCCCTGTTCTATTCTAATTGCTAGATACTATTTTCAGACTTCTCCTATGATATTTTAGATGAGCATCTAATGAAAGTACCCATTTATAGGAGGCTAAGAGTTGTTGTCCATTTCTTTCTGCATTTTCCTCCCTCCGTGCCCATGCTTTCAGATCCTTGGATGTTACATTAGCTGTGAAAGTTTCTTTTAGGACTGAGATTATCCTGCAGGAGTAGAACAGGTCTTTCCAATAAGCACAGTAGATTCAGAAACAGGTTAGATCACAAAGAGTAAGTAATTATGGTCTTGATGTGTTTTTGGTGTTCAGGAGAAATTTCAGAGTCAACTTATCCACTGGGTAGCAAGCAAAAGCCCTTGGTGTTGTTTAAAGTAAGGTCTTATGTAGCAGCTCCAGAAATGAAGTTTCCAAGGAGTATAGTTAAAGAGGTGGACTATGCTTACATATCTCCTTATTTTTGAGAACAAAAAATGGATGGGGAACCTCAAGTAAAACACATTAAGAAAACGCTTGAACATGTATTTGCCTAGCTGAGCAATTTCAACGTGCAGTTCGATACAGTAGGTGCGTGTGTTAAACGTGCTACGACATGCTTTCAAAGGAGATTTTCTATTCATGTATTCCTTCATTGGAGAGTCTTTCTTTCTCAATGCACTTCCTGAATGTCTTTTTTTTTTTTTTTCTTTAACAGAAAAAAAAATGCTGTTGATCAGCAAACTTTCAAGAAATCCTCTTTCCTGCTTTTTAATTTGTTTCTGCAGTTTGGCATGGGCTGCCATTTGTAGGCAGGAAGCAGGAAGCCTTGGCCATCAGCCTATAGATGATGCTCCCATGTACGGTCAGATCGCGATGTTTTGCTCTATCGGATAAGAATGCACTGGTGGTACTGAGTCACTCTTCTCTGGGTCTGTGTACAATCAAAAAGTGGGGAGCAAATTTGGAAGTAACTTGGTGGTATTCAAAAGTTGGCTGTCTTTTCCACATGTCTGGAACCCGTGAGTCAGTACTCCAACACATACATTTTGCTGTTTAAATATAATATGCTCTATAGGGCTTTTTATATATTAACAATATGGTTTCTTGTTCTGCAGAACTTTTCATCTGTAGTTCTCAAGTAGGTTTTCCTGTTGAGTAACTTGTTCCTGATGGATCCTGAGATTCTCCTAGACATTAATACACAATAGGTTTAAGCTTGAATTTTGCGTCTGATTCAGCTAAATGTTCATATTGGTGAGGGTTCTTAAAATTAAGCCATACTTAACAGGATTTCCTAAAGTATATTGGAATTAAGTGTTTGTTTGTTTTCCTTGTGAGTGACAGCAGAGATCGGTCCCTAGCATCACGCTAGATCCTGGGGATAACTGTTCCAGGGAGACTTAGTGTTGTAATTCACTTTAAGGATATTTGGTCTTGGTGCAAAATAGTAATAACAATAACACAAACCAGCCATTGAGTTGGTGCCCTTGTGTAATTCTCTTCTGTCCTGAGTGGCCATATATTGCCCGTAGGGCTGACTGGCAGGGTTTGTATTGCGAGGCTGGGAAAGGAAGACAGGAGTGTGCAGCAGCTTGGTGAAAACAGCATGGTGCAAAATGGAGGTAAAAAAATTTGCCATAAGGGTCAGGAGGAGAAATGAAGGAAAAAATGTAGTCCTGTTTTAGGGTGACTACACCGTGATTACGCTTCTATGAAGAGTCTAATGGCATCTGACTGTCGGCAGGTGAGGTTGCTGCGCTCCCTGTTGTCAGGCCGGGGGTCATGATTTCTGATTAACTGAAAAAAGATGTGTGTGTTTTGGAGGTGCGTGGGTGAGCCAGTGCAAATGTCACGTTAAGTGCTGGTTATAAACAGCGTTTAAACAGCAGCGCATTTTCATTCAGATTGCTGTGAAGAATACTGCGTCTCTAACGCGTGTCTAAAGTAAAAATCTTTCCGCAGCCAGCTCGCCGAATCTAGCGCCATATTCTCACTCTGTCTCTATCTGCTTCTCATCTGCTGGAAGACGAAAAACTTTGGCGGTATGTCTTCAGGAATAGCCAGCGTGGATGTGCAGCGACCAATTTGTTGCTGTCTGTGGTGGACGTGGTTCAACCTTTCCCAGCAAAGCTAAATGGTGCGCGCAAGCTTCCGCGCTGCTGTTCCAACAGTAAGTTTCACCACGTTGCTAATGGCAAACAGTGCCTTGAGAAATAACAGCTCCTGTTCTATCGTTCATTTTCATTTTGCGCTAAACCGTACGCTCAGCCGTGCATAGGCAGGTTGTAATGTAGCATATTTAATCTTCCACTCGTCTCTGCCACTTCCCTCCACATACCAAAATAGCAGGGACTGGAGTAGTTACTCTCTCAGGCAGCACTTGCTGTTCTTAGACGGGCTTTTTGTTGTTTTTAGAGTTTTCTTTTTTTAATCCGAACTAAGTTAGAACAACTGTAATGGTGGGAAAATCTATCCAGGCTTCATTCTTTTTCAAGGCGGAATTGGCGAACCAGGAAGAATAGACTTTGTCATGTGCAAATATGGTGACCGTAAATGGCGCTGGAGGCTTTTTCCATTGTCCTGTGACTTCGCCACGAGAGAAAGCGCGCGCGAGGAAGAAAGACACGTTTGATAGAGTTGTGAGGAGTGCCTGAATGGCTGCTGGGCGCGGGGCATTGTCTGGCGGTGACCTCAATTCGGTACAGTAGGGACCCTTGAAAGCACTGTCTGAAGTCACAATGCCACCATTCTCCTCCCTTCAGCAAAGGGGATTAGTGAAAAGGGTGACGTTCCGTGCAGAGAGTTCCAAGTATTCCCTGAAACAAAGGGCCCCGAAATGTTTTTGAAGTTATTTTTAATTGAGTTGAACTAATTTAATAAAGGTCCTAAGAGGGAGGGAAAAAAAATATAAAGGAATGTGATTGTTTTATGATTCCTCACAGATGGAATGGACATTTATAGCATACTTCTTCTTTAGTCTTTGGGAGAACAGTAGCCCCATTTACAGCTACTGTTAGCAATTTAAAACTGCTCCAAAATGAAGTCTTTCAAGAAGTTGACAGCTTATAAATAAATCTGTCTGATAAAATTGAACATAAACTGCATCTGTGGTTAGTTTGCCAAAATTAATTCTACATTTAATTAGAGATAGCAGTCAAACATATTTAATAAAAAACAGTCTTGGAGAGTAAATCAAATGAAGTCAGATTTTAGCAGACGCTTTGCTTCCCCCCTCCCCCCTTTTTTTTTTCTTTTTTTCTTTCTTTCTTCCTTTCTTTCTTTTTTTTTACCCTCCCATGGAGTGATGGAATGACCTCACCTCTGTGACCCCCAGATATTTGGAGTGGAAGGCTGAGGGGAGGCTTGGGCAGCCCAGTGGGGGTGATGTGGGAGAAGCCATTAGTGGCTTGGCTCAGATGGAGGGAGACGACCACTGCGCTCTGATTTTTGTTGGTTCTATAATTAGGATTTTCAGCAGTGCTGCTGGGTTTCCTTTAAATATGAAAATGAATTAATGTGCTGATGAGTAGCCAAACTGCAAAATTTGGGTTCTGTCTTGGCTTAAACTCTGAACAACCCCAAAGTTCATGAGTGTTGGCATGGGTGGACTGGAAGTTCACCTGGGCTACAGCTGTTAATTGCTGGCACTGGGAGTAAAGTTACGTTTTTACATCTTCAGATGGAGGAGCCAGGTCCCTGCATGCAAAATTTATATTCGCTACTTCACATTCTTTTTCATGTGCAGCTCCTTCATGTCTCTTCAGAAATGTGATTAGATAGGCTCCTTAGCTGGTGTAAATAGGTACAGCTCCCACTGCATAAAGGGAGTCTGGCTCTTGGCAACAATATAAAAAATACGAGATGATAAAATAATTCAGTGTCCCAGTTCACCAAATAAAGTCAGAAAAGCTGTATCAGAAACATTTGATCCATTGCATTTTAAAATTAAGTGGAATGTTTTTCTTCTATAATCCTCCCTCTCAATGCAGCTATATCTCTACCACCAAAAACAAACCAAACTTTATTTAAAGCTCAGACCTTGTATAGGAGAATTAAGCCCACACTGTAAAAATGTTCAGAACTTGTTAAGGGAACTTGTTAAGGTTACTAGAGAAGTTTTGTCTGCTTGGCTTTTTTTTTTTTTTTTTTTACATGATGTAGAAAACAACATGATTTTTAGGCGTAAATTTAGTACATGAGCTGATAATAGACTGCCCTTCTTTGAGGAGTCTAGATTGCTTTTATATATTTTGCATCCCCAAATAAATATTGTAGGAACTCCCCCTTTCCTTTGTAGAAGGTATTGACTAACCATACATGCGGCATTTTTCCTTTTCTTCCTCCATTTTTTTTTCCTTTTTATCTACTCATTATTTTCAGAACAGTTTTAACTTTGTAGAAAGAAATAGAAAGTAAAAAGAAGATATTCAGGAAGCGCAGATAGGTAGCATGAGTTAGATGTTCCTGGAGGTCATGATTAAATCCTTATTTAGTTGACCCTGTTAAAGAGCTACTGTTACCAAACACCAAAATGACCCAAGTATACTTCAGGACCCCCTAACTGAGAAATCTGCAACATTTTTTCGTGCATTTCTCATTACACACTGCTGAGGCAGCACAGTAGCTTGCGGTCTGAAATAAATATTTGTTCCTGCTTTGAATTGCAACAGAAAGGGATCTCTCTGCTTTCTTTTTCATTCTTAAATTATGAATGGTAATGTTGTTCAGCAGGGACTGTTGTTTAATCCAGTTTACCAGGATATAATGCATGTTTATCCTTATTCATTTTAGGGAGCTTGCAACTTGCAAGTCTAACAAATCACAGTGCGCCCAGTGCCGTAAAATGAACCATGGTGGTGTTGACTTTAACTTTCTAGGAATTGTGGCTGCAATTTCCAGAGTCACCTAGGAAATGTGAAGTCACAGGCCTTTCCAAGATTATGTGGGAATTTAGATACAGAATCCCACAGGCAACTCTGAAAAAACTCAGGTCTTTATGTTCATGCGGTGAAGATCTGCTTGCTTATTTCCAAAATGCTTCTTATTAGCTAGGTCCTGAATCCGTAGTTAGCAATTTATCTTATGTGTATGTATATATAAAGAAATACATATTGGATTTGACCCTACTGACATCTGTTTATGAGATATGTGTAGCTGTTACTGCGGGTTGTCCTTGAGTGGGATGGTTGGCTTGAGCAGGCCGTCACTTGGTTAATTACACCGACACAAAAGCTGAATCAGAGGCTTAATGCTCTACTGTTCTGTGAGCACTTTCCTTACAGAAGTTACAGTAATTTTGTATATGTGCCTATGCTTGTTACCTGCAACACACAGACAGAAATACAGATCTTTAAAAACCAACTGATTCTCCAAGTTCTGGCATATTTTTATGAATATGGCCCAGTGATGATATGTATCAGTCTTTTCTTTAGCCTTCATAATTACTTATTCAAATATTTCCTACTTACCCAGATTTTAAAGTTTTCAAAGGCTTATCTTAATGTAATGTTCAAAAGTGCAACGTGAAGGTCATTAAGACATAGAATTGCCAGTTTGAAGCCAAGCTAGAGATTTTACTCTTCACTTAACATGGAATTACGGTTTGAATCTGGAAGAAAAAAATGCTGCTTACATAAATATGTCATTAAAAGTAGAGCACCTCCTTACGCAAATTAGCTCTTTCTTTTAATTGCATATCAGTGCTCGAATCCAATGTGGATTTCTGAAGTAATAGGAGGCTTTGATGTTTTATTAAATATTTTTTAAAAGGTGGGACTCTCAGAGAATTAAGCATGTGTATTGTATTTTGTGTACTAGGTGCATGGTAATTTCTTTTGTGTTGCCAGTACTCAAGTAGTCTGATATGGGACTGGTTTTATCTGTTTTTAATTTTTTTTAAAGTTCAGTTCTAACACTTGAGGTATAATACTGCTTTTCAGAATGGTTGCTTTTATGTAAATAAAATATAAGGAGATCCTTTATGTAAAATAAGGCAAAAATATTCTTCCTTTTTGTTCCTCAAAAATGAGAAAGTCCATCCTACAGAGAACACTTTCTGTGCAGGCTGCAAATTGAGGCAAAGTGGAAAATCTCGATGTCCTGGTCACCCCTTTGCAAAGGAAGGATATCTCAAAATCTCAACTTGTTCTCATCCTCTGTCATGAAAGTATGGCTAAAAATTTCAGGCTGTGTTTATTATTTTTTTAATATTTGGTATTTGTTGATTGCATCCAGTATGGACATAACGCACGCTGATCCCTCAGGCTTTCAGCTGTGAGAAGAGGGCTGAGCATCGTGAACAGCCACGCTCCCACCCTGGTACTCTTCTTGGTACATCGTTGGAGGAATTGCCCTGTTACAACATCTCCTTTACCTGCTCCATTCTGTTCTGATGAGATGGGAATATCTGCTGGATATGTGCAAGTAAAGAGATATTGCTTGTTGTTTACCTTCCGTTGCTCTGCTCATGGTATGTGCAGCCTGGAGTTGCACTGTGACCCATCTGAAGACTGGGATTTCAATTTTGGATGAATCTTCAGGTTAATGGTATTTGCATTTCTCAAATACGTGTGTGGAGGGGACTATTACACTGAGAAATGGAACAGAATTGCGGGTGTGTGAGGCTGCCCATAAAATCATTCTTCATGCAGAGATTACTGTGATGAAGGCGGAGTAGGATGATGGGTTATTCTGCAAGAAGCAAGCGAGATGTGCAGGAAAGCAGAGGATATTATTCCTCTATCCTAGAGCCTAGTTAGAATATTTTGATAATAGTCTGAGTGGAATTTGTGAAATCATTCTTGGGGCAGATGGTGATGGGGTTGAGAACAAGGGTCCCTAATATGCCAGGCTTTTCAGTGAGCTGCACTTCAGGAAAATGTGCTTGCAGGTGCAACAGACATTGAACCTGACACTGTGTTGCTCTCTCCAGAAAACTTGCATTGAGCCTTTTCACTGCCTTAATAGCTTTCCTTCCTGATTGACATAATCTAAACAATTTGGCAGAAAGGTAAAAGGAGATTTTTGAAATAAATGAAGGCATGGATGGAGAGGAATGTCAGGAGGAGGTGGGGTAATATGTGCAAGTTTTATGCATGTGCTGCTCTTTTGCCGTTGTATTTCTTATTTATCCTTTCCCCTATACTTTGCACAAAAAGGAATGCTTTGAGTGGAGGATTGTATTCTTTTACCCTTTTTAACTGTGTCTGTGTGTAAGGGAATGCCATGCTCACCAGCGTTTAAGGGAATGTTCGCCACCTCTTGTGACTGCCGCCTGGTGTGAACCAAAAGGCCTGCTGTGTCCTGTCGTCGTTACAGACAGGTCACTGGTGACAAGTGCGTGCGGGAAGTTGCTACCAAACATCCCTGAATCAAACACAACTGTCTGTGTCACAAAAATAACCTAAGGGAATGACTTAAAATCTGTGTCGAGCTGGAGGTTTGTTTAGGTATGGGGACAATACTGCCCCAAGCGTAGCACTAGTTTGGAGCTGAGGAAGCAGGATTTTTGACTCAGGCCGACTGAAGAGTTTAAAGACTATCAATTTTAATCAAATTTCTGATGTTTCGGGAAAAGTTTTTTCTTCATCTATAGCAGAACCCATGCTGATCTCAACTACAATCCACACTCAGTATAGGAGCAAAGAGCATCTGTCCTGAGACCTTAGTGCAAACTCTCATCAGCCACTGTGCTGGAGTTTTCCATGGAGTCATCAGAGATGTCTCTGAAAGCAAAACTGACCAGCAGGCACTTTCCATGGAGCACCCGAAGGTTTGTTTTGTATGTAAGCAGTTCTGACTGGGGCTGCATGTCCCTTGCCTTCAGCTGAGAGCAGGAAAACCTGAGCCTTAATGCAGAGCAAGTAGCACTCCCGGTGCAAATGTCCACAGCCAAAACGAGCATCCACTCATCCACCGAATCCTCTTCTGGCAAGTGCCACAGGAGGGGGAAAAACAACTTGTCCTTTTATTGTTTGTTTGTTTTGTTTTAATCACGGAAAACTTCCCTATGACAGTGCCGCTTTTCCCACAATGGAAAATAACCAAAGAAGTTTGGTAGTTTGTTTTGTTTTTTTGTTTTAAAAAAATGCACTCCATGTCTAGAGAAGGCTATTTCTCAGTCATCCCCAGGTCTGAATCTTTTTGAAGATTTCAGAGGTTTATGTGGTTTGACTAAAGGTCGCATCAGACTCCACATTTTGGGCTTCCTTCTTTGAATTGACGAGAGCCTTCTGAGGTTTGTTCATCGCACCTGGAAACCAGACAGATTTCCCTCCTCTGAGCTGGAAACTCCTATACTTTGGCTTCTCTCCCGCTCTGCATTTAATTATTTCCAATTCCAGCACACCAAGCCAAGTCTGACTGCTACTTTCCTGCAAAGTGTGCTTTATTCTCCGGCTGCGGTGCTACCCAGCCTATTGTGATCTGTAAGGGAGCAGCAGCATTGTGACAGGAAAGAAGGTTTGTTAAATTAAGACCCTCTCAGTCCCAAAGGAAAAGGGTTACTCACTCTTCCATAGATGAAAAATGACCTCTTCCTCTCCCCTTGCCCCCAAGGGATATTTTCTTGATATAACAACATGAAAACTTGGCAGGCTCCATGTGTTAGATGACACTGTATGCTGATGAAGAACATTTCTGTGATATCTCAGCAGGGGCAGACAAGATGGTATTTGGAGAGCAACAAGAAAAGGAATCAGATGGGGGTAGAAGCGGCTTTGCACAGGTCATGCCGTCTGCTGGTGGTAACTCATAACCTGCCAAGGCCCGAATGCGTGACACGGGCCTTTAGAAATGTGTGACAAATGCCTCAAATGAGGGACAGGACACAAAGCGCAGCAGGGGCAAGAGGCTTAGAGTGAATGGGGAACAATTTGTGCCCGTAATATAGAGAATACGTAACCTCAGCCTTAAAAAAGTGTTGTTTCTGCTTGCTTTAAACTTGCAAGATTTAAAAACGAGAGTGCCAGCACACAGGGCATGCAGGTAAATTGTTATTCTGAATTATTTATTTGTTAGGAAATTACGCTTGAGTACAAGCAAGGATCAAATCCATTTGTGTTGCACAGTGTACACTCACAGGCAAAAAAACGCTGCAGAGGGACGGTAGCCACCATGCAGGTCAGCGGGACTGGATGCGAAGTCACTGGTGTGCTTCATGGTGGGAGAGCGTGGGGCTGCGTGGGCCCCACGAGCAGCAAGTCAGGCTGCTGACAGCAAATGCAAGTGAGAGAATGGATTTTTTCTTCCTTTTTGTGGAAGGATGAATGAGACATTGGGAGAGATAGTCAGATTTTAATATACATTTAACTGCTAGATTCATTCCTGGCACAGGCCCATTTGCGTCACGTTTTACCCGGCAATTTTTCTTTTTCCACATTTGTATCTCTGCAGAACTTTCTGCCAGTCGGGTCCAATACATTACATCAGCCTGATCACTAACAACCTGTGCAAGAACGTACATGGGGAGAAAGTGCTCCTTCCGCAAGACCTGCAGTGCAGGTGGATCGTTGTCACCTCACCGTGACTTTGGGTCATGCATCAATTTTCACTCTCTTGCATTTTTAAAGGAAATGGTCAAAGCAAGGAGCAAAGATATATGGAAAGCTCTGGTTTAGAAGTGGCTACTTGGCCATGGGCCTTCCCTGCTGCCTGCCATGGCACTGGAGCATCTGGAGCATCTGCTCTCCAAACGGCTGCCATCTACTCCTGCTTGGAAGGGCACAGCCAGAAGGCATGCTCCTGTTACTTCTCATTTCGTTTATGAGAATGTCCCTCTCCAGTTCTTACAGAGCAAGAGCAATCACCGATGCAGATCCAGACTGTCCTCTCTGGTGGGAGGCTTACCCCTCAGCTGTGCATCCCTGGTGGGAACAGGTTGAGAAATCTCATCGCTGAGTGAAGGGAGAAAAATCCCAAATGCAGTTCATGTGAATTTCACGAGCTGAGGAAACCACTCTTTGTTAATAGTTGCTTTAACAGATGTTGATAAAGGATTTTGTCCTGTGAGGCCCCTTCTGACCTGGGTAAGCAATTGGAAGCTGAGGTTTACACATTAGGACTTCCCCCAGATTCCTGACATTTATCAAACACTTTTGACATGATAATGGCAAAATGAGTTTTATTTCAAATGTGGTTGAAAACCAGATGAACTCTTGCTATCCAGCTACATCTGTTGTTTGCTCCTTCCAGAATAAATATTGCAGTTCCTGATGCTGAAACAGCTGGAAATCTTGCATTCATTTGTTTTTCTTGAGATGAAGTCTGTCCTGTGGGTTTACCTGATGACACTGCTTATGTGCTATTTAAGATGGTGAGCTATGAAAAAAAGATTCTCACTGCAGGACTTCTAATGCTAGTGTTTTCCAGCCTGGACATGTAGAGTAATATGTCTTGATTGCTTTTACTTAAATGTCTCCAAGTGGGTCCAATTCTTGGAGGTGGTGACTGTTTCTGGTGCCAGTGGATTTCTACAGGAGACAAATGAGAGATCTCTGACCAAACGAGCTGCTCCTGACGCGAAGTAGCGCAATGGGAGCCTGATCTGGGTGCCACTTCAGCATGAGTAACTGAAATAAGCTGCAGCCAAGGGAAAGTTGTGGTTGAAATGCACTCCAGACCTACAATTTTTTCGTTTAGATGATATTGCTTTTGGTGGCGTGGTTTCTTTTCCTCTGGCATGACAAACAGTGGTACAGTTCGCTGTCACAAAGTATAACATGTCCATTCCAGTTGTGCAGTGGGTGGGAACGTGGGATAAAGGTGGTGGGACAGAGGTGGAGTGGCACAAACATTTGAACAGTACACAGCAGCAAAGAAAGGCATCTTTTGTGTGCCTGGTCCCAGCAGAAGTTCTTGCTTGTGCTGGTTAAGATAGTGGGGGGAGATTAGAGGAGGTTCAGCTGGGGCAAGACAAAGGCAGGCTGTGTAAAGCAGGATCAAGCTGTTTGCTTAGCAGAGCTCTCTGTCTTCTTGCTGACAGATGTAGCTGGTGCCCTACCGGAGCTTGCAGGCTCCTCCTCTAGGTTGTCAAGTGACAGTGGTTGCAGTGCTAAATGTCAGCATAAAGTACTCCATGAATCCTTTATTTGTTTGGCAGTTGTAGCCCGGGATGAGGATTTAATATTGAATGGACTCCAGATTGTCTAAATTGCGATCACCGTGTTTATTTAAGCAGTCTGTGGGGACTGCTAAAGCATGTTAACTTTTGCTTGTACCCTTTTCATGTGGCAAAGTATTGAGGTGGAAAAGAGGACAAAGGGGATTGAAAAGAAAAAGTTAGCACTGCAGGAACAGGAGGATGCTAGCGGTTCTCCTTAGCTGCTGAGGAATCATCCAGAGTTTCAGCTCTCTGAACTAACGTGGAACATGACGGACAGAAACCTGCTGAGTTACCCAAGTGGAGCTTTTCCTTTTGCGGGCGCACTAATCTGTGACAGAGGGCATACCGCTGTCTCGACTCACTTACGTTGCTTTCAGTGCCAGATCGCAGCTTGTAACGTTAGCAAGTAGCATGTTCAGTACTTTGTGCTTTGATAGCATTATGGTCCCTAAAAATATCCAGACCAAGTTCACAAAGCAAAGCAAGGGACTCTGTACTGCAGTCATCAAAAATCATGAAAATTACTTTAAAGTCCTTGATTCCCATTTCAAAATATAAAAGGAAAACTCGATCCCCTTTTTAGGAGCCAAAAGTACCCCCGAATATATCCTTGCAACTAAGTGAGACAGAAAAAGGTTAGGAAAAACCAGCCCAATGTAATGAATCCTAACTACAGAAAAAAGTGTTATTACAAATTCTGGGACAGAGAAGGGCTTTCTTTAGCAGAAAGGACCCTTTATTTCATATCATGGCTCAAGACACACGATCACGTTGGAAGTGCTAACAAACACATCCAGTAACAGGTCAGTGCTTGTTCAGTCAATAAAGAACCTTTCTTGCTCCATGTTTTGCAGGATCCGAAGCCTCAGGTATCTTTGACAGAGCTGTAAACAATTATGTGTGGCTATGTGTTTGCACAATCTGATAAGGAGGATTTTAATAACCTTGATGCCACATCAGGAGCACAATCCATCTTCACTGCGTCGTGATCCTCTGCAGCTCCTCTCTAACCTTGCTATGCAGTGCAGCTGCCCTTCCCCAGGTACCTGGCATTCTGCGGCTTCTGGTTCCAAAAAAAAAAAAAATGCCTTGGGTTCACCATGCTGAGCACAGTTCCTTTTCTGACCCATTTGGGGCAGGACAAAGGTGTGAAAGCAGCTTATTCCCCACATACTGTGTAGTTGTTGAGACTATTTCAGCCCTGCAAAGACAGCGTGTGTGCAACTTGTGTGAAGACAGTTCTCCAGGTTGTCCCCAGCGAGCTGAGGGTTTTGCAGAAGCATACTCTTAGTGCACAGGTGTGGGCACACAATGCTGGTTTCTATTCATCACCAGCAATGGGAGAATGGTCTCATTTTCAGGAGGGTTCTCTCAGAGCACTTTGTTTTCCCTTAAAGCAATCTTCCTCTTCAAAGAAATGGAGTTTTTCGATGGGAAGAGGTTAGCAGTAACGACTTGATGTCTCAAGTAGGATAGGACCTTAATGTTTTCCAAGGAGGTCTTGTCTATGCAAGTTTATCTGATCCTATGCGCTTTGTGTGAAATAGAAAAGCACTCAGAGCTGATCTCTCAGTTCTTCCTTGTATTTATAGCCAAATAATGTTTTGACTCTTAATTTCAGAATGAATGGCTTTTTCATTTGTTGTACACAGATTTAAAGTGTCTACTACTGTTCTTGTCTGTGTGTGTAAATATGTAATCCAAAAACTGGCCAGGTGACAAGTTTATAGGGCTTGGTATTTATAAATCATCAGTCACATCATCCCCACTTACACCTGAAGCTCAATTTTTAGTAGCTTCAGCTCCAAGAAACTGAGACCCCAGGTCAGAGAAATACTTCTCTGAGTACTCATCTAAGTACTTCGCCCAGTGCAGATGCATGTGGGTGTGTCCTGAGGTGCCCCACCCAGTAAGGAGGTAATCAGCCTTACTAGGAGAACATAAAATGTTGAGGAATAACACAGGTTCTGCTTGAGGTTTAGGGGCTGATACGGTTCCAGCAACACCACCAGTCCCGTTAGTTCCTGAGTGGCTGTCTTTTCCTCATAGCACCCTGAAATAGCTTGATTTAATGACAGTCCACAGCTTTTATCTATAATCACATTGTACATGCCTTCAGAGTTGCACGTCTCCGGTGCTTAAGCGAGGATTAAGTCAACTCTAATGTCTGATTGCTTGTTTTCATAATTCCTATTGCCATTGTGTATATGGAAGGCTGACAACCGCTATGAAGTATTTTTGCACCCTGGCTGCTCTGACATCCAAATTAGCCTTTCCTTTTTTCTTTATTCCTTTCCTTTTTCTCTCTTCTGTGATACCCTTTTTCCAAATGAATGGGAAGAACAAATCCTCCGGTTCTCTACCACAGATCTTCTCTTATTTTTTTAATCCTGAGCCACAAATGTTCTAGGCTAGTTAGCCTATCAGCTCCTTCCTTCATTCCTACAGCAGAATTGGTGAGCAGGAGAAAATCTCCCTACAAGCTGATCAGTCATTTCTCATCCTCGAAAAGAGGTTCCTGAGCATGACGGGGAAGCGTTGCTCCTGCATGCACTTGCCCCTCGCTCTGTGCAGCGTTTGCACCCAGGTTTGGCAGGCTGTTTCCCAAGTCTCGCTGGTCCCTGCGGGTGAGGGGCTTCTCAGGACCCTGCAGTGAAACCAGCACCGTCACAGAAAGCTGCAGGGTCTGGGCCAGCAGCTCTGCTCTGTCCATGCCCAGGCGAGGGATTCTCTCTGAACAGAGTGTGCCCCTGGAATATACGAAATGCATCTTAGCGTGGGGATGCTGCTGCTCTGTTGTTGCTAATTGTGGGCTGTGTGTATGGTATTAATTTTAGATTTAGAACGTACCTAGCGTGTTCAACAGCAGAGCAGTTTTAGGAAATGTTCAGTGCTAAGGTCCTGACTCAGCAGAAGATGTAAGCCCTTTCTTTGCTTAGCTGGAGTCAAGCTAAGCGTGTGTTTGTGCGCTTTGCTGGTCACAAGTAACTAAATGGCTCCGAGTTCTGCGTTGCTTTAGTTTGCTCCCTTTTATTTTTCCTTTTTAACTGATACTTTTCAAGTGTTGTGCCAAAGAGATAGTAGTGCCAGCTATGACTTTTTAATGTACAGATGATTGACTCAGTAGACCACAAACACTTCTTTGGAGCTGTTACAATCCAGTGCATTATAGCCTGCTCAGGGATGGAGGGATGCTGTATTTCCCACATTCCCGATACAGTGGCCCTATTGTGCTGGAGTGACTGCTGCGCATGTGTATCGTTTCCATCTGTCTGCTGAGACTCTTTAGGAAGCTTGTGATGAGAACTAGTTGCTGGGCTTGTGCGGCTGCCCGATCTGAAATGCTTGCTTCAGGAAACCGTGGAAGAGCTCGAATCACAAGACTGTAAAAAAGAGCCCTGAGTCAGCTCTGACCTTCCCTATCCTTTCCCTTCACACACACATGTACTATTTTATTGAAATATGCACCACCCCCCCCCCTAAAAAAACAAACAACAGAAAAAAACTAACACATTTTTGAAGTAGCCCAACATTCAGAACATCTTTATTAATGGTAATAATGTTTCAAATGTTGTTTGATTAGTCTCCTTTGGATATTGCATTTGCCCTTGTTACTCACTGAATGCAGGGAGCTGTAGAGATCAGTGCAGAGCCAGAAGGAGCCATCATCTAGGCTGTACAGTTGTCTAGCCTAATCTACTTGCAACAAGGCATAAAATTTCAGATTATAATTTTATCATCAAACCTAGAACTGTTTTTTTTCAGTTCCAGTACACACTTGAGAAATCCATTATGTAGAAAAGAGTATGTTTTATAGCATTATGAAAAGTATTGGCATAGTTGTTTATGAATAGTATCTTGCATGTTGTTGGGAGAGAAAATAATGCATGTTTTAAAACCGTGAACTCTAGTACAGAGCTGACCTTTGGCGAAGCCAATTGCCTGATTGGGAACTGCAATTTTCAGTTGTGTTTTTTCTTCTCCTTAGAGTGTCAGCTTTGAACATGTTCAATCAATATAAACCTATCACAGGGGTTAAAAGGAGTAAACAGCCCACCAGTCTTTCAGCAGTGAGAGAGCTGGGTTGTGGCAGTTACGGAATTAATAACTCAAAACTTTATATGGTTTGTTTCTGTGGGGTTTTTTGTTCTTGTTGTGTTGTTTTTTTTAATTATTTATTTAATTGTGATTTACAGTATGATTTGCATTGTTCTATTATATGCCTAAATAAAAGGGAAAAAGAGGACCAATAAATAATGATCTTTAATTGCTCTTATAACTGCTTTTTTAAGCAGCAACAAACCATACAGATTTGAGAGGCCCTTTCATTCTAGGGGAGGATCCCAATGCCATAATAAAGAATTAAATAACTTTGAGGAACAGGGGATTAACAGTCAGATAAAACTTCACAACATAAACATGAAGGTCACTTGGTTAAGGACTAAAACCAGGAGTGTTTGCTGTACCTTGTCATTTCCTCTGTTCAAAAGAGTGAGGGGGAAGACCTGGACGTTTAGGTGATCATGGGATTACTCTGGAACATGGATGTGACAATGTGAGAAAGACAATGCAGGTGTAGAATGTGTCAGGTTTGATGTTTCCAGGAAAAGAGGGAAAAAAGTCATTGTTCAAAGTGCCTAGAATATTGTGTACGGCTCTGGTTGCTTGTTTTTTAAAGAGATTAAACTGGAAACAGTTGAAGAATGGCTACAAAAATAATCTGGGGAACTGAGAGTCTGTTTAATGAAGAAGGATAAAAGGTTTGATTTATTTACTATTAATACACCAAGAGACAGAAGAGCAATTTAAGTTAAGGGATTAAAAAAAAAGGTGTTTGTACACATTGTGGTCGTTAAATTTAGGATGGAATTTAGAAGATATCCACATATCTTTTAAAGAGAAGTCCTCCCAGATTAGTTCTCCACAGAGGTCTTACCAAGGCTGAACAAGGTAAAAGATTTCCTTCCTAGGCCTTGCTGTATCATGCCCTGATTACGTATCCCAGCATGTTGCTGGCCTTTTTCACTGTATCATCACATTTTTGCCTTGCCTTGTAACACCCAGATCCTCTCCCAGAGAACTTCTTCCTCATCAGTTGTTCCCAGACCTGCATTTACCCAGGTAACAGCTCCTTCCTGATGATAGCTGCGTCTTCTCATCCTGACCGTGTCCTTTTCAGGCTGCTCCTCCAATTTTCAAAATCATTTTGAATTCCAATTCTGTTTCCCTGCTCACAGTCTCTGTCAGTTTGATGCTATCTGCAAACTTTGTAAGAATATTCCGTCAGCTGAGTTGTCAGTGGAAAATATTGAGTAGCACTAGGGCAGGCCCTTGCAGAATGCCACTGTATACCTTCTTCCATTTTTGCAACGAACAATTAATAACATATTATCTAGAATAATGCATGGTTTACGTATGTAGCCCTATGACAGTTCCACCAAGGCCACGTTTCCTGATGATCATACAGTTTACTTCTGTTAACGTAGTGTCAGATATTTTCAAAAACTGAGCCAAAGTCCAGGTATGGCAGCTCCATGTTCCGCACAGAACTGTACGTGACAGAAAGAAACAGAATTCATTAACAAGGTCTTTTCTTGACAAATCAATACTGGTGTGTGTATTATTTACCTCCTTTTTACCGCCCACGTGTTTACAAAAAGTTCAACTTTTTTTTCCAGATTTTCTGAGAAGTGAGGATAAACTGAAATTTATAGTTCCCCAGATTTCAATTTCTGTAAAACAAAGTACTGTTTTCTTCTTTTTTTTTCTACTTATACTTCCCCTGCCCTCCACAAATTCTACACTAACTGCTCCATACTTGCATCAGTTTCTTGCAAAAATGCATTTGTATAAATGCCATCGGGGATAGCCATTAGCATGTAGCTTAAATATAACTGGAAGGTTTCCAAGTGAGTAGTTCTTGCTTCAAAATAATAAGTTTCGTTAGGACGTTTTGAAACAGTCTGCATTTTCGTGTAGACCTGTTTGATTTAGTTTGATTTGAAGACTATTTTTTCATTAAAAAAAAAAAAAAAAAGAAAGTTCCTAGCATCCCTACCAAAGATGGAGAGTATGGCAGCTTTTTGGCAGATAATACTTCAGATTTATAAAAATTATTTCTGATATTGATGCGAGTATTAAACTCCCTTATTAAAAATATGTAGTGAATATTTGCTGGAATATTATCTAATGCACTGCTCGGCATCAGGATCTTTTTGTTACACCTTCCTAGGGACAAAGGTGCTGTCTAACTTGATGTTGCCATAGGCGTGAGCTGGTGAAACACCTCCTAGCAGTAAGTCCATGTCCCATGCTTGGTCTCTGAGCGGAGACTTTTGGAGTGAGGGTCAACTGGTATTAATTGTGAAAAGGTGATTTTTGGAGTGTTAGTTCAGTTCCTGCGGTTTTGTGTTACAATTATCAGCTCCTGTCCCACTGTTTGGTCTGTTCTGACCTTCAGTATGTTCAAACAGCTGGCTAAGTCATACACATCCTATCATCAGTCCTTGGAGACGTCCATCCTCAGTCTTATTGTGTCAAAACCAAATTCAGAGTTGAGATTTATAAGCATGTAGGTAAAAGAATTTCTCTAGAAGTGTTTTGAGTTGCTGTTGTTCTTACCAGACAGTGAACTCCCAGCGAAGGAGCCTGTAAGTGGTGCTTGGAAGTTTAGAGCTATGATGATTGTCTTTTAGGGCTGCAGAGTTCAGGGAGGCTGGGTGTCATCTTGGCTGGCTGTTGCACAGTGATAATATTGATTTCTGTTTGAAGTACACACAGATGCCTATAGATGTATTCTGTGTACATTAGGTTCTGAAAGCAGAGCTTTTAATTCTTGGTAAGTAGTAGCACAGTGCGTGGGAGGGCTTTAGCCTGTTCTGTTTGTTTTAGCAGTAACTAGAAATAATACTGTGTGCATCTATTTAAAACGAATTGACCTTTTGTTAGTGAGGTTTGTGCGTTACATGGTGTGGGGTGGCTCCATTTGTCCGTGTAAATAGGTACAAAACAAGGATCATTTCAGTCTTCTGCGAAACTGAGAGGTAGGTCAGGTTTGATGGAAACATCGGTCATTAACCCTTTTACAGCAGCTGCCTAGGGAGATCGTCACCAATGAAAGTTGTGTTGTGTTCTTACCTGCCTCTGCTGAGCTGCAATGCAATGGTGAGACTAACGCACATGGTCTGTCTAGCAGAGCTTGCTTTGGTGCTCTGCAAGGAGACAAACACAGGCCTTTTATTTTTCTTTCCACAGAGCATGAATCAATTAAGGCTGCTAAGTTCCAGGCTTTTACCATTACTCATGGTCCTGCTGCTTTTCCACTGCTGTGCCAAAACTGTGGGATTAGGTATGGGGTAGGCAAAGGCACATAGCGGGAATCACAATGTTAAAGCATGGTGCCTTTTCTGAATGTAAAAATGAACAGTTTCATGATCTTGCAATTATAGCGGAAAAGAGTCTACATTTTTCACAAGCTGTTGGGATTTCCGTGCTTCCATGTGATTTGCACAACGGTAGTAATAAGTCCGGGTGGTTATGAGGACATGAATAAGATGAATTTAAAAAAGCAAAATGATCGTTCATTGCAAAATGGCAGTACCTCTTAAAACCAAATAGTTACAAATATAAAAAAATAGCTAGAGTGAATAGTATTTTAAAATATCACCCACATGATGATTTTTCTACAGCACAGAAGCAAGCATGATCCCTGCCCCCAAAAGCTTGCAAATTCTACCCAACAGAATTAAACAGTTTGTTAGAGTTGGGTCAGAGCTAAGGGCTGGACCAAGGAACAATCTAAATCGAGTCTTGTCTTGAGTGAGATACTAAAATTAGAAGCCTGAACTCCGTCCTTTGTTGAGTGGAAAAACATGTTCTGTTTATCCCCCAAATTCTGGTGCAAAGTTGGTTTCACATTTTTGTTCTGCTGTGCTTGTAGTGTTAAGTGGCAATATTACAATGCATGGAAACTAAAAGCATTGATTGTAAGTTGTTGGAAAATAGAGGTTTTCTGTAAGCATTCCCACCCATCTGGAACTTGCTGCTCCCTTATAATCAGTCACAGATTGTTAAATGAAGTAGACTTTACTTCACCCTGAACTCATGCTTTATTCTTCTGTGAGTAGTCCAAAATAAGTACTGGATCCCTTAATTAGAACTGAATAACCAATTGGCTTGCATTACCTGCTGGCCTTCAGAGGTCTGTAGCCACTTTTCGATTTCCTTCTGATCATACTGTATTTAATGAAGGGGTTTGCTGGCCAGCTTCCACATGGGGTGCTTGCATTCTTGGTGACTGCAGTTAGTGTTTTTATTTATAATTTCTGCAGTGCTGCTTTAAATATTTTATTATCCAAAATGCAAATGATCTCCTTTAGCTTCCCTTTGTGGACGAACCTGTTTGCTTGACTTTCTGTATGTGTGTCATATTTCCAACTGACATGTAGCAGTGTGGGATCTCACATTTGGATACTTCTCAGTTGGCACCGTGCTCATCCTTCCACTTACATTTTGAAGAGTAATTTCATATTTTCTTCTCCATCATTTTGTTTGCCAGCATGGATGAGAGCCATTCCTGGAAGGGGGGTGTGCGTTGGAGCTGGCATCGAGCGAACCACTGGCATAGGAAAGAGAAGCTGTTCCCATGTCAAGAAGGCTTGGGCATGTCTAGGTTGTGCAGCCTATTCCACTCTCAGCTTGTTGCCAGAATTCTGTGTGCTCTCTTATGCCAAGACCTATTGAGAGAGACTGTCTGTGAGTGTGTGAATTTATAGATATTTAATTAATAGTTGAGCAGATAATTTCCCCAGTACTTGCCCTAGCTAGGGTGAGGAGGGAAAGGAAAGGTATGCATGTGTGTTGCCTGCTGGTCCCCTGCTCTAACCACAGGTTGCTCTCTAACCTGTGACAGATGAAGGATTTTTTTGTTTGTTTGTGCTCTGGTTTTTGTTTGGGGGAAAAATTGTGAAGGGTTGTTTGTTTTGCCTAACTCATGCAACGCAGGGTTCTTCCAAACCAACCCCCTCATCAGAAATCTTTGTTACGAGGAGCCTACTGTAATGAGAATTTATTGTGCATAGCTCTGTTACTGTGACTCGTTGGTGGGTGTGCCACAGATACTCCTCTGCATTTGATCTGCCTGTGAATCTCACAGCCCTAGCTGGTGAGCCATGGCTGTTTAGTTTCAGCTGAGGCAGCTTGTATTTTCAGCTGCAGCTCTTCAATACTCATTGCAAGCGTTAGTCATTGCAGCGGCCAAAACTGGGCTCTGGGTTTTGGCTGAGAGGAGGTGCGTCAGGGCAAGATGTTTGGGGTCAGGGGTTAACGTTTACTGCGCAGTTGCTGGCTGAGCTCATACCAGCGTTTGTTAGATGAACTTGCTGAAGGAGCTGATTTTCACTGAAGCGTCAACTGAAGAAGCTCCGTCTCCCGCTCTGGCGAGCAGGCCGGGTGTGGCGCGCCATCTTGTCGGTGAGACAGGGCCTCCTGAGGAGACCCGGAGACGTGGGGTATGCAGGAGGAGCTGAAGGGCATCACATGGCTGAGACCTTAGCATGTTTCAGAGAGAGTTGATTCAGTCTGAATGGCCTGAGGAGCAGCCGTCTACTGACTAATTTGCTGCCCACGGCTGTTGTCCTTTCAGCAATCAGAAGCTACTGTTTTTTCTTGTGGAATTTTTACATAAACTTCAAAATAGGCAAATAGTTTTGATGTCATCATTATGTTTTTATGGGTTATCTGGGCATTTATAAGCCAGAAGACTCAATCCATCTTCATCTTGTCACAATCATTTTTACCCTTGTAGCCGCAGGGGAGATGAGCAAAGTCTTTCCTTGTTCTCGGAGCACATTCCTTCTGACTGAAAGTTAATGTACCTCTGCGTTTCTAAGATACCTGTGCAAGACGGAGCTGCTGTGCCCACCCTGTGTCAGCTGCCTACAATTACTGGTGAGGCAGCACATGACTGTCAGAGCTCACCAAAGCTATAAGGAGGAGGCAGAGATGCAACGCGGATAATTCATGGAGCACTGCATGGGTGCTTAGCAGTGTGTTCGCCTTTCAGGCACTGGGGCCGTCGGGCAAAGCACTGCAAAGGAAGAACCCCCAAAACACCGTCCAAACCTCCAGGCCAAGAGAAGAACAGCTGAGAGATGGACTGCGACACGCTTACATTTTGCAGAACTTTAAAGTGATTTTGAACAGTTGTAGTCTAGTCACTGACTCATCCCCTCCTCCCCCTTTTCACTTTTCCTGCCACTCCATGAACAGCATGTGAAAGCACTGAAAGAAAATAAGAATCTTAAACTCATAAACATACCTGCCTCCCATCTGGCATTCATCCCAGCAGCCTGGTGATCTCCTTAGTTGTCCAGCAGATAGTCGAAAAACAAGAGTCCTGTGAAGATTCGCATGTCACCATATCCCTGCCAGATGGCGGTTAGTAAAACATGGGCAAATTGCATTGGCTCTGCTTCCATCATGACAATCACAACAGAAACACTACAGTGTTGCAACATCGCTATTTTTTAAGCTAGGAAAATGAAGGGACTGTAAAGTAGGGCAATCGTGGAATGTTAAACACCACTAAAACCTAATTGCAATGGAATAAGTAGGCTCTGAAGGGCACAAAGCACTGCAGACGGCAACCCGCAGGTTTCAGTCTCTCGCTCTAGGAATGTCAGGGCGAGCTTTGCGAGGCCTGCAGTGGGCACATTTGCCTCACCACCGTGTTGCAAAGCTCTTGCCAACGTTAATTCCATTTCTAATCCCATTTTTACTAAATAGCCATTCTTAATTTACTAAGCTTTTCAGTCTTCAGACCTCAGCAAAAAGGTAACAGAACTGAGCTATAGGGCTTGATTATGTGTTTTTAAGCCAGAACAACAAGAAACTTGCTATTTCCAAAGGATAATCAGTTTGGGGTAATGAAGGCATAGAAAAGGAGGTCATCTTCAGGATGCAGTAGGTAGTCATGCTGCTGCCAGCGTCACGTGCTGCAGTAAAGCAGTGCCTTGACACCTCAGCTAGAGATCTGGAACCCATTTAATTAGCTGTTCCCAAAATGCAAAGGACAATCTCTTCTCTGCCCACCTTGTTATGCAGCTAGGTCCATGTAACTACCTCCTCCGGCTGAAAGAGGAGGCCCTGCTCTTCTCAGCTTGCAGTCCTGTTAATGCCCGTTTGGGTTGTTTGAAGAGCCACCAGTCCCTTTTCATCCCATGTCACCTGAATTTGTTTTGACTGATTTCAGTAAAATGTCACAAAAGCCTCAGGCAATGCAGTTATCCAAAGATGCCTCCATGGACTTGCTAGTTAGTAGCTAATTTGGGACTGTGGGCTTTCAGCAAGAATTTGAGTTCCCTCAGAACTTTCATGGTAAAAGCTTGTGGAGAATGACTTTGTCAGAAGTATCTTACAAAACAGAATTCAAGATCAGCCTAAGATAGAGAATTCAATCTGGAAAAGGTACTTATTCTAGTGTTTGGGTATGTTTTAAGCAAAAGTGCCCATCAACCCTATGCTTGTTTGAAGGTGTGAGCACCTTTTATGTAATTTAAGGTATAAAAGCAAATAAGTGGGCAAGCTGAAGCTGCATTCTCCACTGTAGTGAATGCACTACAGGCTGGGATGCTGGCAGGGTGTGTGCCTCTGCTGGCTTGACAGCTAGCTGTGTCTGTTGCTTTGGATTCATTTTAGGTCAAATATATAGGGAAAAATGGTTTTTAGCCCTTTAGTGAGTCAAAAAACTGTTTGGCAGCTGCAAGACTCTGCTCTGCTCTTGCGTAACTTGAGGGCCATGGGTCTCAGTAGGGCTGTAATGCCCAGCTCAAAGCATATCCTGCCTTTTGCAAGTGAATTTACTCTGTACTTAGTGACATCAGGCAAAGAGTTAGAAAGCCTTCTACGGGCACCAGATGAATTGAGATGTAATTTATTTAAAGACTGGTGTTTGCTTTTCAGCATTAATATGTTTACTTGCGTTCAGTTTTCTTTCATCTTAACCAGCGATGTGCTTCACATTGCTGCATTCCTTGTTCTTGCAGGTGACCAGGGGAAGACTGAAAATGCTTCAACAACATTTGTGAAATTCTTGTATCAGTTTTGGTAACTGATTTTTCTCCTTGAATTTACAGTCTGAATGAATTACCTGATCATGTCCTTTAACTGATAGCATTGGAGCTACTGGCTTGTCTTGAAGCAGTCTCCAGAAGAGTAAGCTTGTAGCAGCAGTTCAGCTTATAGCTGGCTGAAGGAAAAAGGAGGATCTCCTTCAAACCAAACTGGTTACATCACAATTTCTTTCTACTTCTCCCTCTCTGTCTGCCTTTTATTCTGTCTTCCCCTCGAGCCTTCTCTCCTTCTCTCACCGTTGCTGTTAAATATGCCTGCTACCCTCAGGCTCTGACCTTGTGCAGGCAGTAAGCACAGAGTCATATTATTTGGAGTGAAGTAACACCAGTAGTCAGGAAGGAACAATGTAGTTCAGGCCAGATAAAATAAATCTCGCGTTTCCTGTCAAGAAACTGGGCCAAAAGCAATGATGAGAGACAGAGGGGGCAAACCGCGCAGCTCAAAACTAGAGACATATGGGTTAGGAACAACCACAACCCTCGCTCACAAACAGAAAACAAAAAGCAGAGCCATTGGATGAGAGAGAAAGAATACCAGATACTCAGCAGCACAAACCGCACGACATGGGGTCCAGCCAGCTTCCAAACCCATCGCCTGCACGGCACAAGCGGCATCTAGATTTCCTGCTACTGTATGAGATATTAATTGTCCTTTAATTATTTTATTTAATTGATGATTTGTGTTGTAAATTAGAGAGTTGATCTTATTCCGATTTCCTTGTTTCTGTACCAGACTCCCTTTCAGAACTGAGGAGACTTGCAGATTTGAAGTTGTTGCTGCTTTTGTTTTATTTTGCTTTGTTTTAGTAACTCTTGGGCCAGTTTGCATAATAGCGAAAAATTCAAAATTTTATCATGTTTACGCTGTGAGGCAGTTATCACAACAGCGAGCCCTTCCTCCAGAGCTGCTGGGGGAAGTGAGTATGAATGAGTACATGAACAAAGACTTCAGGGTCTGTCCCCAAAAGAGTGAGAGCTTTGAGTATTTGTTTATTTGTATAAAGAGGTCTGTAGGATGCAGCCAAACTACAAAGTTAGGATTTGGACTCTTGTTGGGTTTTATTTCTGGAAAGGACATGTATGCATATGTGTGGGGAGTGATGTCATCTGTGGAGCACTCCAGCGAGTCAGAAAGCCAGGGCTCTTTGGGGTGCTTCCCACGGGAGCACTTTGGGATGCCTCCTATGGGGATTTCCAATTGGATCCTGGTCGATTTTGGGGTGAAGATTAAAGCAACGCACCAAGTATTGTAATAATGTTTAAACAGACCTAGCACTTCTCATCTTCAAAGTGCAAATATTAACTAATTAGATTGTTTTTCCTCCTTAGGAAGAGTTAGCAAAATAGCAGTCAGGGAACAACTGGGGATATGATTTATTTAAGTGTTGAAATGCTTTGTATAAGTCCCTCACAGGAGGCCATTAGGAAAATGTGGTTACTTAAGGATGTGAAGAAAGTCCTTTGTGGTGAGGAGAGAGGAAGCAAAGAGCAGTCCGTTTTATTACGGACAAAGACAATGTTTGAGTGCATCGGTTCTAAGTGCTGAGAGTTCAAAATGGGTCTTGACAACCTATTTGAGAGGCAAAATTTTCTGTCTTGAACTCTGTTTGGATGAACTCAGTAATGTGCTTGGATGAATTCAGTATAGTGGAGGGAGATTAGTGAGCCCTCCAGGACAATTTGTTCATTTTCAGGAGTGAAGAGGAAGCATTATCACTTGGTTGGGTTGAATGGGTCCAGAGGTAACCAGCAGGATGGGGCTTCATCTCAAGGCTGCTAGGAGGAGGGCAGGGACAGCTCACGGAGGGCATCTTATGCACCTGATCACTAATTAAAAAAATAAAATCAAAGCCCCCAGCAGACAGGAGACACAAAGGAAGGGGCTGTCTGGAGCGGAAGTAACAAGGATAAGCAGCGTCTGCACGTGTAGCGAACAAGCTGCTGTGCTCTGTGCTGCTCTGCAGAAGTGGCACAGGCACTGTGTGGGTGCAGCATGCTGCCCCAGATGCTGAGGGTTTGCTTGTGCCTGAGAAGGTGGCAAGCAGCACCCAGATGCACCCTGTGATCACGCTGTGGTCTGGATGGTGGGCTTCTCTGTGCAGACAGACAAGGGCTTGATCCTCGCTGAAGTGAACATCCTGAAGGGAAGCTTAACTGATCTTACACAGAACTCCAGCCACAGAGTTGTCTAGCAGGATATCAAATAGCAATATATTGAACCGGGGAAGCACTGTGTTAGAACAACATATCTTCAAAACAAACTGAGCACGCCCTGCAGGTATCCTTGTTCCTAGGTATTTCTGAGAGCAATCCTCGCTGCCTTAACTCTTTCTGGTGCTGCAACTCCAGTGCAGGTGCAGAACTCCACTTAGGCATGCCCTTTTCTGGTTCAGCATGACAGCTCCATCCATGGTGCTGGTAGGATTTGGTTCTGCTGCTGGAACAGGATGCACTTGCAGACTCATTTCCTGCTGTTCTGTGTTGTGAGCTGAAGGGGAAGAAGGAAGGGAGGTGACTCTGTAATGGGGAGTGATATGCAAATGTCGGGCATGGGTTTGTACCTCTGTCCAGTTCTCTGCCATTTACGAAGTAGGTTAAAGTGGTTCAGTAATTATGAGTTACTTTGGAACACTCCCAAAAAGGTGCATTAGCATGACAGGTTCATTGGTACAAACCAGTAAGGAATGCTTGGACATTGGGTTCCTAGCTTCATTTAGGAAAAGAATAATCCGGATTTCCAGCAAAAGCTATAGAAAGGCCACAGAGATTTATATCTAGAATATGACCTCTGATTACTAGAGTTTGAGGACATCCAAACCTGCACTTACTTAGATCCATTTTCTGCTAAAACCTTAATTTAGCTCAGACCCCACTCATTTGGGATTGAGTTAGCTTGTGGCTGACTTGCGTGTGTGTATGAGTGTGTGTTACAGCGGGGCTTAAGGATGAAGTTTTCCTGGCATGTAACCTCATCAAATTTAGGTAACTAATGAAGGAGCCAAGGGTCAGTACAGTCAGTACAGGCAGGCGGGCTCACCTGAGCAGCTCTGCTAGGAGCCTCATCAACTCTGTGGCCAGGCCAGCTGAATGCCTGAAGGTGGATGGTGTGAGTACCCTCCTGGGTGCCTGGGGAAAGAGCAAGGTCGTTTGAGTTCAGTTTTCAAAAGACCAGAGCAACGTGAGAAGCTCTATACTTGCACTTGAATCAGGAATCGAACAATCTGACACTAAGCAAAAGATTTCCTCTGATTTGAGAACCAGGAATGATGTTGGGTAATAATTCTGAATTTCAGTGTTCCCTATAGCAGAGTTCAACATGTATTCCTGATCTAATTAACGACTAAATTCTCATTTTGATTGTGCATGTCTGTTAAAGTAGTAACTCACTATATATCAGAATTTTCCAGGGTCCTGAGAAGCAGTGCTCAGGATGAAGTCTTTGCAACCGTGTGTGTTCAAGGACTTGTGTGTATATATATGGGCATATGCAAACGCATGCTTTAGAAAGTGTGTATGTGACTAAGTTGTTACAAAGAACAACCACCCAAATTATTGCAAGGGACAGTCCCCTGCATTTAAATTGCCTCAGATACCGCATTATAAATGATTCACTTAGACCAAAAAGCATTGAAGTTGGCTTTGTTTTCAACATGCTTAAACCTCAGTGAAAAAAAACAGGTCTCAGAAGTATAATTTTGTTGTGCTGTGAACCTCTGCTCAAATCTGGCAGGGATAGAAGTCTCTGTAAGTCACCGTTTCTTTGTCACTGTCACTGTCTAGGAAAGCATGTCTCAGTGTGTCACAGCACAGACCAAACAGGAGCGTTGCAAGGCTCCAAACAGCGTCAGCACCTGGTGCCAGGAGGTGCCCGTGCAACCTGCCCGAGCAGCTGCAGCAGACGGCAGCAGGCACACTCCTAGCCTCCCCCCTGGACACTGAATTTCCCATACATCTTCCTCCCTAAACTGGCATTTGCTGGAGCTTCCCCAGCAATTTTGCTGTTAAAAAACAGAAGTGCTGAGATCTCCTGGCTGCAGACCAGATTGTACCTTTATTTTGTGATAAATCTGCTGCAGACTCCAGCTCATACCCTGAAGCACAAATGGTAGACTTCTGTGCAGAAGGTCAGAGGTTAGACCTTGCCAGAGAGGTGTGATTTGGAAAGTTTCAGCAGTTATATGTAATATGTTTTGTTTTGATCTTTTTTTTTTTTTTTTTTCTTTTAGAAAAGGAGGAAAGTTCATGAAAAAACACAGTGTTTAAAGCAAATTGTGAAGCCAAACATTTACAATTAAGGGCAGATTAAGGTTGTCCCTCCAATCACACTTCTGCCCTCTTGTGTGAATGCCCTGAGATACACTTTTCAGTTGCAGAACCTGGACTCATTTTCCCTCTTTGATGCAGAGAATGGACGCACAACTGGGCTGAATTAATAGGCAAGTTTTTAAGACTAGTATTTCCGAACTTGAAAATGCCTGACTTTAACCTTTTTTTCCCCAATATTTCTGAATGTACACTCTGTTATTGTTGATTTCAGAATAAACAATTCACTAGATTTGAAGAGAGATATTCCTCTCTCGTACAGCTTCTATGAAGTTCCACAGTTTCATCAAGGCTGAATTTGGCCCATTATATCTAATGAATTGTATATTCCAAAATCAATATTAATAATGCCAGGTGCTCTTTTTTGAAGAGGCTGAAGACATTCATATAGTCTGTGTAAAGTTCATATGAAATTATACTGCCCTATTCTTTATTCATCCTTTTGGTTAATAAATAATCCTTCAGCTTTTCAGTGGTTGGTTTCTGGGATCCTGTTGGACATCTGTATTTATCATTTAGGAAGCCATCACCACTAAATCTTTTTCCTGTCAGATTTTTGACAGAAAGCCCGGGGTTTCTAGGATCATCGGCTAGTTCTTATTTTGTTCTTTTTTTTTTTTTTGTAATATATAAACTGTTCTACTGCAGAGTTGCAGTTTATCAGTAGAGAAGTTGTTTAGCAAAATGTACTGCATCAGTGAGGCACTGAGAAGGAAAATCAAGCATCCACTTGCCGAATCTGTGTGTTTGGTGAGATGCGCCGTTTCGTCTCGGGATACGAGTCACAGAAGTTGGAGGGACTCATAATTTCCATACTACAGCACAGTTTGCTATGATTTTCTGACTTTTGTATTTATCATTAGAGGCAACGTTACACAATGCCAGAGAAAAAAATCCAGCCTTCATAATGTGCTTTCCTGATTGTAAGTGGGGCTGGATATCCTGTACTGAAATGTCAGGTTAGATCCTTTGTAAACTCTGAAGCCTGTTCTCAGAATAGAACACTTCTGGAGTGTATTAAATTGGTGTTAATTGAGAAACACATATGCCAATGACATTTTAAGCTACGCTAAATAAAACCAAACCTTTAGCAGGTCCCTATCACAGAGAGATCCTGAGATTTCACTGAACCTGCTGCTGCCGTCATCTTTTTTCCATCTATGCATATGTTGCTTGCAATGATATATGGTAACTCCTGATGCAAATACCACTCATGCTGTTACAGCTTAAAAGGCCCAGAAATAGCATGCAAACACAATGTCTGTTTTTTTCTATTTCACATCATAAAAACCTATGACCAAACAGCCGAAAGTTTGATTCATTTTCCCTGCAGTTTTCACACTAACTGGCTTTAAAACATACATTTAGTGCTGCAAGTAATAAAAAATTCATCATCTTTCTTTTTTTAGGGGACTAACTCTGCAAGCGTCTTAGGGTTCTCTAGCTCCCGTTGCAGCCAAGCCACAGGCCCACAGCTCAGGAGACACAGTGCACAGTCCTCGCACAACCCAGTGCCCGGCATACCCCCTGGCTCCGCTTCCCTGACACAGCTGGCCCCCGGATCAGGCCCTAAGCATATCGGTAAAGTACATGTGCTTTATCTTAAGACAAATAAAGCCATTTGAAAAACACAAAGCAAAATTGGGGTTGAAGTCCCAATTGTGTCAATATACTTATGGGATGTGGCAATATTTTGTTGCACATTTGATTTGTTGCAGAAAAGAAAGGGCAGCCTGGAAGCTAGCTAGGGCTGGGTCTGGCAGCAGGCAGCTCAGCAGAGGGATGGTGAAATCCTGCTCTAGTACTGATACACAAACTTTTCCAAGCTTGCTTTGCAGGACTGCACTCATTAGAGCAGCTGTCTTCTGCTGCAAGTTAGGGCAGGAGGTCAAGAGCCATTTATGAAGGGTCTGGTGCCATTAAACTGGTATGATGTAGCTAGGACTGAAGCTCTCCCTGGCAGCTCATTGATTGCCAAATGACAAAGCCTACTGCAGCTTTGCTACTCAGTAACTTTTTGCCTTTGAATAAAAAAAAAAAAACCAACAAAAAAACCACCGCAACCCACAGAGTTTTTTCCTCAAATTGCTCAAGTAGCTTTTTTCTGGAAAAGCAGACATGCTTTTGAAGATGCATTGCATTGCATTGTTGCTGTTCAGGACCTCATTTGGTGGGAAGATTTTTCTCTGTCTCCTGACCATGTATATTGTAGGTGCTGAGGTTTATTTCTGACTCATCGTGTTTGTGAGCAAAACTAAATAAACATTAGATCCTTGAAAGGAATTTGGTATCTATAAAACCCAGAGCTGTAGATTCCTGGCTCCTGAGTTCTGGGGAACAGGGGTCTCTTTCTTGGTTGCTTCCCCTTGTTGTAGTTACATGGGGTCCCCAGTGCCTACCTGACGTACAGATGAGGGGGCTGCCTCTCTCCCGGTGGGTGCACTAAGTGCTAAGCTGTTGCAAGGTCCACCTTAATCTCTCGCATGCCCCCCCCCCCCCCCATAAATCTTGATTTCATTTCTGTGCATTTTCAGAGGTTCATTGTGTGTGTTGGTAGTCTTCTTCCCAGATCACACAGAACTCTGGTGGTTCAGGCAGAGCCTTGGCTTGTGGGAACTCTGGAACCTATGGGAATGTGTAATTGGCTAGGGCATGGTCAGCCAGTAGCTGTGCTCCAAGTTTCAGGAAGCTGAACTCTGGCCTGTCAGGAATTATAGAATCACAGAACCACAGAATATCTGGAGTTGGAAAAGACCCGCAAGGACCATCGAGTCCAACCCCTGGCCCCACACAGCACCACCCAAACCCAAACCCTGTGTATGAGAGCGGTGTCCAAACGCTCCTTGAGCTCCAGCAGCCTGGGGCCGTGCCCACTGCCCTGGGGAGCCTGTGCCATGCCCACCACCCCCTGGTGCAGAACCTTTTCCTAACCCCCACCCTGACCCTCCCCTGAGGCAGCTCCATGCCGTGCCCTCGGGCCCTGTCGCTGTCCCCAGAGAGCAGAGCTTAGTTCCTGCCCCTCCGCTCCCCTGGGAGGGAGCTGTAGGCCGCCATGAGGCCTCCCCTCAGCCTCCTCTGCTCTGGGCTGAACAACCCTGGAAATGAGTAAAGCTGTATATTTTTTATAGAAGTATCACTCTTCCAAGTCTTCTCTTGTGTTAGACTGAGTGTTCGGTGGTTTCTAATTCAGGCTATGTGTTTTTCGTATCAACCTGTTTCTCCTGTTCTCGTTTGTTATGTGCAGTACAACACATGGATTTAAGCTGAGTATGTGCCTAAAATGTCCTGCAGAGAAGGTAACATCTTTATTTGGATAAGAAAACATAGAGAAGTCAAGTGGTTTGTTAGGGCCGCTAACAGGAACGCAGCAGCAGGAGGGAGGATTCCCCTGCCACCCATTGTGGCCATTGTCTGTCCAGGTTGTCTGTCTGTCTGTCTGTCTGTCCTCACAGTGCAGTATCCCACCGCCAGCCACTGCAGTAGCTCCAGAGACTCACGTGCTTTAGTTACTAGCCAGTTGTTTGCCATGTGAAAGACTTTTCATAGGATAGCTGCACAGGGTTAGGTTATAACTCACTTAATTGTGAACTTCCTTGTCATTTTTCTAGCTGCCTGCTCTCCCATTAATGGTGTTTCTACATCTGGAGGCCCAGGAGGGTTATGATGTTAGAAGGGGTTGTTCTTTTCTCCCTGTGCAGGGATGATAGCTGCCTTGCAGCCAGCATACAACCAGGGAGTTACGAGTTTTAACACACTGCTATTAACCCTGGACTGGAGACTCCTTTAGTGATAACACTGTGGATTCAGGACTTGCGCTGTGTAGAATTTAACATAAAATATTTTGATCGGTGTGTCTGTTTGCCCATCTGTCTATCTGTCCATCTATCTAATTGACCTGTGCACATGCTGGAATCGCTCGAGGAAGGTCAGTGGGAGTTCAGGATGACTGAAAAAAGGTCAATTTTTGCGTGTGTGCATGTGTTTCTCAAGCTAACTGATGAGGCGTCTTGGCACAGCTTTCCCGTTTAAAGAGACAGCTCCGTCCGTTCGGAGGATGTGAATGCCCTTCTTGTGAAACACAGCAAAGTTATTCATGAGAGGTGACTGTTTTACGGCTTTTCCAATGATAATGTTGCCTTGCAAATATCTCCAGTGATTCTGCTGAACTTGTCAGAGATAAGGCTGGAATGTGCGGCGGGGTCCAAGATTTTGTTTGTGTTTAATTGGGACATCTGTATGTTCACACACAATGTGAAATAAAGGAAGGGAGAAGCCTTCTCATCCTGCAGAAGGGCTGCATGCCTGGCTGGGTGTGCAGTGCAACAAAATGGCTTGGAAACATTTCACTCTGCAACTTTTAAAAAAAAAATTTGGTACTGTGGGCTCTTTTTTAAGCTTCTTTTTTTGATAGGTGAGCCCAAGATGCGAGGTTCAGGAGTGGGTCCCCACAAGGGGCCAGGCCCGTCCCGTGCTCCAGCACCGCCTGATTTACGGCGGCAGCAGCGGCTCACAAAGAGCCCATTAGGCGGGCGGAAGTCCCTCGCAGGGTTACGAACCAGACAGTCTACACCAAGGCAGGTCAAAGGGTGAGCTTACTGTTTACCGAATCTGTAAATAGCTAATTATTCAGCTCGGCAACAGGGTGAAGCCCCACATAGGATGTAAATCCCCAGCAATTCAACATTATCTTTTAGGTCGAAGTATCCCTTGCGGTAGCAGAGGGGAGCTCTCTGCACTTTAAAACCTTTTAGGGCCATGGTACAATGCCGTGGGACCATTAAGGAGCCCTCACGTGCCAGAAGCAGTTTAACAGGCCCGGTGTTGGGCACTTAATTGTGTCAATAATTATTCACGCATTAGCACCAGCTCCTCCTTAAAGTGTGGACTGCAGTGACTCATTAAGTTATTACTGGGATTCATTACCAGTAAAATTAGCGTTTTTTCAAAGTGCAAAATTTATGTTTTACAGGAAGATATTGTTAGGAGTGCAACAGCTTTGCTCTACTCCCTGCTTAGTGTGGATAAAAACAAGACTGTACGGAGGTGAAGTGGTATTTTTGTCCAGAAAGAGGCCATCAAAATTAAGAGGCAGTCAAATGGGAAAGAGCCTCATGGATTTTACTTCTTTTTTTNNNCTAGTGTACTTAAAAAGGGGGGGAAGGGAGGAGTCGGAGTCACATTCCTGCCTGTTTTTGGCTGTCAGTGCAGTGTGTGCTGTTTTCTCCTATTGAAACGGAGAAGGATGCACAGTGTCTTTTGATTAATAAAGTGTTAATGCACATGCAGCTGTCTTTATGTTAAATGCTGCGTGGTGCACTTTGTTTCTTTAAATGCTGATCATTTACAGTGAGCGTGTACAGTATATATGCCTGGAGGGAGAGCAATTGTTATACAACTCCTTAATCCGAACCGTGATTAAAACCCCTTTTGTTCCTCCCTCCCTGCATTACTCCAGCCTATCATCTTCTCGGAGAAATCATTTGGCAAGTAGATACATGTATATTTTAAGAGAATAACTCCTTTAGAGAATCAGTTTTGCTTTTGTTCTGCTTTTGGAACTTAGTTTTTTGCATTTCAATATGCAGCACTTTTCAAAAGGCATAGGAGGGTCATACCCATTTTTTATGTGAATAAGGTATAATTGAAATATGATGTATGCAGATATCATCACTTCTACAGTAATTATCCAGATTGTTTGTTTAGTGGGTACACACTTTCAAGTAGGGGTTGGTCAGCAGCAATCACGTTGCATGACATAGCCGGGAGAAATGACAAAGAACATGTGAAGCCTCACACTGTGAAATGCTGCGCTGTGTCGAGACTGTCTGCTCGGGGAATCATTAGGAGTTTGGAAGGTGAGGGCCACAGCGGTTTCAGAGAGAAATGTAAAGCAGGATTGGGAGGCTCGTGCTCAGATCTTCGGGAGAGGCTGGGGTTTAGCATTCTGTTTCATGTGGAGACCAGCAGTTAATATGGTCCTTGTTGAAACTTGAAACAGCTCTATTAGGGGCTTGATTGGGGAGAGGAGAGGAGACTGAGAGTAAACAGCGATGCGCGGGGTAAAGATGGGCTTAATTGTACACAACGCGTCTTGCCTCTGTGCAGCTTATTCTAATCACTCCAAATGGCAGCGCGCACGCACGCACACACACACAAATTTGATCTGCTCAAGCAGATAAAACTGCTATGTGTGTAATATTGCCAGGCTGGAAGGAAAAAAAAAAATGGACATCTGTTTAACAATTCTCTATTGTAGACAGGATCATAGGAACACTGTTGCCTGCCTGTCGTGTTCAATCAAAATGAATAAAATGCTGATTTAAAAAAAAAAAAATCAGGCGGAAGGGAGCCTTAAAGTATTTGCTTACACTTTTTTGTTTTAATTTCAGCAGCACGATGAGGAGGGGGAATCCCAGGGGCAGGGAGAGGTTTCAGTAACAGTGAAGGGAAGATTTTGTTTTGGTTTGGCTTTTTATCCTCAGTACAGCCGGGAGAGGCGAACAGCAGTCGGAACTAATTGTAGCTCGCTCAGGAAAGTCTTCATTAGCACTTGCCACACATGGTTACCAGATGTGCCGAAGAAGGGTGGGAGTAGGGGGGAAGGGGTATGTGGAGAATGGGCTACACACTTAAACCTAATAATCTGTCTTTTGTTTTCGGGTCTATTGTGTTGGGGAGGGGAAGAATAGCGAGAGGGAGAAATCCCGGCTGCTTTTTGATGCAGCCAGTCCCTGTTAGCTGAATGGCATTCCTTGTCTTGCAGCCTCCTCCAAGGAAGGAAAAAAACCTTCAATCATGGCCAAGTAAAGAGGTTTTTTTTGATTTTTATTTTTTTTTCCTAAGCTATCAATGAACTGTTACTCCAGCGAACCCAGCTGAAAGTATTTGGATAACCAAACTGGTAAAACACTACCTTTCTGGCCACCTCGTGAATTTGAGCTGGGTTTTTTGGTGAGCTTGTTGGGCTCCCCGAGTGCTGATGGGGCTGTTGAACTCTCAGTTCACACTCACTTTGCCGCTGTATGTGAGCTGTGGATAGTGAAGCTGAGTCTAGCAGGATGTTCAGAGGTCTGTGGTCCTGTCGGTCAGCCGTGAGGTTGTCGCCTTGGTCAGACTTTAAATCTTCTGCCTCTTGCTATGAGAAGAAAAACCACCAGAACCCACCTCCCAAACACAGTGACTGTTGCTGCTGCAGACCAGATTGTGGTCTTGTGGCCCACCTAGATGGTTTTCACAGGAACCAGTGTTAATTTTACTGCAGACGTTACTACAGATGTTACTCGATGCTCCCCAGGAAAGAAAGCCCCACTTCCTTCTCCTCCTGGTGACCTCCAGGCAAGTGTGGAGTGGGGGATCCTGCACAGCCACCCTCACCTTCTCCCCCTGTTCTGCAGCGCTGCAGCTTCTCTCCCTGTGTCTCTGAAACCTTCCCAGAAGGAGGCAGTTTTCCATACTGTCATCGTATGTACTTGGAAGTCCTCTTTCTCTCAGGACTCCCCTCTTCATCCCAGTGACAGGGAGCTTTGCAGTGTTCGGATGACAAGGCAGAGATGATTCTTTGAGTTCTGAATAATCAGGACTGAAGTTTTAATTATGGCACTACACATGATGTGCGCAAGATTTATCACTCTGGTCATGTGAGAGAACAGCACTAGATGAACTTCTACTAATTAAGCACTCTGTTTCCCTTCCTTCTCGAAACTGCAAGGAGGTATAAACGTGGAAAATCACTTATGTTAGAGTGAAATTAAGACATTTTTGGAATCTTAAATAATCTCAGTTGAACCTAAATCTTGTGGGCCCATCCTTGTTTTATCCAGCTCAGCTTGCCGGCCTGTAATCTCATCCTGCTTTGGAGCCTGGAAATGTTCTTGCTCACAGTCTCAAAGCGGAGCAGATGTTGCATAAATAGAAAATAGGTTCTGGGCACAACCTAATCTAAGCACAAAGCACAGAAAAGGGTTTGAATGAATGTAAGCTAATCATGGCACAAGTTTCTTGTGCTTTAGGACTTAGGAACTTTTTTTTTTTTTTTCCAGATATATTCTGCCTAGCAGATCCCAGGTATGCCATTCACTTTTTCTGAATGGCAACTCCCACCCGCAGCTTTTTAATTTTTTGAGACACGTTAATGCGTGCCAGCTCAAGCTCACCAAAGCAAATGGCTGGTAAGCATTGTTTTTCCAGGTCCAAATTAGAATTCTTCTTCCACATTCCCTCAGGGGAAATAATAGAGCCAAATCACTTGTATCCACCTTTCCTACTGCAGGACTGTGGTCCCTTTCAACCCTGTTGGAATAGGTAGGGTAAAGGTAACTAGCATGTGCAGAGTCACTTCGTGTATGGCTTCCCTACAGTATCTTTATTAACTGCCAAGAAAGCCCAAGGAAAAGTTTGATAAAATTAACCTGTTTACCATCCTAATTTTGCTGTAGCTGCTGTGCCATGAGTTGTTTTCTTTAATAAAATTGAGTACTGTGTTTGCAATTTGTATAGTGCTATCACACATTATTTACAGAAGAATGAATTGTGGTTGTGCCAACACGTGGTATGTAGAGACGGTATCTCCACTCACAATAACTCTTGATTAGAAAAGCCAACACTGCACATTGTATATTTTCATCAAGTTCTTCTGGAGACATCTACACTTTTTTTTTCCCAGCTGTTAATCACAGAGTGTGCATCACATGTATGTGCTATTGCTTACGTGATAAAATTACAGCATTACACAATAGATATCATCATAGCTGATTTTTATTGTAACGCATTCCACAGAAATATTTGGTGGAGTTGTAAATGGCTCTCTGGCTCAGGTGCTTGTGCTCTTAAATCAATGGATTTTTAGTTAGTAACAGCCTCAGTAAAAGCGCTTTCAGGAATATGACACACTGAATGTAACTTTAACGCTTTCTTCATTTTATTAACTTCATCTTTAACTATTATAAGTTAATTATTTAAACATTCTATTAACGTGGAGATGGAAAGCAGAGTGATCAGTTTTGCTTCCTTCTTTTTGTGCATTTCCATGCTGAAGTCGAGGTTTCAGGCAACAAGGCAAATATTTTTATGCAGATGCAAAACTAATCAGCCAAACATGAAAATATTCCTACGGGATTTCCTGGAGGCCTTGCTGGGGATACTGCAATGCAAATAGCATATAATGCAAATAAAAATAATATAGCATGAGTATTGTACAGCAATAGGATTCGGTTAGGGACCAGAAGTAGCGGGTAATCCACTTGAGCTAGCACTGCCATCCTTTTTATGATGCTCAGAATGGCATGGTTTTGCTGCCTGGATCTCCTGTCATGCTTTTCCTTGCCCTCACAGTGTTCTATAATGTACTCCATCAAAATGTATGCTTCCTCATGGAAAATGTCATTTAAGCGGAAAAGAATTGTAAATCTTTCTTTGCCCTCCTGTAGTTCTTCCTGGGTAGCCAACTGAGCTCAAGCTACTTCTCTTTTCAGCATGATATGTAAGGAATCACTATGATTTATTTTTGATATGCATATCAACAGTACTCTATGTAATTAGAGAGTAGCCAGCACCAGTCTAATGCTACGCGCCAATTACGCATGGTAATGGTTTTGCTCTCTTTGGTTTGCAGTTTCACCAGTACAAAGCACGTGACTGACATGACAGGCCAGGAAGGTTCTCTGTAATGTCAGGAAAATGCAGAAGAGCAAGTTTACTGGGGAGAGTACAAATAGCTTTTCTGTTTGCCAGGGTAACGACTTGCAGATAGACAGGCAGCGCAGCAGCACGAAGCCTGTCCCTGTCCCTTCCCCATGGGTGCCCACAGTGTGCTGTCCGGTGGGGCCCACGGGCTGCTCGGGACCAGCGCTGGCACAGGGATTGCTGCCTGCCCTGTCGGCAGGCGGTGCTGGGGGGCACAGCACGGAATTCCAGTAAGTTTCCAGCTCTGACAGCGGATATGCAGGTGTTGGCCCTAACAGTAAAGGTTTGGGACCCAGGCATTTGTCTCTTGCTGGGAATGTTGGTACAGCTGAGACCAGAGCAGGGCCTAGCCTGATGCTTTTTTCTTTGGTGTAAGGGAAGGTGTTGATCAAGCGATAAAGCATTGTGGCATGAATAGTCCCCCACCTTTTTTTTTTGTCTTCTACAACCCTAAATCTGCTAAGATATAGGGTCATGTTTGTATATGAGCGGTCTTTTTAAATTTTTAACAATTGGGGTATTTATAGTTTCATCATGTACATGGGAAGAAACATAACTGTGAAATAAGAGGTATTTTTGACAAAGTTTAAGTTTTGCTTGAGTTGATTGTTTCAGTGATGAAATAGTTGAGTTTCCCAATACGATGGCTGTGAATTTGTGATGAGTGTTATAGTATGTAGTGTCTTGTAAAGCCCCATCCTAAGAATACATGAATACATGAGAATCTCAACCTCCCGTTACGTACAAGTAAGCTTTTACTCCAATGAATTGCAAATTAAAATTTGAAGATGACGTGAGGGCACCCTAAAGAAGTAAGAGGAAGTTAAAACTAGAGGATCTTAAATGCACTGGAAGGAATCTGTGTATACTTTAGGGTCATTTGTTTCTAAACATCGCTATTTACAGCAAATTTTATTACTCTAAGTGCAACGCTGATGGCTTTTGCGTGGTTGGGGCTGGTGCTACCTAGAATGTTTTTCAGACTATCAGTCCTCTCCTCAAGTCATTTTGTTTCTCCTATGCCAGAGCTGTGTGCATTGTCCCACGGGGTCTTTCCCTTTCCCAATGCACTTGGGTCCCCTTGGAGTAGAGCCCTTGCTTGGTCCTGGCTTCCCTCTGGTCCCAGCTGCACCCCAAGACTGAAGCCAGGGCAGGTGGTAGAGTGGAACACTTCCAGCCCTGACTTCCTCTTGCCCTGGGCTTAGCCTCCATTGCTTCCCCGTGTGCTTCCCCATCTTCGTTTCGATTCAGCCCCAGGAGCAGTGAGTTGCGATGAAGTGCCAGCCATGTCTTGCTTAAAATTTTAAGGAGAACAGAAAGCGAATGACATAAAGCATGAAGTAAGTACTTAAGTAAACGTTTTAATCTCACTTGGGGCAGTTTGACAAAATAATGAAAACATACCACATATGTATGTCTGCACATAATCATTGTCGTAGTCATTTGCTTTTGTTGTCAGCAAAATTAAGCTGCAGAACATTTTAGGGAAGGCTATGCTTGCGATTCGGCGGCAAGCCTCAGCCTGCAGCACCCGAGCTGCACTGCTCTGCAGAGCCCGCTAGTTTTCAGAGCAGCCTCAGCGTGTGAGCAAGTATCTTACCCAAAATGAGAATCAAGATCACAACTGCTGATTCCTTGGCTTCATCTGAAAGTACAGCTTGCCAAATTTTAGCCTGCTTCTGGTTCACAAGGGAGTGCAAATGGTGCAGGATCACTAGCCATAGTGCTTTCTGGAGGTAACGTCCTACTGACATCCAAACCAGGAAAAGAAACTGTGTCGCACCTTGGCTTGTATTCAAAGTCCTAAGCAAAAGTTTATGTTTGAGCAGAATTTTTTTCACCAGACAGTGTAGCTATGATCGTATTCATTAGATGAGAAGCAGCAGCAGCAGCATGTGGGTGAATTACCAACTAATACTGTTTTTTTTTTTTTTTTTTAAATTAGAAATAACCAATTGACAGCAATTTGCAGGTCATTTCTTGCCTTCTGTAAGCAAATTTCTAATGGTTTAGGAAATTCAGGATTATTTTCTTATTGATAAGAAAGGAACATCCATTCAACAGACAATAAAAGCTGTTTTAAACCTGTTAAATACTATGAAATAGATGTGTACAGCTAATTAAGATATGTGTTGAATAGTAATTATGTCATCCTGAGGGATTTACAAATAGAGTCTAGTTAAAATTTGATTCAATCTTCTATCATTCACAGAAGGTGCAAATTATTATTCATTTAGTGTTCTCTGATTTCAGTTCTAAAGGTAATCCAGAAAAAAGGCAGAGGGGTTTCTGTTTTATCATCATTGTTTAAGAACTAAGATCCCTTAATTATCACACTGTACCAATAGTCTGCTACCAACTTACCGAAGCAGTCACTCAGCTTTGAAACTAACAATTTACCCTCCAAGCAGAGAACGATATAAGACAAAGTGTTTAGTCAGCAAGCAAACATACCAGATTGTATGTTTTTGGCTTTTGTTGGTGCTAATGTTTCTGAGCTGTGCAAACGTGAGTCACTTACACAATACCTTTCAATCAAATGCGTCAGAGGAAAGGAGACAGAATTCACATGTTAAAAAAGAAAGGCAGAGATGAAATAAAGCTATGCAGAATCCAATTCTGTCAAGATTTTGGAACTTCTTTCCAGGCTTTTACTTTTTAAGGAACATTAGTAGACTCTTTGCTTTACTCATTTGTGTAATTTCTCTTCATAGTAACAACGAATTAGGTAAGACTTCTGATCACCTTATGAAAGTATTATAGATTCTTTTACAAGGAAGTTACTTTTAATGAACTTAAAAGAGAAACTTTACTATGTTTCTGGATTACAGTAATTGGCAATCCCTGTAGTTAACATTAAAGCTGGCCTAAAATGAACAACAAAAAAAAAAGTCTTATGAAAATTTTTTACATCTTGAAATGAAAACTGTGTCTTTCAAAGGAATTGTGAGAATTCCCAAGGTGCCAGAAGACTGCAGGAGCTAATAGTGACACGCTCAAAACAGGTTACATTTCTGTTGCGCCCGATTCAGAGGCCCAGCCTCTAGCTGCTTTGACATCTCTTCTGTACATCCGAGCTGTCAGGAAAATTTGGTCAAAACTGATGTCTTTTCTTGATAATTTTTGTTTTGTTGCATTTTAACTTCTTATGCATTTGCCACAAAATTTTTGCACTAAACCTTATTGCTTCCATTGTTGTTTTTTTTAAAATACACAAAAACTAGCCAATAGTCTAATTACCAAAGGTATCAGAGAGTACTCAGTTTTTCCACAAACTAAGAATACGTAATCCATGTGGTTATTGTTTAGGTTTCTTTGTAAGTTCTAGTGTAGTTACACTGATATATTTGTTGTGTGGTTTTATTACGCAGGGGCAAATATTCTCCTGCACCGCTTTTTACAGTACGTGTTTTCATATTGACATCAATTGTCTAATTATGTATGTTAACTGCTTCATGATGTTGGACTTCTTTAGAAAAATGGTTCAGAATTAAAACAGAATCAGTAGTATTCTCATGTCTCTAGCCTAAGTGGCGTTTTGGTAAGGTGAATAGAAGGACCCACATTGTTTGTGGTTGGTTGGGCTGGGTTCTTTGGAGAGCATTTCTCACCGGTGGGTCTTTTGAGTAGAAGGGGAGAGAAAGAGGCAGCTTCTGAGTGAAGGGAGAGGGCTGTAACAAATGCCAGGTAAAATCAGATAGATCTTTAAATCTTAAAGAAACAGGTACACAGCTTTGAGACGCTTACTGAAGAGAAGAGAGCACACCAAGTTGTCTGAGGGCAGCTTTAAATGCTTGCCTGCCCTTGATGCTTTGGGGCTTAAAAATTTGTGGCACTTTCTGTCTTTGGAGGTAGCTGAGGGAGGCAAAGAGAATGGGATGGCCTCCAGGCCACCTCTGATTTGTGGGGATTGTACAGAAATACAAGGCAGTCTGCAGGACCTGAAGCATAGCTCAGCTGGGGATTTCCTTGTCTTCCCGTGTGCCTCAGGGGAGTTGTGTCAGGGACTGGAAACGTGCTGGAGGTGGTAGGCATGGGGAAAGTTTAGTTACTTTCTTTGCACACTAAAATTGAGTTTGTATTAATAGTCCCAGATTGCACCAGGGGAGTTTTAGGTTGGACATTAGGAAGAATTTCTTCAGAGAGAGGGTGGTCAAGCGTTGCAATGGGCTGCCCAGGGAAGTGGTGGAGTCCCCATCCCTGCAGGTATTAAGAGATGTGGCACTGAGGGACATGGTTAGTGATGGCACACAGCAGGTCAGGCTGGTGGCTGGACTCGGTGATCTTGAAGGTCTTTTCCAACCTAGACAATTGTATGGTTCTGTGTTCAGATGACTCCCGAAGTTGAAGCTCAGTGTAAAACAGTATGGCAGGATGCTAGAGTACAGCCTGAGGGACATCTCTTTGGACTTTCTGGAAGTCCAAATTTGCTTGCCATAGAGCAATAACATGAGCAAACACATGCACAGGGCAGTTATTTTTGCAAAAGCTGCAGTGGAGTGGTTCCTAGTGAAGATCTTTACGATGAAGTTAAGCACCATGAAGTCTATAACTGTGCTCAAGAGCTGCTGTCTAGGTACAGTGAATTATTGTTTTGCATCAAAAATTAATAACAACTTCAGCTTCAGAATTTATTATAAATCGGGAAGATTTCTGCAAGAGGGTGATATCTCTTTGGGACAAAGAGATGAAGCACTGCTCAGTTGAACTTGTAGTCTTGTGACAGAAACAATGGAGGACAAGGTTGTCTTCCCATTTAACAGGATGTAAGCACAGGCTGCCATCTTTTACAGGTTAGTGAGTGGGCTGAAGTTTTGCACCTGCACGTTTGAAGCTTGGATCTTCCTATTGCACAGAAGAGTATCTGCAATAGCTGCTACTAAAATCATAAAATCATTTGTTACTGAGCTCCTAATGCTAACAGATTTCAAAACACTTGCAATTTGGAGCTGGTAGAATGGTTGGGGGATTTACGTCTAGGAGAATTTGCATTCCATGTAATTTGGGTTTAATGACTCAGAGTAACACAGGCAAAAGTGTTTCTGAGTATGTGACTCCTTTTCCATGACACAGTAGGCATTTTGTCTTAATTTTTGGTTGCATGCTAAGAAATCAATATGTAAAGCAAAAGTGAACAGATACTGAAAAGAAAAGCATCGGAGAAGTTGAATAGTCATTTAGTGGGTTGGCATTTAAAGCTGGCATATGTTTCTGAGTGGGAAAGGTTTTCAGAACGGGGCGATTCACAAACCACTTCTTCCCCTTCAACAGCTAATTCAGAGGCAGCAGGTGTGTGAGCAGCCCCCTGGAAAGAGGACTGAGTGTAGACTGTGACAGAACTGAGTGGAGATGATCCCAAGCTGAAAGCCAAAAAAGGATCTTCATTTAAGTTCATCGAGTGATCTGGAGTTTTATTCCAGCACCTAGCACAGGTAAGAACCTTCCACAGAGTGTGGACACGCATTTCACAAGGCATTAGAGTATGTGAATTCATCACTGGTTTCAGATTTTTAAATCAGCAATGTAGTGCCAGGTACCAGTACCAGGTTTTTGCTAGTTTTATTGGGCCTTAAGGTATCTCTGTTAGCAAAATCAAGTCACTGTGCCATGGTGCTTTTGTCAGCAGTCCTGCAGTAATAAATGTAATGTAAATATCTGGGACCAGGATTTAAGACTTTGAATTGACTCACCTTTAGTCAGAAATCCACGAGCACGTCCACGAGTAAGAGAACTGTATCGTAAATGTTCATTTCCATGTAAGAGAAATTCCATTCCAGGAGAAAATTGAGTTAAGCAGGAGGTCTACGTGGAGGTGGTAACTGTTGTTGGCTCTTGGCCCCTTGCTGAAACTAGTTCCTGGAGAAAGTAAATTTGGTCCTGAACTGTGTTGCTGTAATGGGAAAAAAAGAAAACAGAACTTTGAAATGCAGCATGCTTATTGAAGTGTTGTAGTTACCCACGAGGGACCTGGCCAAGAGAGAGAGTGCCTGCACCATCCAGGCTGGGCCAGCTGCAGACAGCTGTGTGGCAAAATGATTTTTCTGGGTTGATGGGCAGAACCCTTCAGAAAGGAAATGAGGTCTGCAATTAGCTCTGTGTTTAAGGTCCCCAAACTGAAGCTTCTTCCTTGCTGTTTTTCTTTCTCTGTAAGCTTCTATATTCGCTCTTGGGCATGATCTGCCAGGTTCCCAGAGAGATCTGGGCTTTCCTTATTTCTTCACAGAGGAAGAACTGCGGAGTCCATGTAAAAAGCCCTGCCGGGGGCTGGTTACTGGAGAGGTCATGTTCGGTGGGAGCAGGGGACACGCTGTGTGTACGCACTGGAGGGACGGTGCATTTTGGATCACTGAAGCTGAGGGCTCCTTTTCTCCCTCATCACTTTCTCGGGGGTGAACAAGTCAATATGTGCTTCTATTCTCTGTGGCTTCATTTCAGTCAGAGACAGGTCTTCAGGGCAGTAATATCCTTCTTCCTCAGTTGACGTACCCTCAGGACCCCTGTACCGAGGTGTGGGCAGTGCATGGGGTGTGTGCAGTGTGTTCTGTTCTGCCTCTCCCCCCCAGCCAAGTACTGTTTCTTGTAAGTGGCTGCGTGATGCTTAAGCGTAGCACTACGTGGCTTCTGCTGCCAGAGAAGACGCCCCTCAAAATGATGAGCTGCCTCTGCAGCTGCGTGGGCAGCAGGAGCCAGGGCACTTCCTTGGGGCAGCAGTCACAAAAGCTGCTTTCTGACAGATAGTGTCCTTATTTCTTAATCACTCGCCCTAATGAAGGCGTTTTGTCATATTAAAAAAAAAAAAAAAAAAAAAAAGGAAAGAAAGGAAGAAAGAAACTGAGAAGGAAACGAAAAAAAAAAAAAAAGAAAAGATACAGCCAAAAAAAGAGAAAAGATCAGGAATAGTTGGGATTATCTCTGTGCCGTCCCTCAGGTCCAGTGACAACACGACTACAATGGGTAGCTTTCAGGACTGCATATGGTCTTCCTTCCGAGGGAGTTGATTAAGCGACTCCGGATGAAATTGAAATCCTGTGATTTGACCTTTGTCTGGCCTGGGAGGGCTGCAATTCGCATAACAATTTCCTTTTGTTCTTTGTTTGGAGTTATTAATCCAACATGAGCCTCGAATTAATCAGGGGTAGTGCGTTGTTACATTTCTAATTCACAGCTCCACTGCTTGTGTCTTTTTTAATTAAGGCCGAATGATAGCAGGCCTTAGCCCCTGATTGCAACACTTACTAACCACACATTGAGGGATGAAGAGGCTAAATAGGCAGAATGAGATTACTTCAAGGTTTCACTTAATTGTTTTCTTCCTTTAAGTAAAGAGCATTGAATGAACATTGTTAATGCCAGGCTGGGAGTATTTCTTTTATATGTGCGTTATGTGCGTGTGCGTGCTTGGGGGGGGGAGGCTGTGACGGGTGTGACGAGGACTCGCAGGTCTAATGGCTTAAGCGTTTGTAAAATTGAAGCCTTTGGTTATTGATTTAAACCATTCCTCCCACCTCCCCTGGGGGGCAGGGGGGCAGCGGTAAAGGAAGAAGGAGAAGAGCGAAGAACATTAAACTTCACTTCGCTGTGTGGATATACTCGTATCCTGTTTGAACCCGTTTGTTCACGTAGTTTTTCTTGCTGATTCCTAGTGCTTCAAAGGTAGAAAATGTAAGAAAATTGAAGGCAATCAGAGATGCTAAAGAAATGTCTTGAGAGATGCAAAGCTCTCCAAAACCAGTAAACAGTAATAGTGATAATAAAATAAAGGCAATCCAGTTGTGTCACACACCAGATTTTGCTCATACTGAAGGATGTTTGAGTCATGTTTCAAAAGCTGCTTGCAAATTTTTATTGTTGGAGCGGTTCAGGGTCACAAAGGCGCAGGTGCTGTTGCAGGGGAACGGTGTAGATGATCTGAGTTAGATTCATGCTGTATAACTCAGCCTGTGCCTGCCACTCAGGATGCTGAAAAAGAAAATGCAGTGAGTGCCCAGCCTTGCAATGCCTATTTGTGCAAATAGTTCCATTAAAAAAAAAAAAAAAAAAAAAAGCCAGAGAGGAAGAGTAAGGGAGAATGGAGGACTGGATTTGCCTTGCAGGATCAGATCCAGTGCTTTGGCTTCCTGCAGAGCAGCACGTTGGATATGATTGTTATGGAGAAAGGTTAATATTTATGGTCTCAGACCTCCAGTTGGTGAATATACAGAATTCAATTTGTGTCATGCACCTGCAGTATCAGATAGAGCACTGTAATAATTGTGGGAAACTAACTCCGAGTTATTTCATCCATCCAGAGAGCTGGATGGGTGGGGGAAGTGCTTGCGTGGAAGAGTTAATGTTTCTGTGTGGAAAGTTAAGGCAGTGGTAATCTTCCAGGCTGCACAGGTACAGAGCTGCTGTTCTGATGCTGGCATGGGATACACAGAGCAGCAACGCTCTTCTTGCTTGTCTGAATTCTCAGTGTGCCGTGCCTGCTCTGTGCAGGATTATCTAAAGAGGCAATGATAAAGCCTCTAGATAGATTAGGCAAAAGTAGAATATAAGATCCAAAGGAGAAAAATGCTCCAGGTAAAAGCATGTCTCTGTGTTTAGAAATCTAAGTTGTGAGCCAAGCCTGCTTTTTTAGCTGAGCCTGAAAAGAACAGGCTATATATTCAGACTTCCATAGAAATGTATTTACTATTTGGAAACAAAAACAAACTAACAGACAAATCTTTAGGTCTGGCTTGCAGTTGGTGTGGAGAAGCAGCAATGACTCTATTTCTTTCCACACTCAATCATGTCAACACAGGATTCCCTCTGAATTAGGTTCACAGGTTCAGAGCCGCTTGCTTGACTTTCCTGCTCTTTTGTTAGGTACTGCCTGATCCCATGTCAGCATACTTCTGGTAGGTTGCCAGCTCCTACACACAGGGAGAAGTCAAACGGATAAGGAGATGCTCTGCTTTTGTTGTAGCAGGGCTTCCGTACTGGCAATTGAAGTACCTTTCACATAGTTCTGTTTTTCAGTACCAGTTTTGGTGCTCTTACACTGAATAACATTATTCTGCGAGTACTGCTATTGAATCAGACTTCACATGGAGAGAATAGTATTAAGTATGAGTAAGCACATCAGAATCTGACCAACAATCACTTGGATGCTTCACATTTGTCCATCTTGTTCTCTTTTTTCCTAGAAATCTCAGCAGACTAGGGTAGGTCTGTTTAGCAGACACAATTCCAGAATTGATTCCTACTTTGAGTGCCATTCTGCGTCTGAAATCTGTTCTCTGTCTTGAACTAGGGAGCCTGGAACTGCACACAGTACCCCAGAAGTGGCCTCACCCGAGCAGAGTAGAGGGGGAGGAGAACCTCCCTTGACCTGCTGGCCATGCTCTTTTTAATGCACCATTGGACTTCTTGGCCTCAAGGGCAAACTGCTGGCTGATGGTCAGTCTGTTGTCCACCTGGACACTGAGGTCCTTTGCTGCAGAGAAAAGCATAAACCTTACCAGTGCCGCCGACAGCATGGCCTCTTGCAGGGCTTGTGTTGGCCTTCCTATTATGGCGTCTCCAGTGCCCCCCAGCTGAGAGTTCCTTGCCCCGGCCAGAACTGGAGAGGTTGGAACTGCTGCCCTGAGCAGAGGGACCTGCTGATGCTTGCTCTGTCTCCTTATGTGACTCCTCCCAGTCCCAAGGGATAGCTGCAGCAGGGGGATGACTGGAACCCCCACGAAGGATGGCCTCTGATGTGCTTGGCAGCTCCTCTATGTTGGGACTTGTAGTGCTGCTGGAGGGTCTGGGGCTTGAAGTGAGGGTCACCTGTGGAGAGGCTGTGGGGCCGGGGTGGACATGGGGCTGTCCTCCTCCCCACTGGCTGCAGGGCTGTCCTCTTGCCCCCTGGCTGAAGGGCTCTCCTGCCCCCTGGCTACATGGGCATCCTGGAGGCCCAGCTGCCTGCGGGCCTCCTCGCTGCACAGGCGCTCAATGGTGTCAATGATGAACATCGGGATGAACATCTTGGTTCTGTCCTCCAGGCCAGGCTGCAGCTGCTGCATCAGGGCCTCGCTGTCCAGCCCGATGTTGCACAGGGTGTGCAGGATGATCTTCTTCACTGCCCTTACGGTCCACCACTGTGTCCCAAAGATGACTTCCAGCTCTTGGTGCAGCCAGGGTAGCACAGGATCAAGGAGGATCTCCTGGCGCTACCTGAACAGGGCTGCCCAGACCTCAGGCAGGAGACCTCCCACTGTAGGCTTGTTCTCTGCCTCTGCATCCTCCTGCTCATCTGGCAATGGCAGAAAGGGTGGAGGGGATGGTGCAGGGCCACAGGGGTGGTAGCCAGGTGCCATGTCTGCCAGGAAGCAGGCAGGTACTGGTGGTCCTGGGGAGCAATCGTCATCCCACACAGCAATTTTAATGACTGTCATGACTCCCCTGCAGAGCAGGCAGTTGTCTTTCTTCATGGCCCATCTCAGGATGCAGCCGAGACAGAACTTGTGACGGCACGGTACAGCGTAAGCAATGTCCTTTTGGACATCTGGGCAAATGGGACATGTCCATGCCTGCTCTTCTGCCATGGCCTTCACACTGTGGCAGGCTGAGGAGTGAAGATGAAGAGCTGCTCCCCCTCACCAGTGCCGCAGTGGTGGATGTTGCGCACTGCAAGAGAAAGAGAGGCCATGGAGAAGAACAGACAGAAGAAACATCCAGGTCCCTCAGCACGAAACCCACCTGGTCCCACACCTGTCTGCCCCATGCTCCCCGCCTGCAGAGGGCCAGGCTGTGGCAGCTCCCCATGTCCCAGTGCTCAGCCCATGCATCTCCACACAGCTTACCTCTGCTGCCGCGTGCGTGCTCAGTGAAGCCCCAGCTGCCTGAGCCAGGCAGGCCACGGAAATGCAGGTGATGGCTGCAGCGATGGGCACCAAGGACCACGGCTAGCAGTCCCCAAAGCACAGCCCAATATCCAAGCCAAATGCTCACTCAAACTCCAAGCCTCACACACATGCTCAGCAGGAGTTCAAGCACAAAACAGACTGAGCCAGGCTCTGCCAGCACCCAGAGATAAACCATGCGGTCACAGTCGGTCACTCGGTGACGTCACAACCTGCTGCTGAGTGATGTCACTGCAGTCCTTTGCCCCCACAGCACTGGCCCCAGCAGCACTTCACATTCATGTGACTACATGTGCTTCTGGGGTGACCACAGTGCCACTTCCACTCCCTCCCCTCCCCTTTTGTCTTCTCGTAGGTTCTGGTGTTTCCCAGCAGTCTCCAAGGCCTGGGCTGTGTCTTCCCAGGGGCCTGTCAGGTGCACTTGTACCTTCCTTTGTCCTATCCAAAATACCAACTGAGCTTATCTGAAAACAGTTTCCAAACTTTCAAAGAGCACCAGACGTTTCTTCCCTGTTTGTTTGTTTGTTTTGCATTTTAAACAGGCCTGCAAGATCCTCAGCTTTGTATTCACAGCCTTTCAGATACTGCCTCCTTTTCCTATCCTTAATTTGATGTACCTTTCCCTTTCTTGCTGTCTTCCTTTTATAGGACTATTCGTTTGACATTAATGCACAGGTCTTTCTTTTCCCCTGATTAAATTAACTCTAATTGGTCTTGAGGTTATGTTTCCTCTGATTCTGCATCAGCAAACTGAAAATTTTTCACTGATGCGTTATGCATAAACTGTGTTCCGCATTATTTGAGTTTTCGTCTTCTTGCTTCAAGAATGCTTTGTCAACTCTTCCCTCATTCCCTCTTCTCCCCCTTTTTTGGAATCTCTTCCAGTGTCAGTTTGGCAACATCTTTCTTCCTGGGATGAGCAGTTTTCACTGGCAATCACTCTTCCCACATCTCTCAAGTCACTGAACCTCAAGGCTGGGAGAACAAAGCCTCTCTTATTGTAAGAGATCAAGTTGGAGTCACCTGAGGAATGTGAACATACACACATCCACGGGACCCAACAAGATGTAGTCCAAGATCCTCAGAGAACTGGCAGATGTAGTTGCTAAGTCACTCCCCATCATGTTTGAAAAGTCATGGCAGTCAAGTGAAATCCCCAGTGACTAGAGAAAAGAGAATATCATGACTCTTTAAAAAAAATAAAAATAAAAAGGGTGATAAGGAGGATCCTGGGAACTACTGACCAGTCTGTCTCATCTTGGTGCCTGGTAAGACCATGGAACAGATCCTCTTGGAAGTTATGTTGAAAAATATGGAAGGTGGGGAAGTGATTAGGGGCAACCACTGGAGCTTCGCTTTCTGTGATGGAATGACTTCATCAATGCACAAGGGAAGACTGACTGGTGTCATCTACCTGGTCCTGGCCTTCGACATGGTCACCCACTACACTCTTGCCTCTGAATTGGAGAGATGTGGTTTTGATGGGTGGACAATTAGATGGATAAGAAATTGGCTAGATGGTCACATCCAAAGAACTACAGTCAACAGCTGATGTCTCAATGGAAAACATTATTGCATAGTGTCCCTCAAGGGTCTGTGCTGGGACCACTTCTATTTAATAACTTAATTAATGGCATAGATTATGAGAGTGCACCCTCAGCAAGTATGCAGATGGTACCAAGCTGAGTGGTGTAGCTGATACAGTAGAGGGAAGGGATGCCATCCAGTGGTGCCTTGGCAAGCTTGAGCAGTGGGCCCATGTGACCCTCATAAAGTTCAACAAGGTCCTGCACCTGGATTAGGGCAATCCACAATATCAGGTAAGACTGGGTGATGAACTGATTGAGAGCAGTCCTGCAGCTAAGCACGTGGGGATGATGGCGGATAAAAGAATGGATAGGAGCCAGCACTGTGTGCCTTGCAGCCCAGAAAACCAAATGTGTCCTGGTCTGCAGAAAAAGAAGTGTGGTGAGCAGGTCGCATGAAGCCACTTTATTGTGGCCTTTCAGTATATAAAGGTGGTTTATAGGAAATGTGGAGAGAAGCTTTTTAGCAGGGCCTGCAGTGACAGGAGCAATGTTTTCCAACTGAAAGAGGGTAGATTTAAGTTGGCTGTAAGAACGAAATTGTTTATATTGAAGGTGGTGAGACACTGGAACAGGTTGCCCACAGGAGCTGTAGATACCTCATCACTGGAAGTGTCCAAAGTCAGGTTGCATGCAGCTTTGCAGAACCTGATCTTGTAAAAGATGATGCTGCCCATGGCAGAGGGGTTGAAACTAGATGGTCTTTAAAGGTCCCTTCTAACCAAACCATTCTGTGATTGATTCTATGATAGCAGTATTAAAATGCTTCCTTGTATGGTTAACCCTATGTGTAAATTGTTTTGCATGACCTTCCTGTACAGCTGAAACCAGATGTCCTGTCAGTAGTTTTCAGTGGTTCGTTTGCTTTCTTTTTTGTATTGCATTTCCAATTCCTTTTAACTGCTCTATGAGGAAAGTTAGCCTTCTTGACATGCACAGGGACTGAAGGACTGGGGTGATTTCACAAAGCAGTGATTCCTCTCTGTGGTGGGTGCTCCACATGCCCACAAGTCCAAGTTGCCCTTGTGAAGGACCACAACAAGCCACACGCAGTCAGTGCCAGGCCATCCCTGGCCTGTTGTGGTTGCCTGCTCTCCCCTCTTGGACATAAGGTAGAGATTACACTTAATGGTTCTTTGAGCTCCTCGGTGCTCCTCCCTCCGTGCTGTCCCCCCGCGATCCCCTCCCCGCGCCCTCCCTCTCCCCCTCAATGGGAGCCTTTGATGTCGCACAAGAGAAGGCTGTTGGCTAACAGTCTGGAGGCTGCTGCGCTTGAGCTAACCACCACATGAAAACAAATGCGATCCATCATATTTCATTAACTAGCTGCCCCCCGTTCGGGTGCCCTTTTTTGATGTCAGAGCGCATCCTGACAGAAATCAGGAAGATATGTGTGATTAAGACCAGTAATAATGCGTACTGCATTGTATTGTAAATTACCTTTCTGGGCCCCGGCACTTTATCAGCCCCACTGGCCTTGGCTTGGGCACATTTTTGACTACTCTGTATATACAGTGTATTAGCGCAATGGAGATCATTATGTGGCCTGTATTTGAGTCATTTTTATTTAAGATGCCAAACAATAAGCTGTTGATTGGGGGAACAAGAGGCGAACAATAATGTTCTGTGTCACATAATACACCACCATTTTCCAGCTTTGCTTTAGAAGGGCCCTCTTTATTGTTTTTGTATAAAAATGGTTCTTAGGAGGAGGAATATTTTGCTGAGGTATGTCATTATTTTGCAAATTTCTATTATCTCATCATGTTGTCTTCATTGTAAATTGCAGCTAATTAGGAACCTAGTTAGAGCCCCAGCTTTGAGGCTGGCTTTTTTGTGAAAAGAGCCCACCGATTACCGCACTACAAGAGAGGAAGGGAGAGAAAAAGGAGATTAATCTGGTTACCTAGGCGACACTCGCTTCCATCTGCGAGGAACAATACATTTTTGTTTCCTTGGCTTAGTTCAGATCTGTTTTGTTTAGGGGGAGAAAAGAGAGAGAGAGAGGGAGAGGGAGAGAAGGAGAGAAGGAGAGGGAGAGGACGTGGCCCCACAACAATGCCGGACTCTGTCTGGCCCCGGCTTACCGGCTGCGCTCCTCGGCAAGTTCGGGGTCTCGGGGGAGTGGGAAGATGAAAGAGATAAGCTCCGAAGTTGTCAAAGGTCATAACCTTGCCACACAAAGCCAGCAGTTTTACTTCTAAATCCCCTTCTCCCGAAAAGCACTTAATGAAATAATATACTGTGCTTCTCAACACCCCGTAGTCTTTATTAAGCAGCAAGGCCCCCGAGATTGCAAATTTAAGGACTCGTTTAAAACTTCTGACTAACCAGCGGTGACTGGGAGCGTCTGCAGTGATGTGCTGCTGCTTCCTGAGCAAGCAAGACAACTTTTCCTCCACTGGCTCTTGTTAGCTGTGGCTTCCCTGACGCGTTTTGTAATGGCCTTCACACAAAAGGCAGAGATCTGCGAAGGCAAGGCAGCCTGTTTTAATTTTTTTTTTTTAATTTCTTTTTGGTTACCTTCACAGGGTCACGGCTTAACAGACAACGGCGACGTGCATCTTTCCTGTTGTGCACAAACCGTTAAGCCTTCGCATGGCTTTTGCACAGGACAGACAATGCAGCCACGTTATTTGCTTCTTATTATTTAGCAGCTTGCCAGGAAAAGGACGGAGGTAATAACCAGAGCTGATAGAGCCTGGCTAAAAGCTCAGAAATGCTCTCGAGCTCTTGAGCTGAATTGGCTAAATCCACAGCCTTTTGATAAGCATAATGCTTTCTCCAGGTGTTATGTCATCACGTATAATGTTTTGCTATCTGGTAGCGTTATGGATGATGACATAAAGTCACAAAAATATCAAAGTTACCAATTTTAGCTTATCCAAGCTTTCCAAACCTGGACTGCACTGATCAAATCAGAGCAAGTATCAGGTTAACAACCCTAAAGCTCCTATTCTGCTTTGCTCTGAAGTATTGTTCTTGTATTTTCCTCCTCTAAAGAAGCTTCTAAGAGCTGCTTCACCAACAGTGCATTGCTTCCTCCGGCTGGAAATGACAGACATCATGTTTAAAAATTACAAATATTCAGGAGGAAAGAATGGACAAACATACAGCAGCTCTCTGGTGTGGGGAGCGTGAAGAGTCTTGCAGTCGAAGCTGTTTGAATTTCCAGCTCTGCCACGTGTTTTCTGTGGGATCCGAGCCAATTCATGTGGTCTGTTTCTGCCTCAGACCTTGACCTATAAAGTGGGCAAAGATATATTTCTCTACCATGAAGGATAGCATGAGGCTCAATTAATTAAGGAATTATAAAGAGTTTGAAATCGTTGGATGCAGAGTTCTGTATAAATGCAGGACATTTACTCCTTACCTGTTCTGTTTCAATAAATGGCTTGTTGGGTATGCCTGAACCAGTTCTTCTGAGAAGAACTCTGAAGTGAAAATTAAATCAATCCTACCTGACTTTGTTAATTGAAAAGACTTGCTGAGCTGTTTTGCAGACATTTGGATGGAGCAGTTGTCACCTCACAGACGATTAGCCCAGGTTTAGCTATCGTTTCACAAGCTCTGAAGAAAATGTCCTTGGTAATTTTGCAACGTGTTATAATGAGGTGGGGGAAGAAATATGGTTATATGTATCTATCTGCAAAAAGAGAAGGGGCACTATTCAGTACAAAATTGGTGTTGTCAGATGGAAAGGTTTGAAGAGTGAAGCAGCGGGTAGAGACTGTTAGCAGTGTAAAGAAGAGTTTTATTTCACAAGCTTGCATTAATCACATTTTTATATTTTAGTAGCAATATTCATTCTGAAGGAATCATTAAAAACTGCCCAGAATTACAGGGGAAAAAAGGTTTTTCTCCAATTACTAGAGCATGACTCCACATCGCAAGTTAGAGAGGGATGTTTGCTTTGAACAACATTGCAATTTGGAGGGTCTCTAGGGTTACCCTTGCTATTCTTAAAGAAGGGGAGGCCATGCACAGTATAACTTCTGGTGGCCTAGACTAGTTTTACATCTTGTGGAAAAGATAGACAGTGATGGGGTGTGGACAGAGCCCATTACTGGTTAATCAGACATCATAAAGTGAGAAAATGAAGGCTAGTTACTCCTACTGGCAAGTGCTGCCTCTGCATTTAGTCGTCAAACAGTATTATCCTTAGCTAGGAGCTATCAAGGAAAGGGAAAAATGAAGGAAGTGTCAGGTTAAGAGACTGCTAGGGAGAAACAAGGATACACCTCGTTCTGGAAGGGTTCATTGCACTAGGAAGATCAGGAATCAAGAATCAAAAGCAAAGCTTTTTAGGAAAGATTTCCAGGGGGTGTCCAAGCATGGAAAGCTTTGCTGAGTCCTGAAGCTGCAGGGAAGGAAGGACTGTACTGGTGAATCCTTAAAGGAAAGATCCATGTCTGCTTCAACCCCAACACAAAACTAGAGTATTTATTGAGAATTCTGTGCCACTATCATAATAACAAGGAATTCTATTTTTATGTAGAGTACGGGCTTAGATTTTTTTTTTTTTTCCTTGAAATGGAGGACATCTGTTATTCTGAGGAAGGGAATTGCAGAAGGCTGGTTCCGCTCATGTCCTGGCACTGTTAGTAAGGTCTAGTAAGGTCTGTATTATTCTAAACTTGTCTAGATAGACCCGGATTACAGCTGCACCTTCTTAGTACCCCAGCCAGCTGTTGATTTTGGGATGGTGAGTGTGAGATGCTCTGTGCTGCAGCTTGCGAACTCACAAGCTGCGGCACCACGGAGTCCTCTCAGAAAACCAGAACGTGCTGCCACCTAACACCTGATAGGGACAGGTTTCCAGAGATGGGTATCATACACCTTGCTCCTGGAGACTCTGATGCTTCCCAGGAAGGTCCTCTGTCTTGATTGTCGCTTGATACAAAGTCTGCGTGGATCTGTCAGATCTAACAAAATAAAATTCAGAGGGGAGTACTCCTGCAACCTCGTGCAACTTTTATGTTGCATTTTGGAGCAACACAGAGTGTTGTCTTGAGCTGTTACTCTGAAGGTTTCTCAGAGGGTTTCTGTTCAGACCAGTTCCTTATCATAGCCAGGTTAAGAAGTTTAGCTCGTAAATTCCATTTATTTTGAAACCTTTTTTTTTTT
>VXAV01005020.1:872541-904442 GCA_013399715.1 Alectura lathami | reverse complement strand
GATTTTATTGGCTGCTTTGGTAATGCAGTTTGATTCATCAGTCTGCTGAATTAAATAAAAATGTTGCCAGCAAAGTCTATTTGAAAATCGTAAATTATGTCCCAAAATGAAAACTTGCCATTATGGTCATGGTGTTACAAATTAATATATCCTGTATCTCTTTTTGTTTGCCTTCTTTGTGAGTACCTTAAGTGCATTCAGCTGATGCGTTCCAGGCGTTAAAACTAAATCTCAAATTTTAAAAATTAGAGCCTTATGTGATGTAAAGTGATCACTTGATTCCAAGAGTTGGAGCCTTGAAAGAAGCATAGAAACCATGCAAGATTTTTGGATAGTGAAGGATGAATCTCAGAAGACTTAGGAAGTCATTTCACCACCTGCCTGTACAATTGAGGCAGTCAGATGTGTTTTCCTATGAGCTTGCTAGGATTGTGTCTCCTCCTTAGTGTTTACCAACATGCTTATACTTTCTGTGATAAATGATGGCAGGAGAAAAGGTTCATTTTCATGGAAGCACTATGAAATTTAAAAAGACAGTAGGAGAAAAGTAGCAATTAGTTGTGTTTTTTGCAGTAGATATCTCACAGCACTGTTAAAGTCCCATCCCTCAGTGGTTCTCCAAGGGCAGATTTCTGGAGCCATCCTTTACTTGCAAATATATATTATTTTTCTGTCTCAAAGTGCTGCACCTGTTAAAATTCATGTGCAGTGAGTAACTGAGTTAGCAGGAAAAAAAATGTTGTTACTTTTAATTGCTGCTTGTTGCATACACTTTTTAGAGATGTTATTCCCCTCCTGATACTTCTGATATTTAGTTTTGTGCTTGGCTGTATTTAAGTCAGTAGTCTGCAGGTCTAGGGTATCCGTTAATGTCACTGTTGAGGAAGGGACTACTATAGACCAAAAGGGGATTGCGAAAGTAGCAAAAAAGAATGTACAACACAGGCATTTAGGGCGTATCCAGCATTTACCAGGCACTCAATTTGAAACATTTTCTATATGTATTTATTTTTGACTGAGCAGTTAAAAATTTGCAGGTTGATTGGCTTCCTCACAGAAGATTGTTCGGTGATATTTTCTTTACTTGTGGCCCCTGCAGACCTGCATATATTGATTACTCTTTCTTCAAGCTTCCAGGCTGAAGCTTTTAGTGAAGGGAAATGGAAGGATTGATGGTCTTCCACACTTTGAAAACTGACATTGAAAGCCAGATCTAAACAGAAAACGACAAGGAAACTGATATTTCTCAGGACTTTTTCTTCCTAAACTGTGCATGCATATGGTGTTAAAAAATTCCCCAGACTAGGCTGGTTGCATGCATTGGATGACTGAACGCTCTGACAACTTAGCGTAAAAAGCAAGTGTTCCATACACTGTTCTCCATACTTGCTCAACTCTTTCTGCTCTCTCCTGTATATTCTGGCCTTTAAGGACAGTCTTTCTGTAGACAGTGCTTTGTAGCATGTAAATGTTTCAGCATCTAGATGAAGTCTTTGGCCAGCAAGTCAATAAAACTTGCTGTGAATCCGCACATTTTCTATTGCATTCAACTTTTATGCTTCCAGAGTGAAGATGATTAAGTTTTAAAAAGTTTGGAGAACTTGACTTTAAACATTGTTGACAGTTTCAGGAATCATTGGGCAGCCTGACATAATGTTATTCATGATGAGAGAGCTGTCAGCATAGATCAGGAGTGGTACTAGAGAGAAATGTAAGGCGATATTTTCGGTTTAGTATGTGGGGATTTAGCTGTGTGACTTCTATTAATAATGGGAGTTTTGCCGTTAAATCCCCAAACATCATCCTGAAAAAATGCCCTGTAGTGTAGCTTGAATTAAATTCTTTGTTGGCCGTTGTTTGGACATTGAAGATCATCGTGTCTGAGCAGTGGCTGTGGTTCAGTTTCCTTCAGGTGCTGCTGAACAGTAGGGGACTGCAGCAGTGGATGCATAGAGACAAACCGCATGACCAATTTGTGATCTCTGTCTCTTTTTGTGCATTTAAGCAGCAGCAGATACATCTGTCTTCCAACAAAAGTGCCATCTTTGGGCAGATCTGGTCTGTCAGTGTTTATATACATTATGACTGGTCCATCAGGATTATGTAGTTGCATGGCAATGCCCATAGTCACGTTTGTCAGAATTTCTGAGTGAGATTCTCTCCGGACCTTTCTTTTCCTGTGTTATATTCATGCCGAGTTTCCGGCATACTGAATAGTACCTTACTGCAGATGAAATTAATAACTGGCCTGGAAAAGCCTACATGAGCAGAGGAATGAGGTCGTCTTCTCAGTAATATTCCCTCTCTCTCAAACTTACCAAGACAATGCAAGGCTTGAAACGTCAGGCAAAGGAGAGGGCAGTCGGCTTGAGGCAGCTTGTGAAGGCAGCTTGTTCTGTTGTGTGTGGTTCTACCCTTAGCGTTCGGGGAGGCAAGGAGTGGGATGACTGACAAGTCTCAGTTGTGAGGGTAATCCGCAAATGTCCAAAGTTGCTCTTTCTATGTAAATGGAGGGACTTCGGGTGCTTTTCCTCTCTCTCAACATCATGGAAGAAAACCAAGCAAAACAAACTGGTTCAAAAATATGTTGTGTTGGGCATTGCATATCTGAGTTAATACATTTCCATGGAAGGAACAACCATGACATAGAACTGCGGCTGCATACCATGAGAAAGCTCACTTCTTTGGCTGCACAGCTGATGGGTGAATAAAGCCACAGATGCTGACTAGAAACTCAGCCCAGCAGGTTATGTCTTGCAAGGAGATAAAGGTCCTCAACTCTCATTGTCTTTAAAAGTGATTTTTTGAGGACAGAGACTTTATCTTTGTTTGTAAAGCATGCATTAATTTTGAATACTAATTTGATATAAATAGTGATAATGACAACTTCAATTCAGGATGTTTATGGCCAGTAAATCTGGGTTGTCTAAATGATTCCATAGCTGTTTTTTCTGTTCCTTACATTTTCTTGCTCATTAAATTTTGATGTAACTCTATGGGGAAAAAAGAAGAGGAAGCATAATGTATTAATCCATCAAAAACAATGCTGAAAATGTTTACGTGCTTCTACTGAAAAGTCTCCCACCTAAATTCTAAGCCACAGCCTCAATGCGCTCTTGTTTCTGTTTACCTTTAAAGTATTTTCAGTTATTGTATACTTATAAAATAATTAGCATACTTCAAAAAGCACTATTTTGTAAAGCCAAGGTTTCTATGGTATGAATTCTTCCCAGCTGTGATAAAACACTCTTGAAATTAGCAGTAGCTCGATGAGATCTATATGGGAATTTGTAAACAGGAGCAACCTTTGTGCTGCTGTAGTTGAAGTTCCCTCAGTACTTCCCACTGCAACTTGTGTTTCCATGTGATTGTTTCAGCTGTCCACACTTCCTCTGCAACGATTTTTATTGTGCAAAATTTCAGGGTTTGAGCATATATTATCTTTCAGAGTTAAAAATAAATCATTTGACTGTATTTTCTAATTATTCACCTTCAAAAGTTTCTTTTCCTCTTATATAATTACAAAGGTTTCTTTTCTTTTAAAGTAATTCAGTAGTCTCCCTGGATATTCCTGATGTCAGTTACCTTTGTTTTTATATGCATGTATCTTAAATATTTCATTGAGGCTTGATCTTGCAAGGTCCAGAGTACTTACGTGATTAAATATAAGTGCTTTGTAGGATCTTCAGCTAGAGTGCTGGGGCAAGCCCCATAGCAGAGCCAGGGTGAGCTTTGGCTGAGGACTGGCACTGCCTGGACCCTGACCCTTACTCACTGTTGGGGCTTTACCTCACTTAGCCCGGAGTAGAGTGGAGATGGGAACATTTCTGTCCATTTCTGGCATTTCCTTTGGCTAATCAACTGATCCTTGAAAAATTATGAGTTCTTTAACAAGAAGTACCTGGCATGCGTATTTTTACTTAGTATAGGTGTGTTTATTAGCGTGGAAAATACGTACGTATTCCAATTTGATGTAGTTACAGTGGCAATTTGAAAGTTTTCTCCTGTGGATGTACTGCAAAATGACTAAAGAAACCTTTTTAATGCATCAGACACTGCAATAAGCAATCCATGCCCCATTCTGTAAGCAGATACCACAGTAAAGTTAGGAATGGCTGCAGAATGACGGACAGAAATCTTTGTCGGTGCATAAGGGTTTAAGTACATGTATATGCTGATTTGGAATAATTTTTGTCTCTATGACCAATGTTTCAGTTTAAAAACCTTTTGTGACAGGCTTTACGTGTTTCAGAAATACAAGTACAGAGGATCTTACTGTCCCCTAAATGCTACACTGCTGGTGTCTCCATAAAGCAGGGCTGGGTGAGCAGTGATTCTTGAAAAGCTGGAGTGTGACTCCCGTGCCTCAGCTGTATCATGAGATCAGCCACAAGTGCACGCTCTCACAAGGCCCGAGAACAACCTAAATCTGGCATTACCAAGTGTCTTTGGAGTTACAGCACATCCTCAGCCCTGTACTGAAATGGGCTAGTGTCCTGGGGCTCCTGGGGGAACTTCGCCATCTCCCACCTGTGAGTTTCTTCTCTCTTTGGCTCTTGAGCTGTGTGATGTGAGCCGTGAGGATCCTGGCCAGAGAAGACAGTGTGGCTTGGCTCTGGGTGGTGAGATAGCAGCTGCCCTTGCAGAGATCCATGTCACAAGCAGAGTAACTTGCTTTGAATTTTCCATGTGTTTTCAGGGAGAGCTGGAATTCTGATTCTTTAAAGAAGGGAGCAGTGCCTGGGTTTCTTTGGAGTACTTTGTTGTGGCCTGTTTAGCTGATCTCAGTTTTCCTGTGAGAAATGAGAAAAGAGGATGCCAGAGATCTTCCGACTGCATGGAGGCCCTGGGCTATGGTGTTCAGCTTGTTACATCGCTCCTCGTATCGTGGTTTAGCTCCCGTGTGATGAACAGACTGCCAAGACAGCCTTAAGTGCTGGGAGACGTTCTCAAATTTCATGTACCTGATTTTAATCCTATTAGTCAGCAGTGTACTGAAATTCCTGACTTTATTTTGGTTAGTGTCCAGGGGAACAAGGAGGGTGATTCTTCTGTCAGCATCATGCTGGGTTACAGGACAAGGTTTGTGTTCTGCAGGTTTTTCTTCCCTCCAGCAGAACTCTGCTGTTGTACGTGAACCGGCCCTTTGGCTCGAATGGGTTGCTCGGTCTGGGTGGCGGTGTGGTGCTCGAAGGCAGCTCTGAGTGGTTAGGCCATTTGCAACTATTTCACTCAGACTGGGTGCATATTGCTGTGTTGAAGGAAATGCAAAACTCTTTTCCATTTTCCCCAAAGACCAAATAACTGCCTGAAGAAACTGATAATGCTAATTCCAGAGGAACATGAGGGTCTTTGTAACAATTAGAAGTTACAATGCATTAAGCAACAAGGTTTTTCTGTTGTTGGTTATCCCCTCTGTAGCTTTTGATTCCTTTCTGCTGCCATCCTGATTATCAAATTTATTCTGATTCTGACTGGAGTTTGTCCAGATAGATGGAGCTCTGAGGTGAGAAGGCTTCAATTGTGGAGAGACTCGCTTAGCATTGCAGTCATTAAGTACCCTTTGCACCATATACGTTCATTTCTTTAATGACCTGCTTTTAGCCCAACTTGCATCCAACTAATAATTCGACAGGCATTAACTGTTGTAATCTGGATAAGAAAAGCACGCACACAAGGCTAGTTTTTAGTATTCAGTTCAGCTTGGTGTACATGAAAGATAACCCCCACAGGGGCTCTGTCTACAAGCACCAGGGACTTCTCAAAGCAAAATGTACTGACAGATCTCAGGTCAATACCATCATCATCCCTCACAGAGATTGATTCTGGACATACTGTAGGTAATGGATATATTTTTGTTCTGTTGGGATTTATGTCACTTTGTGGTCCAATTGTTCTGGACATTTTGTCCATCAAAGTAGGAGCATCTACACAGAGCAATGAAATAACAGCTTGTCTCCTTGGATCTAACAAACAAACAAACAAACAAGCAAAAATGCTTTCTGATCATTCAGGCTGTTGCATATCTGTGGCACTTAAAAAAATTTATTGCAGTAGCTTTTATTGGCAGGAATTGGCTGCCACGGACTTTCTTTACTGGGAATGAATACATTTGCTTAGTGTTTTATCTCTAAATGGACATCTGGAAGAAGGTAGCAGGTTTGCCTGGCTCTTTTCTGTTGTACCCCCTGCTTCTTACATAGCACGTGTGGCCCTGTAGTGGCCGGTGCGCTACTCAAGAGCAACTGTAGGACAGTGGGACAAGGCAAGCCCTGCCAGGCCCAGTATGAAAAGAAACTGCTCAGAGAGGGTTGGGGGCCTGCAGCGACAAAGGATCTTGGGTGGCCTCAGTGTTTCTGGAAGTAGTGTAGGGGTCTCTTTGGGAAGAGAGCAGAGCGAGCTGCACACATTTAAGTCTGTAAAAAAGAAGATACTGACTGAAAATTTGGGGACTGTGGGTATAAACCCAGTCACTCAAAGCTCGAATTCTTTCCCTGTCCTCCCTCGTTACCTACGTGTTCTCTGGTTTTCTTTAACACCTTCCTTCCGTGCTTTCCATTTTGCCTCCTTCCAGCATCCCCCTCTGCATGTCCATTCTTCTTCCTCTTTCACTGGTTCTTTCAGTCCTCCTTATTTTCTCTAAGGAGCAACATTCTTGTTGGTACTGTTATCTAGCCAGCAGGAAGAGCTGCTTCTAGTGCTGAAACTTCCTCTGGCTCTGGGGTCACTGAATCTGGCCCATAGAGGTATCTAGGAGAAACGCCTGGTATGTTGACATACGGAGATGAAGTTGTCATGATGGCTGCTTGGAACACTGTCTGATCTGACAGTATTTACTTTCTCTGCAGTTTCGGTTGAAAAGAAAAACAGTGCATCTAGGGAGTAAAGCTGCAACGTGTAGCTTGGACCCGGTGCTCTTAAGGAAAGCGTTATTTTATAAACCTAGTGAAATGGTTAGCTGTCATAGAAGACAATGCTATTGGTCTGCGATAATTTCCTGAGGCTGTTAAATGTCCAGGCATCATGAAAGCAATCCTCACTTACTAAGTGAGTACTTTTTGGGGGAGAAAAATGTAGTTTTAATCTTAAATGTTCCCTATTAATAGCCAGATATCCAACTAAAATATATGAATGTAGTAAGTTTTATTATATTGTGCATATATATGGAACCAATAATACTTGTGAAATAGTTCCATTCTTCCTCTCTTTCAAAGAGGTAAAGTTCATGCTTGTGCAGGCTAATGAATTGAGCTCTAGGGACTGAAATTCTCTGTTCATTCACAGAGCTGCTATACCACAGTCAGCAGCAAAGTTTAGCCACAATGTATTACAGAAACGCCCTGCTTTTATGATGGATTTCTGCTATAATCAAATAGGTAGTTCTCCGTCTGATTTATTACTTGGCTGCTTTAGTTCCTTGGACGAAATCAGGATTTTCAGTCACAATCTTCCATATAATTTGCTGAATCTTGCAAATGAGCAACAGTCCTATTGAAATCATCACTCAGAATTAGCAGGGAAAGAGAGAGACAGTGCTTTGATATGTTTCCCTTGTCTGGAAGTGTTCTTAGCTGAGTTTTCTCCCAGTCTTATCATTTGTGCTGTGCAGCATCCAGGAAAGAGCAAAGGCTGGGTCACATCTTAATTTCCAGTAGAAGTTGTGTTTCTTTTCTCTGTCCTGAAAAAAAAAAAAAAAAAAAAAAAAAAAAAAAAAAAGCAGATTTAAATAATTTGAACAAGAGGAATAGCTGGTGAAAATAATGTCAGAAGGTAATACTAACTCTTAAATGGTGCCAACAGCAAATTCCTACCTATTTTGATGTGTTACTTAGGCATAATTTCATTTCATTTGAAAAAAAAAAATAAATAAGAAGGGGTCAAATTGTGTCCTTACAGGCAAATCCAAATGCAACATTTACATTTCAGTATACAATTGAGTCATAACAAATCTCTTGATCAGGCAGTGAGCTGCTGATCTTTTCTGTCTGGCAATCAAAGGGCAGATTCTGGGACACATTTGGTCAGTAGCCAAATTGTTTACATCTACATGAACTGATTCACAAGAACTTGAATTTGAAGAAATTTCTTAGCTTGCATTTCGTCAACGCAGGAAGCCTGTAGCGCCTGTAAAACACGAGTTCCCAGATCTGAGTATGGAAACTGCTTGAGTTCTGGCACTCCACAGTGTTTTGTGTGGATATAATAAGTAGCCAGGACTGTAGCCCTGAGCAGTAACACCTTATTTTTATGAAGTAAAAAATTTATCCCCCAAATTCCCACAGTTAGCTCGTACAGCTCTATAAGTGATCCCAATTCCAGCTGCGCTTCCAGAGGTTTTCCAGAGCTCTGTTGGTTCTTATGTCAGTTGCTAACTCTCCAGCTGTTGACAGTGATTTTCGACTCAAATACTTATTCAAACCAGAGCCTAAATAATATATTTTCAAAACTTTATAAAAGCTCCATCGTGCTACTCTGCCACAGAAATCCACAGAGGGTGATCAGAAAACCAGGGACTTCTTGTCCCCACAAATCTCCAGGAGTGCCTGCTACTAGTTTGCTAGGTGTTGTTCTAAACTTTTATGTGTTTTATAATCTCTTCATCTGTATGGTCTCCTGTGATCTGCAAGCATGAAATATTTGCATTAAAAATAGAATGCATATTACAGGGCTAGGAGAGAAAGAGGCGTTTTAAAACTCCTCAGAACTAATGACGTGAAATGGTCAGGAAACCTCGAGAGTGCACTAACTGTGGAGACATTCCTGCTGCCTTTTAACTGAGACCAAGTGAATGGGCCAGGTCAACAGGGCGCTGTGCATGTCAGGTGGGCACAAAAACGTTAGCTGTGTGTAGATGAGGTTACCCTGTGCTGTTGGGGTATACCTGAACTTAGCTTGAAGGCTGGATGGCATACCTGTACCCTCTGAGGCCATTGGGACTACTTTTGATGGCTAACGCTATCACTTTTTGGGATTGAAAGGGCCAGCTTCTGGGGCATAAAATTACTCCAGTAAGTAAATATTGCTTCAGACCAGGTGCTCTAAAAAGTGGCTAAGTACACCCCTTCCTCACTTCTCTACCTTTTCTTTCCCAGTGCATTGTATTGTATTGCACACCACAGCCGTGTGAGTACATTTGTTGATATTTCCATATTTTAATAGTATTAACCATCTCTCTGGTTGAGATCAGCTTCATATAATGCTTTTGGAATGTGATGCTCTTAATTTGCTGCGTTTTATATCTAAACTATTGTGCATTGGCCACTGACCTGCCATCAATCAACTCAAATGCCTCAGTGCCCTTTCCATCCATTTGTGTTTTCTCTGTGTGTGCCGAGAATTAGATTTAAAGCAATGTGCCAGTGATTAAACAATTACTCTGTCCTCTCTCTTACATATCAATAATTTGAAAGAGAAAAAAGCCAGCTATTCTTTTGTGTGTTTGACTGTGGCCTCTAGCTTTGAATCTAGTATGTGATGACAAAGTGGTGTCTGCTTAAAAAAATAATAATTGTAACACACGTGGCCTTTTCAATTCCATTTGGGGACCTCTAACCATCGTAAAACAAAGAGAGCAATTTAATGCAGGCTTTGATAATGTCATTTTCAGTCACCTTTTAATTAATAAACATGAAAAGCCTGAAATTGGATAGATCTTCTGAACTAACAATGGCAGCGATGTGAACTCATTTCAAAGACAGTTTTAAGGGTGTTTGAAGGTGGGCATTGCTGTTTAGGGAAAGGGCTGGGATGGCAAGCTACCAATTAGCAGCCACTAAGATAGATCTGGGCTGAGACTTCAGGACACTGATACAGTACTGCTCTTCACATGAGCGACTATCTTGTGCGGAGTCAGAACTAAACGGAGGACGAGGCTGATCACGTGGAACCCAAGGGAAGCGCAGGGTGGCTGACTTCCCACCACGTTGGCCAAGGGCTTGGCTGCGGGCTGGAGACGTGCCTGATGCGTGTCTCCTCTCTGCCTGCGTACGCCTCGCTGAAGGGTACGGTTTCTCCACTTGGAGGCAGAGGCGTAGCCCCTGCTCCTGTGGCCTGTGTCAGTATATACACCAGCCTTTCGGATGCTGTAAAAATAATCACTCTAAGTGGATAAAAGTCCACAGAGACTGCGTGTTGTTTATTAGACCCCAGGGCTTCTTTTTTGTTTCCTGATATTTCTGGACTCTGTAGCAGCACTGCTTCTTCAGGAGGCCTGTTCCGAGCCTTCCCCTTTCCAAGGAGTTCATAAAACAGAGGAGGGGAGGCAAGAGGAGAGGCGGAGTGGCTGTGATACTACCAACAGTTCTGCTTCCCATCTTCTCATTGCTTTTGTATTTCTCTCTCACACACACGTGTTTGCACGTGCAGGGCACAGTCTGCAGCCAGAGATTTATTCCTGGTATTCTGACAAACACAAGTTTACTCTGGATAGTTGTTTTGAGCTAAAATACACACGTGAATAATAACGCTATTAAAAAGTGGAAGTACTCTGTTTCAGTTTACGTACTCCTGAAGAAGTGATGTTCAGTAGTGTTAATTGGAACCTCAAGTGCTGATTACAATTATCAGGGGAACTTATCTCTCAACAGTGGAGGTGTTTTAACAAGAAGACTACTTCTTTTCCTGAAGGATCAATTTATTACTGGTGATCAGTGTTTTGCCATGTGGCATTTTAAGTTAGCGTATCCTGCAAAAATGGGCAAAGTGGTATTTTTGGGTTATTTTTAAATGCTTCTAACTCCTTTAGGTTCATAAAATTGAATTCTTCCAATTACAGAACAGAAAATACATCATAGTCCATCTGATTGGACAGATCTCTACATCACAATGCTCCTTTTGATCTGAAGTGAACTTGGGGGGAAGAAACATTGCCCTTTACATCATCATTTGAAGGGGAAAAATTCCATACACTGATAAGAGCTATCAGGGAAGCAGTTGACATCCTGAATACACATCCAGGAAAATACCTGTTGTCAGCCTTCTACCCTTCAAGCCAAAATGTTGAATTTGAAAGCATCTCTTGACCACATCCATTGAGGTCTGTGCAGTTGCTGCTAAGCCACCAGAGATTCACCAACTCCAGGTAAAATATAGATGACGTGAATTCCTGTTTGTAAAGTAAGCAGGAGTATTCTCTGGTGACTATTTGCCACTTGATTTCAAAGTATAAGACCTTTAGAATTCATTATATTAGACTTAATCCCCAATACCTTAAGAGATTTAAATTCCTAAATTCCTAAATTCCTAAATTGATTTTGGTGGAAGTTAACACCTCCCCTAGTAAAAGCATAAATTTCCAAGCGACTACAGTATTGATACTTGTAGTACAGGTTTCATTTGAAATGAAAGTGTACTTTACCGGGGAAGAATGAAAAATAAATACCACAGAAAGAACTCAAAGAATGTGCTCCTGTAAGAGCATCATCAGTTTCTACTGAAATAAGGATGCTCTGTATCCTACAGCCTGGAGTTGAAAGTGCCTCACAGATATTCAGGACTGGGATTTGGTACAGCCACTAATGAAATACACAAGTGAAGACATCATCACACAATGAACCGGAGGAAAAGGCTATATCAGTTTGAAGTAGCAGGGATAATGTAAAACCCACAGCTATCTAGATTTTTCCGAGCAGCGTTCCCTCCTGTTACTACCTGCACTCGCACTGGTGAAATTAGAAGAACACATCTTGGAGTAATCCATTTGCAAGCATCTTTTCTGAACTAAAAAAAGAGCAGTTAATACATATGCAGAAAGGAAAATATTCTTATCTCATTAACAGACTTTCTTTAAGCTTGCTAAGATTAGAATACTTAGTTATTTCAAATTGGTAAAACATGCATTCATTATAAACATGATTATAATGATAACTTTGTAGATAATAATCAATTATTTAAATATGAATTATTTCCCTACATTAGACTCATGTTTTCAGCTATAATCACCTCGGGTGCTCAGTTCCTCCCTCCTTTACAGCACCTCTGGCTATGTGTGGAGCATTAACCATATACTTCCTGATGCAAACTGGGAGAGTGCCGAGCCCAGAAACAAAATTTATTATATTGTCCTTGCTAATAACTTAAACACGTGTCTCCTTTGGACTTTCTTAGGTGGGAAGAAAAGAAGAAAATGTCCATGCAAATAGCTCTCTTAGCCGTCCTTTTTTCCCTCCTTTCGATTTTATAAAACCCTTGCAAAAATACACTGGGAGCAATGCTTGCGGGCTTAATAAATCAATAACTGATGCCCCGGCTGTTGGCAAGTACACGCAATCATCCATTTTTAATAAGAATTCTGAGAAGATTAGCACCCTGCAACAAGAGCTTCATTTACACTGTTGCGAGGCTTAGTGCCACAATACACTCTCCTAGCCTGCGTATGCTCCGTAACTCTAGATGACAATTTAACCAAGTTCCTTGCTTCTCCTCATAGCGTTGAGAAAATCCACCTTGAAATATTACATCTCTTGAGCATGTGCAACATGCTAAACATTTGTAAGATAGACTATTCACAACGTTTATGTGCAGCGAGTGGAATTTAATCTCTTTTATTCCTTGCTCCAAGACTTGTCAGTTGTTTTCCCCATTCTTTAGTAGTCTCTTTAATATGGTTTGCACATATTTAATATATTCCCTCTGAGGTTCTCAACACACTTCCAAGAGCTAGTTTCGTCTTACTATGACTCTGCAGCATATCTAGAATGTAATAGCACTATAATATACCTTTTTTATAGATACATAAACTGAAACACTGGGAAGTTAAATGATTTGCTGGTGGTTATGTTTCGAGTCAATGACAGAAAGGAAGGAATTCATAAAAGTGGACTATCAGCCTCCTGCTTTAACCTCCAGACACAGTGGTGCGATTAGTCTCACCTAAGTTCACGTGTCTTCGAGGTAGATATTATGCCGGAGTTAGTTATCTGTTCTTCCTTTCTGGTCTGTGCAGAGATACAGGCCCTCATGAGACGCAGTTCACCACATACTTTAGTACGTATTTAGAATGGGTCAAATCAGTTCTGTCCTGCGAGAGCCTACATTTCTCTGCGAACTGCGAACGGAGCCCAGCTCAGATGTTAACAGCTGTGCTGAAGATTTGTGTTGTTAGGTGAGGCAAATTCCATCCAAGCTTTCTTTCCCATAAATTTTAATTCTGAGTGCTAAGTGGCTCTTTATCAAGGCTTCAAGAAGAATACTCTGGCAATAAGATTAATTAAATACTTAAAGGGAAAACTTGGCTGCTGCCAGATTTAACCCAGGAAGAGGTTTATTATTGCCACAGAGCACTGAGCTGTATATGGGAAGAGGAGGAAGTTTTGAGGAAATGTCTTTTTTTTTTCTCATGCTGGGTGAGTGCCTAAGATATTTACACATGGGAAGGTTCATCTGTGTCAGCTGGAATTCTCAAAGGTGCTTAAGCAGTACCTCTGTAACTAGTTTTGAATACTACAGAATGATCTTCCAGTTACATTTTAAGGTATTTTTGAGAATTTGACCCTAAGTACTTAAAAAAGTCTGCTGATATAATAAGGGAGGGTGAACAAGAGAAATTCATTCTTTGGAGGGGCAGTAAAATATACTTGAGAAACTGTACTGCGTTTGGGCACGGCGATTTATATGCTGGTAGGGATTAATAACTTCTTTACTTCCTAACTGCTTCATAGCACAGCTGTGTCTTTCAGTCTATACTCTCAGCATTCAAAGAAGCAGTGACAGCTATGGATGGAAGTCCATTACTGCAGAAGGTGAAATGGTACAGTTGAGCCATTCCCAAGCAGTAAACTGCAAAACAAGCATAAACAGTCTGCAAAGCTGGACAATGAGGTGCGTGAAGTTGTCAAAAATCTGTCTGGGCCGTTGATTTGTTTTAATATCTAAAGAAGGCTTGATAGGTCTCTGAGAAGAGTGCATAATTGTCTTGAGCAAATATATTTCATTGCTTCCACTCTAGCTGCTGCCTCCTGTTTTGTAACTTCCAAACTGCCTGGGGCAGGAACTCTGTTTTTCTCTGTGCTTATGTAGCAACTACCTTCCACTGGTGGCTGAGGTTCCTAGGCGCTATTGTTATATTACAATAATTCTGTTCTGATAATTGCATGGGTTCAGAGGCAGATGGTAGAAGCTTCCTACATTCCTAGGTGGCTCACTAAATGGGAAGAACATAGAGGGAAAGAGAAGAGGGGGAAAAAGCAAAAAGTGAACAGAGTTTGTGTATCATCTGTGTCATTTTTAACAATATTAGTTCCTAAAAATATGCACACATATTCAGAATGGTTTGGGTTTGTGCAGATTATGGGAGGATCCCATGTTGAGGTCTAAAAATGTTTCTTCAAATGGAGTTTGGCTTGCTTCAATAGAATAAAATGATAGGTGTGTTTTATGTCGAGCTGGGAAAGGAAGGTAAGAATTTCATTATATATATCTGTGTAAATATGTCATTAATCATCATGATGTATATAAATTCTAAAACATGGCAGAGCTGGCAAGCACATTCCTTAAGTGAATCTAACCTGAACTTAATAAAGAAATGCCAAACTAACTGCAAAACACTATTCTGCCAAGATTCAGACTCCAGTCAATCATCCTGGCAGGTGACAGTGTGTTTAATGTGAGGACAATATATCACCAACAATCTCAGCTGCTACCAGCTCAGCAAAATCAGACTACTTACTGAGCAAAGCCCCGTGAAGTACTGCCAGTGGCACAAGAGCAAGGCCGCGGCCATTCTCAGAGGATGATTGTGAACTACAGCCCAGACAGAGGAGGATGCAGGGATACTGGAAGTAGCCAGCAGGAGAACACGGTGGCAGCTCTATCAGCTGCATTGCTACTCAGTTCTGTGGGGAGGTTTAGGACTGAGGAGAGTGCGGTTCCACCCTCAGATCCCTTCTCTGCGCCTGACAGCAGCACCACTGGTTATGTACACCATTTTCACACTTTCATAATGTGGCACAACTCACTCAAAAGCTGAAAGAGATTAGAAGACTCTTTTTTCCTCTTACAGTGTTTTTGGGAAAAAAGAGTAGAGATGGTCTGTGTTTCTCAGTTAAGCTCTGTCTCACAGAATATCTCAGAAGAGGACCATTTGTTTTCTCAAGTATTTTCCATTTTAAAATGGGCAGGGTTGCTTGCAGAGATCTATTCTGCGCTAGCCAGTGTGTTACCTGAATGTGCATTTCCGCTCCAACTGAAAATGTGTGAGGAGTCCTGAAAATGAAAGAGAGATGTGTCTTTGAAGCAAGTGCAAGGGCACATGTAATTTTTTTAAGTGAGTTTTTCTCTAAAATACATGCTTGGGCATTGGCATTGTCCACGTGTCCCATGATAGAAACTCAGAGTTACAAACAAACTTGGACAACTGAGGACATACTTGCATGATTTCCCATGACTTTGCAGGCTTCAGGGAGTGCTAAATTCTTATTTGTTTTGGTCCCCTGCCTCTATGTTGGAACCAGTGCCCAAGCTGGGATATGGCCTTGAATTCTGGACAGATTTTCAGAGTAAAAGCTAGGACCTGGCCACGCATGGCATCAACATATAGGGAAGATTTATAATGGTACATAGGAAGACCAGTGCAGGAGGTATCTCTGAGAGGCACTGGCTGCTACCAAGATCCTAATTCCCTGGGAGCCCAGAGCCTGTGCCTCTCACAGAGGCAGATACTGCCAATCAGCTGATTGGCAGCATGTTGCCTCTTTGAGAGGCAGCGTCTGTTGGCTCCTGCAAAGTTCCTGCCAGCATTCTTAAACTCTAATTTGGGAAAGAAAATTACAATCTGGCACATCACCGTTGGAAGGTTGCCGACCCCTGCTCTACACTATATGAGCGGCAGCTTCAGAGAACAGTAGTATGAAACTTCCTTTGTTTGGTGCATTAGGAGCAGACATCTGAATGTAGCTCTTCAGTGAGGCTATATTCTGCCTAAACTGTACAGTCCCACTGAAGACAGCAGAGGCAATGGAGTTGTCCACGTGTTGACAGTGAACAAATTGTCTATTCCTATTGTTGCTGGATGAGCCACTAGGTAACCAGATTGATTTTATGATCCCTTACTGAGTGTTCAGGACTGGTGCTTGAAAAAGACATCTTTTATCTGTCAGCCAGTAAATCTCACATTGAGCTGCAAACATACTGGAAAGCTAGAATTCAGCAAGACCGTTTTTATGAATAGAAACATTTTCAGAATAGACACTCTCCTGAACACACAGTTGTTTTACAGGAACTAAAGAAGTCCTTATGGTGGATGGATAAGCCAACTCAAGATAAAATAAGAACCAGTCTATGCTTTGAACTGTTGCTTGAACAGAACCATTTTGAAGAACTTTAAAAGTTCTGAGTTTTGTTGGTCTCTTTGCTCTTTTTTTTCCCTCTGATTTTTGCTTTTTTTTTTTTTTTTTTCCAGCTTAACTGGAAGCAAATAGTATACAATATGAGATTAGATGGTTTTTATTTTCAGCATTATTCACATGCAATGTAACCAATTTGAAACATTTTTTTTTCTGTTTTATCCACGTTCTTGAAGATCCTGGATGTCTGACATTCATGTAAAGCAAAATCCTCAACTGACCTAAATCCAAATACCACACCAAACAGCATGTCGGGTATAATGGCTACCACTGTTAGCCTCACCTCTTCAGAACAGCCATAAATCCGGAAGAAAACATTAAGTTTTCTTCAAATTAATGATCACTACACTTCCAGGTCATCTAGTAAGTAGTATTCCATCTCTTGCACTATCTCTGCCTTTTTAGTAAGAGATGATTGATGGGAAGACACCAGAGGAAGCTGCGGACTATAGCCCCCGTGAGATCCACCTCTGCTCTGAACTTTTGTCTTGGCTTCCACAAATCCTTGCCATCTACTTGGAGAAGTTAATAACACACTAGCAGTGATTCAAAGACAATAGAGTCTCTCGATGAGAGGAACTGTGGATATCAAGCAACCATTTCACCAAAGGAAAATGCCAGATCCATTGTTAGGTTTTTAGCAATTCTGTGCACTTACACAGTACTCTGTATTTTGGAAGTGCTGTAAAAACATTAACTAGATGATTCTCTTGGAAGCCCCACAAAATAGATGCTAACTATTTTTTAGAGTTGGTATACTAGTGTTAGACTTGACAAAACATTGCCTAAAGATTTGAAAGAAGCTAGACCAGCACTGGCATTGTAAACTTGGAAAATCCTACTCTACATTTGCCTGTGCATACTATTATGCAGCTTATCTTTACCTCAGTTACATTTTCTGTACATGGAGATCAGATTTAATATACATATATTTTGGTGATGTATGTTGAAATCAAAAAAGGGTTAATTTTGTAGCAGAAATTGCTCAGAAACGAAGTGTCTTTAGAGTGTTCATTTGAGAGGGTGTCCTGATGATATAATAGTACTTAGCTCATGCTATAGTGCTGCTATCTTATGTTGTCTTGGCTGAGTGTGTTGTTTAACTGTACTGGAAGAATCATGTGACGAATTCTGAATATATCCTAGTGCAGTTTGACAGTAACACTTTACAAAAATTAACCATTGCCACTACTTGAACTTTTGAATGGTTTTGACCAGATATTAATGTTGTACAAAATGTGTATTTTCAGAAAAAGGAAGATACCAGATTTAAGGGATTGATAGATATCAGGTTCAAAGTCTAGAGTTTACTTGTATTTCCAGTCTCTTTCCTGTCTGGCAGTTTTATTCCAACCACATCCATTTACTTTACATAGTGAATATCTTGTTCTCTTTAATTGGAGCTGCACTTAGGCTCAGATCTGAAAGTGTTTAAAGTGGAATAGTGACAGAACGTAAGTGCCTAAATGAAATCTTGTGATCCCAAGAACCTCTTCTTAGCTTCTGTCTGCCCTGATTGTGCCTAAACTTCCCATATGCATGAGTTTTTTAACTTAAAATAAATCTTACCCAGAGTGCTGCTGTGTGTGTATAAACGAACACCTATCCTCCTCAGAGATCTTTCAGAATGCTGGTTTTTCTGGGTTAGTCTCTACTGTCACTGCAGAGGGGCCACTTTTTGGGAGAGTGGCCCAACCACTAGAATGCAGGAGAATCCAGGACTGTCTGAGATCTGCAGTTCTCTTAATGAAATGGTTCAAATTGGCTGGAAAGAATAAAAGATTAATTTGACTGCTGAAAGAGATTTCTGTCTTAGCATAATGACTTAAGTAATGAAACAATTTTAATACTTCATCCATGGCCATTTAATGTAAAATGAAGGAAGAGGCTATCGAACAGGGTCTGGAATCCAGACCCTGACACCATCTTCTTGGCTGGGCACCGTCCCTGCTGTGTTAGCGTGTCATCATCATGTCATGTCCTTTCCTGTCAAAGTGATTTTCCCTCATCTTGGAGCAGCTTATTTGGAGACTCACTGCATTTGGCTAGTCTGTAGTTGCAGCTTTAACGCCTGGCAGTTAGAGCAAGTTGTTAGGAACAGCAGGCCGTACGTTTGTAGCCTTCAGGCAGAGGAGGGCTGGCCCCAGCTTCTCTGTTTCTGGGGTGAACTCAGTAACTCTTTTGTCATTGAACTGTTGTGGATGTGGGGCACAGAGTGCCATTTGTGCTGCCCTCCCCTCTTCCTCCTGTGGCTGTGTTTCAGAGGAACTGTGTAATCCCTACTTTGCTCCTTACAGAAGTAGCATGGGAAAATCCAGAGGCAGAAGGTATCTTTGAACTGTGGTTCCACAGGCGAAGGAGGGGTTCCTCAGTAGCACTGAATTCAAACACCGGTGGGGGATGTTATTTGAATACTGTTTCTACCACTTCCTCATTGATTGTCACTGATCAGCCTATTAAGGCCTCTAATTCTGTAAAGTATGTAGAGAACTTCTGCGTGTAACAGGGAACAGTGCGCCCATGTGTGAATAGTGTGTTACCTCTCTTCTCTGTAGGGAAGATGAGCTTTATGTTGGATATCGTATGGTTTAGGTATTGGAGGTTGGTGGGTGGGTTTCATTAACAGGAATTAGTTAATGGTTGTGTTATGGGTGGGTTGAGTTGCAGAGTCTATCGTCATGGTGGACACCAGAGCTGGCTGCTCCCCAGAGACTGGTAGCTGGGGAACATGGGGCTTCCCAGGGCAGCAAACAGGGCCTAGCAGCCAGGGCTCATCTCAACACCCCAGCCAGAAGCAGGGGAACAGGAGCACCAGGGCACCTCCAGACATCAGGCACCTCCCTGGGGCTGGGGCTGGCTGAAGCCAGGCTGGGATGTGGGCCCATGGGTGCACCCAGCTGGACAGAGCTCAGGGCAGGGCAGGGCTGTGAGGATCTGGGTCTAGCCCTGCTGAAGCCTTGCTAGGGCAGGAGCTGACAGCCCAGGAACTGATGTGGGGTGCTGAGCTCTGGGCCAGTGGGGAAGCCTGGGGAATGGGCAGGGATGGACAGGCCTGGTAGTGCCCCCAGTGCCCTGGCACCTCTTGCTGGTCAGTCAGGCAGATCTGCTGCACAGGAGCTCCACCAGAGGAAACAGCTTATTCCTGCTTTACGTTTTACGAAAAGTCTAACGATAGGTTTGCTTTCACATCGTTTGAGATTAGTCCTTATTTCAGACAATGCTTTCAACACTAAAAGGGTCATAAAAATAGACAGTTCCTGAAAAGCTTAGAAAGAAAAACTGCTCATCTCCCACCCTTCTCCCTCCCCCAAATTATTTGATAATGGAATGGGAAGCTTTCCCATAATCTTTCACTTGATTTTTGCTAATATGAACCTGTCAGAGATCATGGCATTTCCTCACTGTGTGATGTGGAGCCAGCTGGAACCAAATAATCCACCCACATTTTCCATCATCTTTGTATACTGATAGGAGCTTCTGCTTAGCAGAAATGAGAAAATACCTGTTGTTCCTTCCTTGCTGTCATAGTGGCCACACTGGGGCAGTTTCCCACTCGGCTAAAGTGCTGCCCGATCTGAGTAACTGTGACCAGACCAAAATTAATGGATTTTCTGCCTGGAACCCACACCCTACTCTTAGAGCAGTTCAAGGGGAAAGTACTTTAAGAAATGACACTTTCCTTTCCACTCACTGTCCCAAAGAAATACTTTCAAGGATGAATTAGGAACATTCCTCCTTTGGCTTGAAGATGCAGAGATCTGGGTCTGTAAAAGTACGTTCCTGCATCCTTAGCCTTACTCCTACAGAAAGGAGAACTACCGCTTTTATGTGAGCGTGTTGACTTGCTGACCAGAGAACACAAGCAACTTCTATTCATTTGAATTGTCATCTTCCTCACTGAAACACCGACAAGGGTGGGCAGCAGTGCAGAATACAGCCCCTTGGTTTCAGGGTCTGATGGCTCTGCAGCTGGAGGAAAGAATCTCTCCCATTTCATTTTCCGGTTTCCTGTTTCCAGGCTCTCTTTTGGTCTGTATTGCGTCTGTTTTAAGCATTAATATTTTTCATGTAACATCTCTCAAAGTCTAATCCATTGCTATGGACCCACCTAGTGACGGCTTTATAGATTCTTTATATTCATAAAGGCACTTTACACTTATCTCCTTGTGATTTTTATTTGTTTTGAAGTTTTTTGATGTTTGAAATGGATCACAATAGCCAATCTGAGTGCTTTCTGTGAATACTTCCTTCAGCTCTGTGTGTTTATAAACACACACACACACAAAAAAAAAGAAAAAAAAAAAAAAAAAAAAAAAAAAAAAAAAGAAAATAAGCTTACTTGGTGGTTACTTGTGAATAAAGGCTTGAGTAGAAGCATTATGGTGAGGGAGGTGATTTCAAGTGTTACAGATGTATTTTGGATCACCAGAAATAAGAATTGTCTGTAGTCTAAATATAAAGAAACTTTTCTGGCTGGTATGGAAATAGCAATGGACAGTATTAGCTTTCAGGTTTAAATGATGGCACAGGACTTCTGTGTGTTTCTTATAGTGATCCTCTTCTGTCTTCTGGCTGACTCAGTGAACATGGGAAGTCTGAAAGCCACTCTAGGCATGCAGACAGTAAAGAATTGGGCAATAGGCTGTGGCTTTTAGTGATAATCTACTGCCTTGTTAAATTGTGCAGTGATCTGTGAGATTTTTGGATGGTCAGCAATGGCTCAGCAACATCCAACTCTTCAGCAACAGATGCTGGATATCTGAAAATCCTGGACAGGTGCTCCTGGATTATGCAAAGAGTGACTATGTGCAGTCAGTCTAAAACAACAAAGGTGCATGGGACTCACTGTCCACATGATGTGAAAGCCTGTAAAGCAAATGTAATGAGTCTATTGCCTTTGTACTGCCTGTGTAGGTGGGGATGATCCTCCTTTCTGTTATTTCCTGGGTTTGGTTAACCTGTGAATTGCAATAGTCTAACAGACTGTTTCTAAGAGGTTTGGTTACTGTAGTCCTCCCCATATTGTGTTTTTACTGTGTTATATTAATAGCTGAATATTCACATATGAACAACCATTTTGGTACGCAGATTTTATGTATAGCAACCTTTAGAAATATGGTTGGTAAGAACTATTCATTGAATATCCTGTATTTTAGAGATAGGTCACATCACACATCCTGTATGGGTATCAGAGAGAGTGACAGGGAGACTGCATATTGTTACCCATAATGAAAACAGTGTTTACAGCTAAACTTCTATGCAAACAAATATTTAATAAGGTTTGGGAGGGGAAAAAAAAAAAAGAGTTTTTTTTTTTTTAATTAAAAAAAACCAATCTGTCAGGTTTTGGTTACTGTTGAAACTTTTCCATCCAGGTTTCATGTGCTTTCTCTCCCACTTATGAAAATAGTGCAAGCAGTGCAGAAAACTGCAATCAGATTTATAAATGCATGTAAGTGGATCATTACTGAAAAATACTGCATTTCTCCTTATATGGGCTAGTTCAACCATATGCAGAGACTATTAAAACTCTTGCATCATTGCTTAACCTCAGAAAATCACTGGCGCACTTGCATGGTGCAGGAAGCTATCGTTCCCTCTCAGCTTTAGAGAGCTGATGCCATTCCATACCTCCTTGACAAAGAGAGGTTCTGATTTTACAGGCTGCCTTAGTAAATCAATGTATGGTGAAAGCTTTTCAACTCCTGAGGGCTTACCAAGTCTAGAGTCTTGGCTCCAAGCTGTTTGAACACTTGGTTTGCATTGCCCAGTACACAGTATCAGGAAAGGAAGCATGCTACTGGAATAGAGTGACTTCAAAAATGGCGGAAGTTGTAATTATTGCGAGCCTGAAGTGCAAGAGATACCCATCCAAAACAGTAGCATAATGTCTGGAAATTGCAAAGAGTAAATTCAGATATTTTCTATAAGACTTTCCACATCACATTTGTAAGTCACTTTTTTTTTCTCACAGCACTGTAGCACAGAATAAAAAAGTTAAGGATTTTTTTCTTCAATATTTAACATAGAATAATAGGTAAGGAGTATAAGGGTTTTGCTGAGAAACCAAATTATTTCCTTGTCATATCCTCATCATAGAAGACTTAAGAGGAAAATCTAACCCATAGCCATTCTTTTGCAATATTAAGGGTTAGCTGTTGTCACAGACAAGAAGGAAGGAAAAGAAGGTGCTAAACCCATCAAGTGAAGAGCAACGGAGTACCAGGTACAGTTAGATATAGCAAAATGTGCTGCTGAAAATTGATGGTGGGCTCAAATAGGGCTGATAACTTAATGTGTCGTCTTTCCTTTAATATAGGCTTCTAAGCTGTAAGGTTGGAGAAGGCAATTTTTCTGCCTCTCTTTAATTGAACAGTAGAATTGATGCTGAGAATTAGTCTAATGAATTTTCTTTCCTTACTTGATAAATTGGTTGAAGTAGTAATAAAAAATAAAATTAGGAGACATATAGATGAGTATTGTGATATTATTGCTATCAGTCAGCATAGCTTTTGTAAAGAAAAATGATGTCTAGTGATAATTCCTTGAGCTTGTCAACAAAAATTGTAAAGGCAGTCATTAGATATATTTTTTTCAGCCTTTAAAGAAAGTCTTTGAAAAAGATGTTCACAATGGCCTATTGGGAAAGTAGTTGTGGGATAGCGGTACTTTTGAGAATGAGGTAGGGACAGAGGACAAAACTAAAAGTGTGTGATTGACATTTGGTGCAGGGAAGCATTACAGTGGGGGTACTCAAAATCCGCATGCAATAGGTGATGTTTCACATCTGTATTAATGAATTGAAAATGCCTGTGAGCAGTGTGGTGAACTAGTGAAGAAACATTTGCATCTGAGGCAGCTGGAGAAGATGGAGGACTCCACAGGCACTTCTTGCAGAGTAAGGGGATTGACAAGTTGGTGGCACAAGTATGGTGTTAACAAAAGCAAATATTGCATATTGGGCAGAAAAGGGGATGTGATGATACACCCTGCTCCATTCTAGTAGGACTGTGACCACTAAGGAGTGGAAGGGACGAAGACCTACGTTTCCTTATGAAATATATAACCAAAGTAGGTGGAGTGATCCAAACACAACAATTAGTTGTTGAAAATGGAAGAAGAAATCACTCTGAAAATACCAGTGTTATCTGTCAATAACAAGCCCTTTTCTGTATTAAGGAGTGTTAGGCTACCTAGCGATGTATGCTGCAGAATCAGAGGAAAAACTGAAGGGATGCAGTGTTAATTTTAATCTTGAAGAGACTAGGAAGAAAAAGGAAAAAGACTGCTTAGAGAAAAGATAAATAATAAAAACAGATTTTTATGAAATACACAAAAGAAATTTGGTTACTCCTTTTGACTTTGTCAGTTATTATTACAAGAACAAGAAATCATTCCTTCGAATGAAAAGGTGATAAATACAAACTAGGGAATGGCATTTTCTGCAGCTTTCGCGTTTGGTCTGGATTCCCACAGTATTCCCATATCTGAGAAATAAAAGACTCATGTGTTCATTTCTGCATTACGTGCCCAAGTACAAGGTTTTGGAGTTAGCCAATGCAAAATAAACTTGCTCTCCCCCTGTCTTTGCAGACTACCCCTCTGACAGGCAAGATTCTGTAAGGCACTTCAGGCTCCCTGCCCTGCTGGATGAGTAGCTCCAGCTTGGGGGTGCCCAGGCAGCTGCAGCAGCCACGTGTGGTCTTCAGAGCACGTGCCATGCTGCAGGGGCATGGTCTATCTTGGCAGGTACATTGCAGTGTCATACTGAGCAGTGTACTTGCACTTGTTTCCAACAATTCACACTGTTGGAGACACCTGTTGCCATTTTATTGCTAGCTCAGAACCCTTTAGAAAACAAGTTTCACCTGTGGCATTCCCACAAGTGAAATCTTTGCCCAGAGTTTGAGCCACATTGCTGTCAGGAAAGGGCAGTGGCTGTGTGCAAATGCTGGGAGAGATGGTTGACAGGATTGATCATATGGGGTCAAATGCTGAACAGGTATGTAAGAATGTGGTTGTAATTCTTGAAAAAGTGTTACAAGTGTCCCTCTGGTACCTGCTGTGGTGGCATTCACTGTTTCTGCATTTTAATGTTTTTCTGCATATGCCTAAGGCTGTTAGTGTGCAGAAGTTAGCTAATTTATTTTATTTTATTTATTGGACAGGGGTCAGGCTCTTTGTAAATTATGGACTGCACTCTCAGTGAATCAAAATATTTAGGCTGCATGTGAGGTTCAGTCCTTGGCATCGTGTCACTAATTACTTTCACACAACTCTGAAATAATGACAACGGGAAAATGCATCAACAAAGAAAGAGAAATTAAACTTTGTAAAACAAAACAAAAGCTACATCAGAAATAGAAAGTGTTCCTCAAGGGGAAAAGTGGGTGACCAAATGTACAGTCTGCACTTGGTACAGTGTTACATGGCAAGAGAAGAGAGGCTTGGCTTTGGATCTTCTCCAGGCAGAGAAAAATTTATGACGTAAGTTTTCTTTGATAAACATTCGTGAGAAACTGCTTTGTGTTTTAATGTTAATGTATGTTTGTCTCAATCCAGTTGTCTTTTTGTATGTTTTTTTTTAAATATTTCCTTTCTGATTTATTTATTTTTTAATATTCTGACTGTATTTCAATGCCACCTGTTGAGCGTCTGTCTTGCTTACAAGCTAATTGGTAATAGAAGGTTGTCCACTCCATACCTGGATGGCATTAGGGCTTCTGAAGAGTGTCCCTAGGTGTTCTGATTTTCCCACACTTACACTGTAGCAGCACTTCCTCTGTTCCTTCAGCAAGGTCTAGAAGTGTTCCCAGGGGCACTCACCATGCTACCCCGGCCATGCTCCCGCCTCTAGCTGTCCCAGGGAACGAGAAAAGAGACGTGAGAGTTAGCCTCTGTAGAACTAGCAATGACAACAAGCCATCGGTCTGTTTTATACCGTGCTTGCGTATTTATTTCTCTGTATTAGTGGCTGGATTGGGGTCTGTGTGCTGGAAGTACGAGCTTGGCTTTTTGTTTTGAGAAAACCAAATGACATTAGTTCTGCTCTTACCCCAAAGTGGGAAATCACTCATAAAACTGCATCAGAGCTGCATTAAAATAAATGAATGTATATAGTATGGTTTTGTAACTTCAGGAATGGAACGTAATTCTGCATACTCTGTGACTGCTCTTTCAGTGTGCAAGGTTTAAGATAGCAACATTTTATGACTCCTTCTCTTTCAGAGATGCATTTAATGTCATTAGAATCATAGCTTAATTTACAGTTTGATCTTCCCAGTGACATGTATAACAAGTTAAATATCAGTGGAGTGCATTTAATAAACACTAATTTGTATTAATGTTATCATAGGCTGTATATGTAATGCAGGGAACATGTGTGGTACATTAGAAAGGGAATGTACTTACAGATTGTTCTGAATTTAAAAACCGTAGGTTTCAGCATCTATGTTTTTTGAAACATTTGCTGTATAGTGGTTGCATGAATGTTTGTGGTTGTACTCGGGCTGGTTAGCTGAAGGTGGCTGACAGCCCTTTGGTAAAAATGTAATAACTGATCCTGATGGCACTAGAACCCAGCTGCTTCCAGTGAGGAGAAGCAGAAAGCAGAAGTACTGGGGGCTTGGAGAATTCTGACTGCACGCACCAGAGCAAACCTCAGGATCACGAGAGGAAGGCTGGAATGCCTTCACGAAGTGCACATGGCTAGGTGCGGTGAACTGTTCCAAAACACCCTTGTGCCTTTTTAACTGCATAGTGCTTTTTTATATCAGACAGTCAATAGGGCCAAATCTGTTTTAAACCCAGTGTCCTTGGTGCACAGGTTGATAAGAGCAGACTATGGTGGAAAGCTCAGTCACTCAGATTAGATATACACAGACAAAACATGTTGACTGTAGCCTCTTCAGCAGGTGGGTTTAAAAAAAAAAAAAAAAAAAGTATTGTTATTGTGGAAGTGACAAGAATGTGGTGATAAAACCTGCAGGAACTGAATTGAGAGAGACTCAATAGCCCTTTGGGTTGGGTTAAGCGGAAAGATCTCATTTTCATTGCGCTTTGAATCATGCTCAACTGCTACTCTCCAGTTTCATAAATAGATCAAAGTTGTGTTATTAGGATATGTAGGCTCAGAAGCTTATGTCTGGCCATAAAGCTGAGGTTGCTTGTTCAAAAGAGACTCGATTTCTCCCAATCACTCCTCCACACACGCCAGGGGAGAAGGGAGTCATTTCCGTCCGATGGGAGCTGGTTATCTGTCTGAAACGAGTGAAGCTCATCAGCTGGTGTCCTGTGGCAGGCACTTGTGTCCGTAACAGCCGCTGCAAACGATGCTGGGGAGGAACGTTCCTGTGGGCGCTGTTGTCCCAGGGGCTGAAGATGGGCTGGGTGCGGGCAGAGAGCAGGGCTGTCACGCGATCATCCTGAGCGGGATGGGGCAGGGCACAGAGGCTGCAGGTGAGGTGAGGCTGCAGTCTTCGACCAGGACAGATGGCATGTTGGTGCAAAACAGCTGTGCTGAAAAAAGAAATTAGAAAAAAAGGCTGAGAGCAACAGGTTCTTATTTTGGTAACACTTTATGTTCAGAGCGCTAACAAGAAACTGTAGATTTGAAATCCAGTTGGCTTCTTAAATAATTTTAAGCACAGTTCGTTATTGATGGATATGCCGCTCTATTTTTGTGTATTTTTAGCTATTCTTTTATTTATTTATTTATTTATTTTTCAGGCTGCTTCTGTGCAAACCAAGATTACTAAGACAGGCAGAAAGGAACCCTGTATCTAACTGACAGTACACAGAAATAGTAAAACAAGCTGTACCCGCAATAAGGGAATGAGGTGGGGAGGAAGAGGATCTAGAATGTGTCCCCTCTGTACTCTCTCTCATTTTAACAATTAGAAGTTACTTTTTGCCAATATGTATATATATATGTAACTTAATTATACATGTCTTCACATGTATTTTTATTTCTAAGAATGTGTAGTTATTTACAGTTTGCATCTGTAGGAATTTTGAGGTTCCTTTACCCTGGCTGATGTGGAGTGGACAGAACCGAAGAGTGCAAAGCTGACTTAATAACATGATCAGGAACTTTCTTGTAATACTTAGTGACCCTTAGGAAGCTTGAAGTCAAATTTTAGATGAAGATTCAGATTTCTCCTTGAGGGTGTTATCAGCCCTCCTTTATGGGGAGGGTTGCAGGTGATAGGCCCCACTGAAGTTGCAGGTAAATAGCAGATACATGAGGACTTTCCACTTTTAAATGAGATGGTGTTACTTTTCCTTGAAGGTACTCAGTAAATTGAAAACCCCTAAATAGCACAGAAATCTCAGTCCTCCAGACCGCCTTCTCCTTCTCAGATTTTGCGATGCTATATTCAGCACGCAGTTTTGCCAACACCAAACATGCCTGATGTGGCATTTACATTCTTTTTAAAAAAGCATAGATTAGTTATGTTTCTAAGAGTTAACTTCTCCTCCTGACACATGTACTTAATTCCCATTAATGGAAATGGCAGTTAGGCATGCACACTGAAAGGAAAAATCTGTTCCGAAGCATATGATCCAAACTGCATTGTAGCTAAACATTTCCATACCCTGAAATAAGCACTCATTACTTGCAAGATATTCTTCACAGCAAATGCATGAACCCTCTCTGTTCTCCCTTCACTCTCTCTTAACCTGTTCCAAAACACCCTTTCTTAGAAATTTTACAGTTTTTTTCTTAATGCTGCAGTTGTTTTGGGTATATGCCTAAAAAAGGAAATCCATGTAGGATCTTCAGAGTTTTGCATATTTTCTATGAGAATTTTCCAGTAAATCATTCTGTGGAACATCTTACATTTCCTTGGACTTTGCAGGTCTCTATTATTAAAATCTACAGTGGAAACAACAAAACCCAAAAAGCTCACTTTTTTTTCCAGCACTTCCTTTACTTACAATATTGCAGCAGCTGCCAAAGGCACTGGGCTGAAGTGTTATCATTTCGTGATTTTATTTTTCTTTTTAACTGCCTAGTTTAAGATTTTCTTTCTGCCCATTTGCTTGTGGAAAGACCTGTGGATTCTATCGGTGTAACAATCCAGAGTTATGGTATTTCTAACTTGAGCTGGGTGGATAATTGTTTTTTTGCCTCATCTCTTGAACTGGAGCATCACAATAGCAACAAAAATTCCCTTAAGCACAAAAATTCAGGATAGTTTATAATTTGAATTATTTCCCTCACCTAAATGAAAATCAGAGCTCTTTTGTTTAGTTCAACCCTAATTGCCCTGCTTTACCTGAACCTTTTTGGTTTGGGCACCCATGAAAGGAAGCAAAGCAGGAGAAATGCAGATTCACGAAACGGCAGGGGAAGGGCTGAGGGTGGGGGTTTCCTTTTTCTCATCACTTGAAGGTATTTGGGCTTCCACCCTGAATTCTCTGCTTGAGAAGAGAACTGAAGAAGGATCTCTGGCATTGCAAGTGGGTTTTCTAACCATCAACTCTTCAGGAAAAAAAGGCCATCAAGACTTGCTCTTAGTGGTGAAAAGTTTCAGGACAAGGTAAAACTTCCTCTGTTAAAAATCGGATGGTTGCCTTTTGCATACGTTTTGTCAGTTTGTGGTTATTTATCCAAATTCCTCTGGTTTTCCAGTTTCTGATAAGAAAGCTGCTTTTGTTGCATGTCCTGCCAATTTCCAGAAAGTAAGTCTTTATGGTGAGTGTAGGAAGGTTTCAAGATTCCCTCAAACCATGAGTTCAGCTTGCTTTGTCTCCATCGTGCACTTGCAGCTGAACTTACCATGAGAACATAATTTTATAGATAAATCTGTACAATAGACTGTCTATAATACAATGATATCAATACAATAACGCAGTAACACAGTATTAATACAGTAATAATGTTTTTTTCTCCTTTTTGGAGCCAACTCTTCTTCCTCCCACTAAGCTGGGAGCTCAGTAGTTGTGGAAAACAGGGAAGTCGGAGGAAGGGGAGAGGTACCTTAACAGCAAATACGGCGAGGTAAGGGTAGATGCTGTAAGCTAGGGTAAGGGAAAAGAAAGGTTTATGTCAGAAACATTCAGATCAATGATCTCTACTTCCTTTCTTTCTTCCTTCCATTTCCTCTCTCATTCTTGCTCATTTATCTTTGTTTTCACCACTGACGTTTCTTTGTTGGTGTGTTGTTTTTTTTTTATTNGGGGGTGGGGGGGTGTTTTTTTTTCTTTTTTTTTTTCTCCCCTTTTATTATGGTTCTTAGTAGTGGTTCCTGGTCTGGCCGATGTCCTGTTCCATAATTCCTGATACGGATGGTGATTGCTCATCATGCTACGTATAATACAAACTTGGAGTATGTGCTCGTTGTCCTGAAGATGCTTAAATAACAAGTGATGCAGGAAGGGGTAGATGCATGTGAACAGAGGAGGGGAGGGTGTGGTGGAAGAAGGGCAGTTGCAGAGTGGAGCTGAGTTGCAGAAAGGAGGCAAGGTTGGAGAGCTGGATGGAGCTAACATGCAGTCAGAATACGGTAGTCCTCTTGTGCCAGGGCTGCTGCAGACTCTCTAAATGAAAGGTCGTCTCTGTTTCCCTCCAGCTGGGGCTCCTGAGCAGCTCCTCTCTGCAAGCTGCTCCCAAGGCCAAGTGTGAGCAAACAGGGCAGCAGAGCAAGAAGTGGCAGCGGGGGAACAGCATTTGCAGAGGGGCAATCAAAGGGAAGAAGAAAGAGCAGGGGGCCTCGTGGAGCTGAGTACAGGGATGAAGTGTGCTTTAACCACATGTAAAGATCGTGTCTTTGTGGGGAAAACAGCTGAAACACACAACGTGTTGCAGCAGCGCAGGGACCGCTGTGGGCTGCGAGGCGCGTGGATCTTTGTTTCTCGTCCTTCTGCTGCACTTGGCTAACTGTGTCAGCTTGGGCAGGCTGCTAAGCCTGTCTGCATCTCAGTTTCCTTATTTGAGGCCAAATTCTCCTACTAAGTAGCCTCCTACTCCACACAGAGATTTGCTGATTTGAATGGAGCCCCTGTGGAGTGAGATACTTTTCAATACAAATAAAGTTTTGGAATCGGCCCTAATTATATTTATTACCTGCAGAGGAGTAATGTGAGACTTAACGTGGTTTGAGACTCTCAGATGAAAGAGAAAATACGTGGAATTGTTCTTTTTTAATCATCCGCTGCCTTTTCAGTGTCTACCTCGCAGCTGTCCTAAGAGGGCTAGCTACTAAATAACAAATAAAAAATCCTTGTACATAGTAACGAGGTTTGTCAGGCTCCCATGAATGAAGCTCTGTGGAAAATACTCTTAGCCAGGGGCTACTGGAGGAAATCGGTGTAGCAGCCCCAGGGCGAGGGGCCATTAGATCTCCCTCCTGCCGGCAGCTGGCGGAGCCCCGGGGACAGGCTGGGGACAGCCCGGCGGCTCCTCCCCTGCGAGCCGCACGCTTGGCCCCGCGCTGGGCTCCCGGGCGGTGCGATGCTCCCCGGGGGGACGCGCGGTGGCCGTGCTCCTGGGGACAGAAGGGCTCGTCCCGGAGGTGAAGCCCACGGTGCCTTTACGCAGCGCTGGACCCAGCGGCCCCTGCCCGAGCCTGCTGGCTTAGAACACGCGTGGGGAGGAAACGGGAGCAAATTAAACCGGGGAGCTGTTGGGTATTAATAAAAAATAATAGGCTTTGCTTTTTTGGATTTCTTTCAGCCAGTGGGCATGAAAAGACTGAGCGTTTTGGGGCCGCTCGGCGCGGATGTGCAGATACACTTGTGCACGTTCCAGAAAGTCAACTTGCTTCCTCCATGCCACCGGGAGGTGGGGAGGAGAGGGGGCAGCGGACCTCGCCACACTGATGTGGGGTCAGAGCCTCGTGGGTTTTAAAGGCCCTTAATGTTGTCCAGCTGCAAATTAGAGCGGAGAGAGAGAGAAAGGAATTAGGGCTGGGGAGCTGGAAAGAATGGAGTATATAGATCTGTGGCTGCGTGTGGGTGTGTGTGCATGTGTGTGCTGAAGAACAGGGAGACCGGTTTGTTGTGGCGTGTTTTTTTTTTTTTTTTTTTTTTTTTTTTTCTCTCCCTTTCTCTCATTTTTTCCCCGCTCTGCGAGCTCGGTGCCAGCCTGGCCGCGGCTTTGTGCGCTCCGCTGCCGGCCCGAGTTAATCCGGCGCTCGGAGGGGAGCTGCCCCGGGCAGCCCGCGGGTCCCGGCTCCTACCTGCCCGTCCGTCCGCCTGTGTCCGTCCGTCCGTCCGCACCGCGTCCCCCTGGGGAGCGCGCCCGGGGAAAAAGGGGTGCGGGTGTGCGTGGGTTAAACCCCCCAAGGAGAAAAGCCGCGGCGGAGGAAGGGAGAGTGGGGTCGTGTTGTTGTTTGTGCGTGTGCGAGCCGCTTTGGCATGCGGCTACCTTTTCCCTCGCGCACAACGGGGCTGTTTGATGGAGTTTGGAGCTGAGGCAACTTTGGGTTGGCTGCCAGGACGGTTCGCAGCGCTTTGTGGAGAGCGGGAGCGAGCAGTGAGACCGGCAGAGTGAGTGACAAGTTGTTTACAGGTTTCCTTGAAGGGGCCTCTGCTATATTTCAATCTGTCAAAGTT